>BSBK01006636.1:0-517715 GCA_027943335.1 Chamaecyparis obtusa
ATATATATATATATATGCACATGTATACATGTATAGATACATATATATGCATATATACACATATATATATATATGTGTATATATGCATATATACATGTGTATATATGCATATATACACATGTATATATGCATATATACTATTTATGCATCTTTCAAAAACTAAAAATAATAAAAATGAATTATGAAAATACCTCAAAATGGCGTTTGCAAATTCGGAAGTCATCCACGGGTTTCATTATCACTGAAAGTGACAGTGAAAGTCACTTTCGGCGGTTATATTTCTGCCAAAGTTAAACCCTAATCAAGGACTTTCGATCGAAAGTTAGTTGGTAGAAACTTTCGATAGAAAGTTCTTAAATAACTTTCGATCAAAAGTTACTTAAGAACTTTCGATTGAAAGTCCTATATCTAAGGACTTTCAATCGTAAGTTTAGTACTTATGATCGAAAGTATATTATAGTTTCTATGTAAAGTTATTAAAGAATTTTTTGCTGAAATCACTTTTCGTGACGAATTCCTTCCTCCGAAAAATTGTAACCCACTATTGTGGGTTCACCCAACATGAAGGTGAAGAACAAGTTATATGTGAAGAAATATACCTGATGTACATAGCTATTATTTTGTATCTGTACTTGTTTATTTGAGTAATATATATTGGTAGAAAAAACATTTGTTACTACCATCTAGGCTTTCCCCCTTTTCTTGGGGTTTGTTGGGATAAATATTGTGTTGCATTGTATCTTATCTTATTCTAGTCCATTACTATCTACAACAACACTTTAGTTCCTCTAATGAAATTTTCATTTGGTGGCATCAAGTAGTACATTGGTTTTAAGTTGTTGAGTTCATGGTTTCTACTTGAAATTAGAGGAAATTATGGATTATTTGTTAATTGAGCTACATTTTCCTTAAAAAGTATATGTAGTTTTTGAGTGACACATAAATGATTTCAAGTATACCATTATCCATGGTCTCGCTTTCCCATTGTCTATTAAATAAAGAAGTTGTCTCTAGACATGTCATCCTAATAATCCTTTCCCAATCATCCTTCCCTCCTAACAGAGGCTCATTTTGGTAACCCCTGTTAGCTTGTGGTGACTGATCAAGAAAGTACTATCCAGGAAAGTATTGTACATATTTTCAGTAATTTTTGGGTTGACATATTGTAACTCATTCTAACCCTAAAGTGGAAAAATATTGTTTAATATGACTTAGGGTTAGGGATTTTCATTATGTATGATTTTAGTACTTGCGATGGAATTGAGCTATAAGGGATTACAGATTGTAATCAGGTTGTAATCACTGGATAATAATAATATTGGACTCACTGTTGGTGGACGTAGCCTAGGGATTGGGTGAACCACGTTAAATCTTTGTGTCTTGTGTTCTTTTATATGCGGTTTATTGTTTTCTGATATTGGTTATATTTGCATGTAATTGTTATTTCTGTCTTGTTAATCCTAACAACCCCAAGTTTGTATCCCCATATCCAAGTCTCTAGGATAGATTTATAGTTAGTTCATTTCATGTTTATACTATATTGATTAAGGTTTTCTTGCTCTAGCAAGTTAGCAATTTAATCCAATGACAACTCTTTCTAAATCACCAAAGACAGATCCAAGGTCGGTACATCTGACTCCACTTGGTAAAAAGACCAAAGTGAAGCTCCAAATGGAAAAGACCCCCATTACAATAAAGTATATCCATCAGAGACAAGTAAAAATCTCTAGGTTGAAAAGTAAGGTATAGTATATCATAGACACAGACATCAAGGATGTTGATTTGAAAGGTATCAAAGTTGTAGTAGAGAATTTTCCTCTCGAATATCACTTCTATAAGAAACTCAATGATTTGGTACTTCTTCTCACAACTTCCTTCCCATAATCACTCTAGTCTCTGAAGTTGATTTTGACCTTGGCAAGTCACTATAACGAGGCCGCAAGGAGGTGCACCCATGTAGACCTAAAAGATGTTGCAAATTTTAGAATAGATGCAATCCACATTTTCCTCCACCTCCCATATGGAACAAAGCCAGTGACATACTACAAGGAGACAATTATGAATAAGAGGTACTTGAATGAAAGCTGGCTCATTCACCCCAAGAAGGACGAACCCAAAATGATAAATACTATCCTGCACGCTAATTTTCTCCTATTAGTGGTTAATTCCAATTTCATTTTGATTTCTTTGTAGACTTGAGTTCTTTGCTTGGTGTTAGACTTGATCCATTTTTTATTGCCCAATCTGAGGTTGTTCATGCAGATTGATCCTCAGTTCTAACAATCTGTTGACTGTCAATCACCAGTATTGTTGACTGTCAATCACCAGTATTGTTGATTGTCAATCACCAGCTAATGCATCAGTCAATTCCACCTTTTACTGTTGTGTAAGTTTAGATGGGTTCTTTTTCTGAGGTTTGTAAAAGACAGCTTTGAAAAATCATTTGTATGGTGAATAATCCAAAGTTTTTATTTTAATGCTCTGGCTTTTTTTTGCTTCTCTGTTATTTCTCTTATAATCTACATGATTTGTTTTTCTTTTCCTTCTAATTGCTCTATACAGTTATAGATGCAAATTTCACATGGTATCAGAGCTTAGGTGTTAGGAAGGAGATTATTTTGTTTTATAGGTATAGAGCATCAGAGCCTAAAGAATGGAGTTTACAGCCTCTCTTATGCTCACACCATACAACTACTTTGATTGGAAGCTAACTATTCTGCTTCAGATTAGAAGCAGAGGCCTCTATCAGATAGTTATGAATACGGAGGTTGAACCCAATTTAGTAGTTGAAAAATCTAAATACCTCAACTGCATGGGTGAAGCCTTTGGTATCCTATGCTTATCCATCTCTCATGAATTTTTATTTCATGTTGAGGCATGCACAACTCCAAAGTAAGTTTGGGATGCATTGGAGACACTCTTTGGAAAGCAAGATGAGATGCGGGGTCATATTCTTGAAAATGAGCCCAACTTATTAGATTCGAGGAGATTTGATAATATTCGAGATTTCTTCACAAAATTTAAGTCCTTATTGCTTCAGCTCAAAGGCTATGGTATTGACAAATCTAAAGAAGAAATAAAATTAATCCTTGCTATTCTATCAAAATTGGGTCCAGAATATGGAGTATTTCTCTCTACTTTCCACACAGTTAGGCTTACAACATGAGCAACTTGGAAGATGCCCACATTGGATACATTCATTGAGTCTCTAATACATGAGCAAGATAAGCTTATAAAGATGGGAACATTGAAGAATTCCAAACCTCATACACTTTTTGTGCATAAAAATGGGAAATACAATTCCAAATTCAACTAGCAATTCAAAGGAAAAGGGAAGAAGGATTCAGATCTAAGAAAGGAGGGCAACCTCAAACCTCTAGGTGGATCTACAAGCTCAAAAGAAAATGACAAAAAGGGAAAATCAAAGTGCACCTATTGCGATCATGGGTTCCATCCAGAATCATTATGCATGAAGAAGACCATTGATCTCATGGCTCAGAATCTTCAACAACATAATCTTGGTAGCCTTATCCCAGAGAATGCCAAGAAGCAGCAAGAAGAGAAAGCACCAGAAAATACAAACCATGGTCATGCATTAATTGCTATTAATTCTTCTTCAAATGCATGGATCATAGACTTTGGAGCTTCACACCATATGGAAGCCACAAAAGATGCTCTTTCTTCTTTGAAACCATATTCTGGTTCTTCTATTCTCATGGGAGATGGCTCTCCTGTAGAGGCAACTAGAATAGGGAGAGTAGAGCTTGAAAATGGAAGTTTTGAGAATGTCTTACATATTCCAATTCTCTCTGTTAATCTCCTTTTTGTGTATCAAATGACACATACTGGAACCGAAAGGAGAGTTGAATTCACACCAGATTCAATGAGCATCTATGATATGCAAGACAACTCCAAAATTGCTATTGGTAAGGTGAATCATCAATCTCATTTGTACACTTTCTCTGACTTTGTTGCCAAATCAAACTCTACTTTACAACTAACACATGCAAATGATGAAAGTAGAATTTGGCATGAAAGATTTGGACATCTAAATTTTAGATACATGCAACAACTTAGAAAATAGGGGATGGTGAAAGGTTTGCCTACCATAGAATTTTATGATGGAGTATGTGAAGGTTGTGCTCTTGGAAAGCATCTGCAAGAAAAGTTTCCAAAAGGGATGGCATGGAGAGCCTCTTCTCCTCTAGAGCTTGTTCATAGTGATCTAATGGGCCCATTTCCTAAACCTTCTATGAGACAAGCTAGATATGTCCTAACATTCATTGATTATTACACAAGATACACATGGGTGTATTTTCTCAAATTCAAATCTGAAGTGTTTGAGAATCTCAAGATTTTCAAAGCTCATGCAGAGAAGCAATCTGAGAAAATGATCAAGATCCTTTGCATAGATAATGGGGGGGAGTATGTTAACAATGATGTCCAACATATTTGTGATGAAGTAGGAATACAGTTGTAGAATACAGTTCCTTACACTCTACAATAGAATGGGGTCATTGAGAGGAAGAACCGATCTTTGAAAGAGATAGCCAGTTGCATGTTGCATTCTAAGTCCCTTCCCTCTAAATTGTGGGCCGAAGCAATCAATTGTGCTTCATACATACAAAATAGATCTCCTCACAAATCTGTTACAAGAAAAACTCCTTTTGAAGCATGGAGTGGCATACAACCAGAAGTTACACATTTTTGTATTTTTGGATCATGTGCATGGGCTCATATTCCTACATAAAAGAGGAAGGCTTTGGAGCCTCAAAGTAAAGAATGTGTCTTCGTTGGATATCCAGATGGTACAAAGGGCTATAGATTGCTTGATCTTTCTACAAAAATGCTCTTCATTGAGAGAAGTGTCTATTTTGATGAAAGTACCATGGGTATGTGCAAGATCATGAGGGGCCAAACTATGCCCTTAAGTGGCAATGAAAAATCAACAAATCAGGGTTAGTCAACTTGACGTGAAAATTTCAACTAGCTATGAACCTAACATCAAAAAGTTGTAAGAATAGAATCTATAGAAAATTGAATGTAGTTTCTAAACTGCTAGGTCTTTTTTGAGAAAAAGTTAGTATGATTGGTGAAAAGTATAGATTTCAATGCAGCAGTACAAAAATTTCAGGAAAAAAAAAAGAAGTAGGTGTATGTCTGACCACCTTAATCATAATCAAATGATAATACTTTATTATAAGATTTTATATATAAGTAGTAGACTCATGCTTGGATGTGACGCATATTTTTTTGTAATTTTATTCCAAAAAAAAATTAATTATGAATTTTTTGCTACAACATTTTTAGAATAAAAAAACTCCTGTGTCTGATCACCTTAACTCATTCAAAACTTTACAAAATTCAATTTTTATTTATTTTTCCTTATAGTAGGCAAAGCATAGAATGTGACGCATTTTTTGGATTTCAAAAATGTTATACCATCTGAAAGTTATAGTTGTTTTTGAATCAGTATATAAATCAACACTTTAGAGGTAGCTCAATTAGAAAATAACTAATAATTACTTATCGAATTTAAAATTTGATAGAAATTATATCGATAGAAAAGCTGATAATCTTCTTAAGATACCCTTTTCATTTTATCAAATTCGGGTGAAAAAAAAGTCATCAACTACATTGTCAAAGTTTTGAACTGACATCGCCACTTTTTGGCCCCTCATGATCTTGCACATACCCCCATGCATGCATCTTCAAATGACACATGCAATCATTCTGATCTAATTTTAGATTCATCTGAATTTGAATCAAATGAACACATGCATCCCTATGAAGATACAAATCTAGAACCAATTCCAACATGGGCTCCTAGTGATGATTCAATATCTCCAGTAAGAAATCAAAGAACAAGGAGCTTGGTTGATATATATGCTACCCCTCATGCATTTTCAACTACCGATCTAATCAAGCCAATACATGCTTATGTGATTCAAGGATCTGATCCTCAAACTTATGTAACAACCATAGGAAATCATCATTGGGAATTAGCCATGGATGAAGAGTATGATTCTCTCATTGCAAATCAAACTTGGGACTTGGTTTCTCTTCCATCCAATCACAAGCTTGTAAGGTGTAAGTGGATCTACAAAATAAAGAGATCATCAAATGATCAAGTGAGTAGATACAAAGCAAGGTTGGTAGCCAAAGGTTTTCAGCAAGTTCATGGCATTGGTTATGATGAGACTTTTGGTCCTATGGCAAAAAAGGACTCCATTAGATTGGCTCTTTGCATTGCAACAACAAGAAAATGGCAGATTCATCACATGGATGTGAAGAATGCATTTCTTCATGGTGATCTTGAGGAGGAGATCTACATGGAGCAGCCACATAGGTATGTACATGATTCCTCATTGGTATGCAAGATCAAGAAGTCACTTTATGGCCTCAAGCAAGCACCTAGAGCTTGGTATGCTAAAATGGACTCTTATCTTTTGTCTCAAAATTTCATGAGATGCAAATCTGATCCAAATGTTTATATGATGCGAACATATTACTCTTTGTTGCTCATAGTAATATATGTAGATGATTTACTAATAATAGGTGATTCAACCACCGCCATTGCTGCAACCAAAGAAACTTTTCATGATAGATTTTCCATGACAGACATGGGTCTCCTCAACTTTTTTCTTGGTCTTGAAATCAGCCAAAATGAATCAGGTATCAAAGTTGCTCAATCCAAGTATGCAAGAGATCTTTTGGTTTGGTTTCACATGAGTGATTGTAAGCCAACAACCACACCTTTCCTATCAGGGGTCAAGCTTGAGGATGACAAGGACACCATTGGTTGATTGCACACTATACTGTCAACTTGTGGGGAGTCTTCTCTATCTCACTCACTCTCATCTAGATCTATCATATGTAGTGGGTGTTATTTCTAGATACATGCAGGAGCCTCATGAGCTACATTGGAAAGCTTCCAAGTGTATACTTTGCTATGTTTAGGGAACCATTGGCTATGGGATTGATTATTCAATGGGATGTACATTAGATCTCATTGGCTATACTAATTTTGATTGGGCTGGTGATAGCATTGATAAAAAATCCACTTTAGGATATGTTCTTAGTTTGGGATCTGGTCCCATCTATTGGTCAAGTAAGAAGCAATCTTCCATTTCTTTATCATCTATAGAGGCTGAATATAGAGGTGCAATCAATGTTACCATTCAGGCTATTTGGTTGCAGAACTTCTTGACTGAGCTTGGTATCTCTTTTCATAGTCCAACTCTCATTTGGTGTGACAATCAGAGTACATTGGCAATTTGTAGAGATCCAATACAATGACAATGGACAAAATACATCAAGCTACACATGCACTACATCCAAGATTTGATCCATGATGGCATCATAGATTTACAGTATTGTCCCACGTCTCACCAAATTTTTGACATTTTCACGAAGACATTGACCGATCAGAAGTTTCACTTTCTTTGAGATCTTCTTGGGGTGAAAGGAACTATAACACAATAGTTTTGTTATTTTGTTAGCATCTATTTTGAGGGGGGGGGTTTCTTCCAACTGGATTTTCCCTCTTTCCTCTTTCTCTCCTTAGGCTTTCTTTTCTCTTCCGTTAGAATTAAGGGAGGGTGTTAGTGGTTAATTCAAACTTCAGTCTGATTTCTTTGTAGACTTGAGTTCTCTGCTTGGTGTTAGGCTTGATCCATTTTTTATTGCCCAATCTGAGGTTGTTAATGCAGATTGATCCTTAGTTCTAACAATCTATTGACTGCCAATCACCAATATTGTTGACTGTCAATCACTAGCTAATGCATTAGTCAATTCCACCTTTTAATGCTGCGTAAGTTTAGATGGGTTCTTTTTCTGAGGTTTGTAAAAGATAGCTTTGAACAATCATTTGTATGGTGAATAATCAAAAGTTTTTATTGTAATGCTCTGGATTTTTTTGCTGCTTTGTTATTTCTCTTATAATCTGCATGATTTGTTTTTCTTTTCCTTCTAATTTCTCTATGTAGTTATAGCTGCAAATTTCACATCTCCCACCAATCCAGGCCATTATAGAAATGTTGTACCACATCATTGGCAAGATGAACATGAAAAACTACCAATCTTGGATGTACTACTTCATCATTGGGATTTGGAGTGGAACCCTCTACTTTGATTGGGTGTGCATTATCTTAGCCTCCCTCCACAAACAACTCTTTGTGGCAACAGACTTCTAACAATTTTACATGACTTCTTTTGTAGTTTGATTGGTGACCCTACTTAAGGGTAGTGCAGGTCTAGAAACACATGAAACTTGAGGATGTAAATCCACCAATGCTCTCCCACTAGTAAATTTTAGCTATATTTTCGATGATGATTAGTTGATTTTTAGATGACAATTGGTTGACAAAATCACCATAACTGTTGTCAAACTTTTTTGTCGATTATTCGACACATTATATGTTTGTCGAATATTCGACCTCTATAATCGTCGAAGTATCGACTACTCCACCATTGAAATAATCTCTTTAATCTGGAAGAATTATCCGACATACCTTTTATCTCTTCGACCAAAGTTGGTCGAAATAGCGACTATTGATGGTTGAAATATTCATTGAATGTATAGCGCTCTCGTCGAACGTATATTCTTTGGCCGTCAAAAAAGTGACATCAAATCCAATTTTTATTTTTTTTAAAAATATTATCAAATTTATTAATATATTATAGTATATTTATATTTATAATACTATACTATTATATACTAATATTATATTATAATTCCTTCCACTTGATGAGGTAATTTTATAATACTATACTATTATATATTAATATTAAATTATAATTCCTTCCACTTGATGAGGTAATTTTATAATACTATACTATTATATACTAATATTATATTATATTATATTATATTATACTATTTATACTAAATTTATATTTTAACAAGAAATTCGTTCCACTTGATGAGGTAATTTGATTATGTAGAGTGGGTGATGGAAGACAAAGCATTGTAGATGTTTTAAATCAATAAAAATTAAATTATTCTCTGCAAATCCTTACTCTGTTCCACGGGTATAGTCAGGAACAACAAGTTCTAATGTTAGTTTAGAGTGTGATCTTGGCGTAGGAATGATTTAGGATATTGCATTTATTTTATTTCACATTCCCTTGCATTATTTTTATCATTTCATCATGGTTTAATTCAAGAACTTTGGACTAGTGCATTTGAGACAGTGTCTAGTAGTGTACAACCAGTCTTGTAATTTGAAGTTTTCTTTATGAAATTGTAACTCTCCCACCCTCTGAGGTTACTGTATTTGGTGGGAGAGTACAATCATGTAAGATAGTCCTTGTTTCATATCTATCTTGTGTAGGAGATTGGAGAATATAGTCGAACAACCACAAAGTGGTTGTGGTTGCTGATAGAGAACATGCCTTGAATAATAGACACCAGTCAAATGGGAAGTGGATTGCTTCAAAGATGGAAGGGTTTGGTGATGGATTCTTCATGTAGGGGTCCATAGTGAAGTTTTTGTGCAATTGGTTTGGCCTGGAGTGGATTGGAGTGGTCTTTTTGATCAAACCTTCATGGTGTGACCCTAAAACCAAGGGTTTAGTGGCTAGGTAAATGGGTAAGAGATAAAGTCTTATAAATTCAAGAATCTCATGTTTTGAATCTAATGTTTTGAAAGATTTTTTTAGCCTTTGGAGTCATGAGAGTAAGTGGAGTTAGGTGTTTCTTTGTAAATGAGAAGAAGGTTGAAGTCTTGGGTGAAGATATGGTGTTTGGGAAGCACTAGGTGCACTTGGGGTAGCCTAGAAGGTGAGTCCTTGAGGGGGGATTTGGAATTAAGAATTTATTACATCTTGAGGTAGATTTTTGTTTGACATGTTGGATCATCTTTGTTGGGAGAGTTTCTATGTCTAGTTTCCTTCTCTCAGCTTTTGGTGAAGGCCCCCACTATGATATGGCGAGAATAAGTTTTTTATAATAACTTGTTCAAAAAAAAATTCAAATCTAAATATATGAAATTCAAAACAAATCAAAATATATAGAAAATTTTCTGTTACTTGAACTTCATCCTGATTAAGTGGAAAAATTGCAATAAATTAATTTTTGCAGCCTTCGAAGCAAATTTCATTGATCCATGAATTTTTGTTTCTTAATTTGAGTTTGGCGTAAGAATTAAGAGAAGACTTAAACAAATGTGGTGCATCATTCCCACTAGTTATCTCAGTCATCTTCTGTATTGAGCCTTGTTGGACAAGGCACATTAGGAGTTCAACTTTGATCACCAAGTCATGCTTAGAATACCCTATGAGGTGAGCATACTTAAGAAAGTTTGTGGTTTCTAGTCAATAGAGAGAACCCTAAAAAGTGATACACTAAACATTAAAGATGAACAAAAACATAATTAAAACTTTAAATTAGTACACATGCACACATGGTGTCATGGAGTAAACAATGTTGATAGGGAAAAAATGTATGAGTTGCACGAAAAATATTTCTAACAAATCATAATGATAATGGCTTGATTTCTTTCCCATAGCCTTTAGTGGGTAAGAAAAATCATTATTTCTATGATAAAATCAACTGTATAAAAAATTTCATACAAAGATTATAAAATAACTACTCACAAATGGTTTACATTGTTACTAACCTTTGTCATGGTTGGATATCTTGTTATTAGTTGAAAGTAAATACCTGACACACAACATCTACATAGTTAAAATGAGTGTTTATTATTGTATTACATAATCAAATGAATCAATCTACACAACAAAAATAACATTCCAAGATCGTTGATAAAATTATTTGAAATACTGTTAATTGAAGAATGCAGAGAGAGTAGGAGTGCAAGATGGGTTTCTCCAAAATTTGATTAAAGTAAATTATATATGATGTGCACAATTGCTTATGAGACCCATATCCAAAGAAAAGGAACCAAAGGACAACCTTTACCTTTGGGGCTGAATATTCTTCTCAAGAAGTAGGGATGTATGATCGTGCCTAAGCTTTAAAGCCTTCAATCAAAGCATAAATGTCGGTGAAGCAATTCATGAACACCAAGCTATGTTGTAGTGCAAATTTTCAACTAGAACAAGCATTTTCTAAACAAGAACAAAGGATTTTCATCAGTAAATAACAGTCCATAATGAGTAAGCAGTGAGATTCATTCAAGAAACAACAATAAATAGAAGGTTGCTCATTAAGAATAGTAGGTAGATGATAAAGAAGTGTCTTCAAAAGTGGAACACTGGGTTTTGTTGTGGTCCCACAACCACGCTCCCCTTTTTTTCCTTTTGGCTTCAGGGGCCCCCCTTTCTTTTTTAGCTTGTCCATAGCTTTCTTGTATGTCTATCAGTTTTGTTCTTTTAAGTCTAGCCTTTTGGTTTTTTTGTTGTGTCACAGTTTCGCACTTTCAGAGGTTCGAAAGTGCAAAAAGTTTGAAAGCATGAAAGAGTTGACCTAGCCTTGGCATTTCCAGAACCACTTAGGTTTCAGAGTTTTGGATGTCTGAAAAGTTAGGAGGTCCGTCTCCCCGAAGGGAGTTGACCTTTTGGCATTTCGGCCTTTCGAAGGTCCGAGACCCCAGAAAGGCCGATCAACGGGGGCTAACGTCACCCGTTGATTTTACTATATAAGCCACGAAAGGGGGTTTATTCCCTCACCTATTTTCTGCATAGTTTTTTTCTTTCAGAGCTCTCATCGCACCTTTCTTCCATTTTTTCACTTCGATCTTGCTTCTTTGGTTTCATCTTCTAGCTTCTTCAAGGTTGGTTTCCTCTCTCCCTCTCTTGTTTTTGTCATTTGTTCACTATTTTCAGTCATTAGACTAGGGTTCCTCTTTTTTGTGTTTGTTTAGCTGGGGTTTTCAAGTTCTTGCTAGGGTTAGGTGTTTTGGTCTGTCTGGTCTCACCTCGGGGGTCGTGAGGTTGTCCCCTCTGATCCCCTAGCCCTGAGTTTGTGGTTGAACTCATGGTCAGACTTGTTTTTGAGTCTCGAGATAAACCCTCACTTTGACACTTTCAGCCATCAGAGTTTTAGATGTTGGTGGTCTAAAACTGATGGCCTTCTCTAGAGGGAATTTGACTAAGTCCCAGGCTTTCAACATTTTGGGGGTTTTGCACCTTGAAAATTTCCATCATTCGGTTTGCCAAAATTGGAAGGACCAAAAACTTTCCAAAGTTTAAGCACCAAGGCTATTTGTTGGTGTTTCAGAGGTTTTGGCCTTTGAAACTTTTCCACCTCTGACTCGCCGAAGTCCAAAAAGAGGCATCACTAACGAAGTTTCAACTCAAGCCTTTTTTCACTCTTTTGGCCCTTTCAACCTTTCAGAGGTCTTGTACCTTCAAAGGTCTGAAAGGCCGAAACTATTTTCTAAGAGTTCTTTCAAGATTAATTTATCAGAAGCATCTTTGTTTTGGATTTTTTTTTCCTTTCTCTTATGAATTCATGGTTACTGACTCATGTCTCTAGATTCTTTGCAGGAATGGCAGAGAAATTTATGTCACCTGCTATGAAATACCAATTTAAGGGATATCATCCACCATCCAAAGTGAGCAACCTACATTCAAAAATCACCGACGCTGACATTGGCCATGTTAGTTGGAACAACTACCTAGTAAAATGCTCCTGGCTAGAAGGGAGATCTAAGGACTGCACTTCATTAGTGGATTGTTCTTTGCTGAATGCAACAGTGCACCCAGTTTCCATCTTGTCTTCAGACTTGATAAACACCTTGGCAAGTCACTATGTACCTGATGAAATAATGGTAAAAAAATAGCGTGGGTGAAGTGGTCTTGGATTTGAGGCTAGATAATATAAAATATGTATTCCACTTGCCAAAAGGGGTCGATAAGTTTTACAACTTTCACATCAATAAGGGAATGGAAGTCTACAACAAGGATGTTTCATGAGCTTATGACATAGTAAACAATGAATACCTTATACAATCCCTACCCATGAACAAACTGGACTGGATAGACATGCAAAGAGGGTATATGAAGGAAGATATCCAAGTAGCCATCACCATGATTAGCCGGGTGTATGGGCTACCTAATTCTAGTCAGTTAGAACCATGGATGATCCTACTCATTGAGAAGATAAGGGAGTGGCAAGAAAGGTTCGATTTGGCCGCTATCCTTAGTGACAATTTGGATGAGTAGCTAGTTAGAGTAAAAGAAGATCCACATTTCTACATGACATCCTATGTTGTGTATCTATTAGCTGCCACAATAGTATAACCATGGTTAACAAAGGTTGGGGTTATGGGAGAGATGCATACATGGCCATTCACAATGTACCCACAGTTGGTTAGGAAGAATTTCTACACCCACAATAGCCCAGATTTTCGTATAGTCAATGATGCCTTCATTTTTGCCATTGTATACTCCATAGATGGAGATTATGCCAAAAGGATGTCCACTGAAGTGGCTGCAAAGGTGAAGGCCCTTGGGGTGTTTTATATCCAATTAAAAACCTTCTCATACATCTGGGTGGTGGGGTGTATCCGGGTCCCTAACAAGCTACCCAAGTATCCCTCCAATAGAGTTGTCTTGTTGGAGATAGCGAGACAATTGTCAGATGCCCATAAGAACATCAAGCACAAAAAGAAACACTATTGGGACTTCCCAATTTCCATAGGGCCCCACTGTGTACCCAATATGAAGATTTGTAAATCTCTATCCTTTGAGTGAGATGAATTCCCTCTGCAAGGCTAAAACTTAATAAGAGCTCATTTTGATCCTATTGGTACATACAATCATATAATGGGAAGGTACCATATACATGAGCCACACATTGAAGATGATTAGATGAATTGTGTAGATGAATATGAAGTTAGAATCCATGACTATTTCTGGATGAGTCTAGAGCATGGATCTCCTGCCTGTTTAATATGGAGCTTGTGCCAATGAAACAACTTCCAGAGCATCCTTCCAAAGAGAAGAACAAGAAGAAAGGGGAGAAAGTACTGAAACCATAATTCAAAGATGCTGCACGCTTGAAACCAAAGATGGTTTATAGGCACAAGCTCCCAATAGCATATGGCTCAGCTACTCATTCTAAGAAAACTAAAACTAGGATGACAGGGAGCATAGAACCTCTAGATGTTCCTTCTTCTAGTGGTCCCCAGCCTCCAAGTACAACAAATAAACCCACAAGATTCAAGGTAACAAGATGAAGACCGACTGGGGTAATTAAGGGAAATGTGTACAAGAGAAAGAAAGGCTCAACACCTACTCAAATGGACACCGTTCTGGAGGATGATGAAGATGACTTGGACCAAATGCTCCTCAATAGAAGAACCTGGTCTATAGGATCCCTAAAGAAAAGAAGAATAATGGAAGATGATCAAGAGGATGCTGAAGGGGAAACCCAAGGGAAGCCAATAAATCTTGATGCTTTGGGGGATGATGAGTTTGACATCTTTGCTTTCGAGGGACTTCATGGTTTTTAGGAATCCAAGCAATAGGCTTCACCTCCAAGATAGTCAGTTTCTTTTGGTTCTTTTCCCACACAATTCACTAGTCCCCACAACAAGGTAAGAGAGGAAACTCCACAAGAGTCTCAAGAACCAGTTGAGGAAGTGGTTGTGGAGGTCCAAAAGGAAACCATGGAGATGGGAAGGGATTCTTCCATTGGTGTCACTTCTGAGGAAGATGTAGCAGCGCAAGTTCCTTTAGTTCCATAACCAGTTCAAACTCTGTCCCCTCCTACACATCAAACACCATCAACCAATCCACTTCTGCCTCCATTTCAAACCACTCTATTGCCTCCACCACCTCCACCATTTCATGATCCCATGCCAACTCCACCTCCTCTGTTCATGTCTTCACCCACTCCCCTTGTTACTCCAACTCCTACCATGCAAAATCCTCCTTCTCGAGCACCCGATCCATCATTGGCCCACATAGAAATGCTAGCACAAGGGTCCCAAGAGCCTGAGAAAGAAACAAAGACAATGGATGAAATTCTGTCAGAAGGGTAGGATGGATCAAATGAACAAGATGAGGAATAGAAGATAGTTGAGGAAGAGCAGATAGCTGAGGAAGAGCAGATAGCTGAGGAAGAACAAGCACCTGAGTGGGGAGAGTTGAATGTAATGGAAGAATAGGAAACAAGAGGAGAAGATAAGAGTCACGAGGAAATGGAGATAGAACGTCCAACGACTACTTCAAATCTCTTAGCTCCTTATGAACATCTCAATGCCTTTTCAAAGCCCACTTGTTTCATAAAGGAAATTCAGCCAAGAACCAGGGTATACACAGATGATGACACATATGGAGGCGTTGGAGAAAGCTTTCCATCAGGCTAGAACCAACTCCGGAGAAAGGACACTATCATATGACATGCAAGATCAAGTAGGGAGATGGAAGGATTAGGTAGGAGTTCCCTTAGTGAGCATCAGTACAATTGATATCACTCCTGATGACTACATGTTGGAGGAGGTAGATTTGGGAGAACCAACCAGAGAGGGGAGTAAAACTCTAGCTACACTCGGATTAAAGCATGCTCTTGGGTTCATGGACAAGGATGAGGAGAAAATAAAAACATTAATGGAGTAGAATGAAGCTATGAAAAGGATCAATCTCAAGATAGTGGGTCCCATTGACCCTAATAACCTTGAGGCCTCATTACAGGCCATTTTGGAGAAGAAGGGTGAAGGAACTTAAAAAATTCCTCATTCTTTTGTACAAGATTGTGTAGACTGGAAGGAAGATTTTGAACAGTTCACAAAGGTATCTCTCAAGAATATTTTGAGACCCCTTAGAAACATTCTTCAAGGAATCACCTCCTTAGTAGAAATCATGAGTGAAGAGGATGGCATGGAGGAGAAGATACTGAAGTGGCAAAAGATACTAGACGACCTTGTAATAATACAGAAGCAACACTTCCAGGTTTTGGTAAAGGTATATGAAGGCTCAGAGATGGATAATTTTGAGAAATGAATTCAAGATATAACTAGAGCGTTGACTATTTTTGAAAAGGTGCTCAAAAGAATGGATAAAAGATGGGATAACAGTTTTCTTTTTGTAAAGGAATTGCATAAGTTCTTTGAGGGATTGGACTTGGATTTGTTTGATGAGGATGATGATAAAACCATGCATTCTATGAACGTCATCATCAATTAGTACTTAGCTATATTCAGAGGAGTCAAGATGAAAGAAGACCTCTAGCAAATGTTTTATCAAAAGGAGGAGATCCAGAAAATGTTGTCTTAGGAGGAGGAGATACAGGGGTTCGCACTGGAGTTGGTCGCCTTCTGAGACAAAAAACAAGAAATCCTTGAAGGGGTAAAGATGGCTGACTTTGAAGAGGTTTTAGAAATTATGGACAGGTTTCATAAGGCCCATCTAGAAATACTCCCAAGTCAGTAAGCATCCAGTCCAGACTTAGTCAAATTTTGGTGGAGAGAAAGAGTCAAATTTTGGTGGAGAGAAAGATAGTTTTGTACTTAGCTATTTTTGCAGAGCATATTTTTTGTCCTTTCGACCCTAGAGATTTTTCAGCCACTGACAAGTTCGAAGTCCGAAATTTGGGAAAAGAAGATTTGACACTTAGTCATTTTTGAAGCTTGGTTTTTTCGGACCAACTGTTGGGATTTGTGTGTTTTTTGGCATGTTAGCCGTTTAACTCCAGTTATCTTAGACTTCATTTTTCAGTCAACTGGACCTCTTTTATGGGATTTTTTGTGCATGATTTTTGGATCTCTTTCAGTTGAGTCCACGTGGAGGAGTGACAACCAAGGATTAAGGGTAGGATTGCGAAGTTATATCAAGAGCATGCACAAGTTCCAGCTCCATTTTTGAGTTGTTTTAATGCATAATCAGCTCAAGTTTTGTAATGCACAGGGTTTAATTCCTTGCTAAGGTAGTTTAAATAAGTTTTATAGATAGTTGCATTAATGTAATCTCTATTTTAGAATTTATTTCCAGGTTTCATGTAGCCGAAACCTTAGCTGCGAAAATAAGAGCACATCTCTATAAATTGTAATGGAACAATGTAATGAGGGTCAATTTGATCATTAATGCAATAAATACAGTTGGTGGTTCATTCATAGTGTGATATTTTCTACTATCTTTGTGAGATTTTTGAATGTGTGATTTTCTCATTTGTTTATTTCAAAGAGCCAATTGATTGTGTGGTGATTTCAAATCTATGATTATTAGTTCGGTGTTTGCTGGTGTTATACTCCTTTGTTGTGATGAATTTTTGAGAAGATATTTCTTTTTATGCTTTAAGATAAACTTGTCTCGCATGTGCTCACATCTATGGTGGCTTCATGATTCGATGAGTTTTGGCTTATCATACATCTGCATTCATTTCCATTGATGATTGCATCTACCTAGCTGAAGATTTTGATTTATTTTGATCTCTATTTTGTGGGTTTCCTCGTCTTCTCAGTCTTTTAATTCACAAAGTAGTGTGATGTTGGTTTATGTCCATTAGATTTCTTTTCAGAAATTTATTTCACATTATTGTCACCCTACTTCTTGCTTTTCCTTGCAAAAATCAATTATGGTAAACTAGTTAGATTAATATTTCCTTCATTCTAAAATCTAAAAAATCCAAAAAGAGAAATATTGTGGTATTCTAAAGTTTGTTTTGCAGCCTTCCTTGAGATGTGAACTAGAAAAGGCCTCCTTGTTAACAGATTCATATTTGTCTTTAGTTGAGCTATCCAAGCGGTTGAGACCCAACCCAGAAGGAACATTGAGATTGATGCACATCAGTCTTCCAAGAGGGGAATTTTCTCGTGTAAATTCCTAGCCATTGTCTTATGTAAAAATGACGCTCAACATAAGTGGCACTAAAAGGAGGGCCCTCGAAAGGAAGACCCCAAAATATTGGATCATTCTCTCTTGAAAGGTTTGACCGAGTCCTCAGATCTTCACCAAACAAAGGGGAATTCCTTGAACTTAGAGAAGTTCGTAGACCTCACAACAATAGAACAAAGCAAGGAGAAGATGTTGCACATCAATCTAGTCTTCCCCCACTTCCACACATTGTTGCCTCGCTTGCTGCTACTCTACCACCAGCTCGAATGGCATTTTTTGCAAATGCTCAAAGCTATCCATTGGACATACAAGGATAGCTCCATGAGCTGCCCAAGAATCCTGAGAAATTCTATCCATGTTTCATCTATGGAGAATCCAAGACAGAGGAAGAACATGTTTGTGCATTCAAAGAATTGTGCAATCAAAAGGAGATTGCTCACCAAGACATCATGTGTCTCCTTTTCTCCTACACATTGGGGGAATTTTCATACAATGGGTATCTAATTTTCCGTGAGGATCCATATGTTTAAGCTATATGTGGATCCAACCAATCTTCACCACCAGTTCATATCAGTGAGAAAAGATCACAATGAATCAATTGCCATGTTCAATCACCGATTCCATAAAATGTATCAGAAGCTAGAAGCCCCTTATATCGTACCAGTTAGGGCTGCTATACAAGTGTACTTGCATGCCTTAGATCCACTAATGTCCATATTATTGAAAAGGCTACCTCCAGGTGGCATAGACACTCTAGAAAAAGTGTGTAATGAGGCTATCACGTTTACCCGACAAATAGATCCACAAGTGGGTGGAAGTTATGGCATCCCACTAGCATTAGGGAACGCTGCTATGACTAGTCCATTCATAGAAAATGATCAATTCCTGGTGCAACACACCCCGAGGCACAATCTAGTGCCAGCTCCATATACACTGCTACCCCACCACTCACCATTACATACCTAGGGTATGATGCACATAAAGCAGCCTTGTGTGAGCAAAAGATAGTTGTACCAAATGAGCTAGACCATGCTCTAGTGAATGAGTTGGATACCATGAAAAAGACATTGTCCTAGTTGATAGGAGAGATCACCTGGATGAAGCTTAATCCACCTTAGAATCAAGGGAACTACCAATGCCTGACTGCTACCCCAAACACCTACACCCAAAATAAGAATCGTAATTATGGCAATTACAACAACAACAATAATAATAATGGTGGAGGCTACGAGAACGCTTCTCAAGATCAAAATTTTGGTCAGCAAAGAATGAAATGAACATGGAGCACATGTCCAAATAATGGTAGCATACCCTCTAACAATTCTAATGTCTTCAACTCATTTGAGGTTAATTTCACTCAATCTCCCAACACACACTGACCGGATAATGAGTATAGGGGGGAGTTTGACAACCAACAAATTCAAGATCTTGATGACTCGCAAACCCACTTCTCTACCATGGTCTTTGATTCATATGACCCAAGCATAGGTGGAAGTCCTGTCAATAACACAATGGAAGAAGATTTTGTCTTCCCTTTCAATCAAGAAAGTCAGCCAGAGTATTATGAGATCCATGCCTTTCAGAATAAAAACATAAACACTTATAATATGAGGAGCAGAAGAGAACCTCTGATCCATGGGCTAGCAACAATCCTATACCTCTTCTAGGCCCTAGTACTAATGTCGCTCTAGTAGTACAACATCAACCCGCTCTGCTAAAGAATCTAGCCTGGGCCAATGAAAAATACAATGCAGTGGAGGAACTAAAGAAAGTTATAACTAATATGTCAATGTATGACATGTTAAAAAGTTGTCCTTCCCAAAGAGAATCCCTCTTGAGATCACTAGATCATTCCAAATCGGCCTCATCCAGCAATAACACTAGAAATGCATCCAACGTAAATGCGGCTGAGGTGATGCCGACTATATTCAAGGATAGGGTAGAAGTACCCCCATTCTTTCTTAGCCTCAACATCTTTGGAAAAAAATTGCATAACTATTTGATTGACTTGGGAGCCTCCTGTAACGTCATGTTGTTGTCCATATGCCATAGGCTAGGGATGAGTCCTCAACTAACCAATAGGGTTGTGATTCAACTTGACAAAATAGAGGTCAAAGCCATATGGGTCTTGAAGGATACATGCATACAATTGACCACTGACCCTAGAATCTAGGATTGCATAAAAATACATGTGGTGGACATCTTGGAAACATATGGGATGTTGCTTAGGAGAGAGTGGATCCAATCATTGAGAGGTTGGTTCTCCATGGACTTTACTCAACTTTGGCTACCATGGAAGGGGCTTAACAACCAAATCAAGATCGATGCAGAGCCCAAAATCAAACAAATGATAATCGAGTACAATGCCCCAAATGAATTTTTGTTCTCACAAGCTAACCTGGGAGTATACCAGTTTGATAAAGCTTTCACATTCCATCTTAAAGAGGAAGAGAACTCAAATGATAGCCCTGTGCAAGGGTTGGTGAATACTCAAATTCTCAAGGAGATTCTTGCAGAATTCATAGGAGGTATGATGAAAAATATGAGACATCTTGGCAAAGATGTTGACCCAAATATACTGATGCTACTGAGGTATTGGTGCCTCCACTAGACAAATCACTCGAAGTTTACATGCCAGGATTGCCAAGATGTAGTGGTCCAAGTAGTGAGCCACATGTCTTGTATGTCTGAGCTTACAAAGGATACAATGACACATGCAGGTGAAGACATACCTACTATCTACGAGCAACCCTAGGTTCCCACAACTGAAGATTTTATACAAGAGTTCAATGGAGCTCTTTTGATGATGGCTACCTGCCCCCATGTCACAAAGTTTGGCACGACATGAAGGAAAAATAGAAGATGAAATGGGTTCCCCTTTCCAAAAGAGAATACTCAGATGAATAGAACTTGGAGGCCCCAGGTACATAGGAGCTATCACCACCCGAAATCCTTGTTGAACCCCAGGTCAATGCACATCTTCCCAAGGTGACTTTAGAAGTCTAAGTCAAATCATCTTCCCATAAGAATCACCATGTCTAGAAACTTCATTTCGATGGCTCCAAGTGTAAACAAGGAGCAGGAGCTATGATTGAATTGGTCAACCCTCGTGGGGGTTCATACTACGCTACCTATCGACTACAATTCTACTGCACCAACAAAGTTGTCAAGTACGAGGCTCTAGTTTGAGGGGTCCTCATGGCACATGAGAAGAAGGTGAAAGTGTTATTCATAGAAGGTGACTCACAGCTGATATTTTGACAGATCTAGAGCCAGTATTCATGCACTGACAAGTGATAGGCTTCCTACCACAATTGCGTTTGGGACCTAATCAAAGATTTCAAAGCTTTTAACATATGAAGCATCCTAAGAAGGAATACTGTTGTTGATGCTTTGGCAGTGTTAGAAAGCTCTTTAGAACCACTAGAAAAATCTAAATTGAAGAAATTACCCATTGAATTAGTGGCCATGCTATCTATCTTGGATAATATTAAAAACTTCCAAGTATTCCAAGATGATCAACAGATATTAGAATTTATCATGAATTCCAGAATCTTTGACAAACAAAGCATCGATGAAGAATAAGATGAAATGGAAGAGTCAGATGACTTAGGGATCTTAAATTTGAAGACTAACTCCATTCTGAAAGGGATGGTAGCCCTGGAAAGGACTTTTGATAAAGATGAACATGCTTGAGAAAGAGGAAAGACACCTGCGGTAGGAGGCAATTATTGCAAGCTCTACAACTTGGGTACACAGCTGGAACCTAGAGAAGTCCATATTGGGAAGGTTGGGATAGTTGAAGAGAAGAAGCAGATGGTAGAACTACTCATGGAATAAAAAGATGTCATAGCCTAGAGTCATGAAGACTTGAAAATGTATGATCCCAATGTTATTGTGCACAACATCCCTTTGAACCTAGATGCTAAGCCCTTTTGCCAAAGACAAAGGCCAGTGAACCCTATGATCGAACCAGTGATCCAAAAGGAGGTACAAAAGTTGCTTGATGCCAAAATTATTTTCCCTATCTAGAATTCAACTTGGGTAGCAAACCTCATCTCGGTGAGAAAGAAAAGTGGAGACATGCGGCTCTGCGTAGATTTCTAAAATCTGAACAAGTCCTCCCCAAAAGACAACTACCCATTGTTGTCCCTCGATGAAGTGTTGTAGGTGGTTAATGGTTCCCAAATGATGTCCTTCCTGGATGGTTATTCTAGGTACAACTAGGTCATGGTAAAAGAAGAGGATCACCTGAAAATGGCTTTTGCAATGAAGTTGGGGACATTTTCTTATCATCGTATGCCATTTGGTTTGATCAATGTGGGAGCTACTTTTCAACGGGCTATGGATGAGGTGTTCAGAGGCTTGGTCAAAAAATGCATTGTCATCTATATGGATGACCTCACAATTTTCTCCAGGCACCGCATGGACCATATTGAAGATCTACAAAAGGTACTGAAAAGGTGTCGACATTATGAAATCTCACTAAATCTTAAGTGTATCTTTGGGGTGACCCAAGGAAAACTTCTCAGGCATATCATATCTAAGACGGGCATCTCAATTGATCCCAAGAGGGTTGAGGCCATTCTCAAATTGGTTCCCCCTAATAGCAGGAAGGACTTGAAGTCTTTCTTTGAGAAAATCAACCTCATTAGAAAGTTCATCAATGGATTTGCTGAGATAGTGCATCCATTGAATGATATGTTAAAGAAAGATGCTAAGATTGAGTGGAGCACTCTGGCTAAGGAAGCCTTTGAAGAAATCAAGACATCCATTGCCATCGCTCCAGTTCTAGTCAACCTTGATTATCGTCTGCCATTCAAGGTTTATTCCTTTGCATCAAAACATTCATGCACAGGGATCCTCACATAGAAGAAGGAAGGAGAAGATGAATGACTGATAGATTTCATGAGCTGTCCACTAAAAAATGCAAAACTCAAGTACCCAAATCTTGATAGACAATCTTTTTCCTTGGTCAAGGCCGTCAAGAAATTCAGACACTACATCCTTTGGAGTAAGGTCATTTCTATTGTTCCAGATCCAACAGTCAAATCATTGCTAATGAAAAATGAACTGGGAGAATGAAGAGGGAAGTGGATGACTATATTACAAGAGTTTGACATTGAGATCCAACCAATGAAATTAGTAAGAGGTTAGGGCCTTACCAAGATCATGGTAGACACAGAGTAGGGCTTGGTGTGCCAAGTGTACACCAATGAAGGATTGGTCATTGATATCTGGTATCAAGACATAGTTTACTATTTGTTGCAAAATTGTTTCCTGGAGGGATTGAATAGCTCATAGAAGAGAGCACTAAAGAATAAAAGTAGTTCATATATGCTGAAAAATGGGAAGCTCTACAAATGCAATTACGATGGCCTCTATCCATGCTGCTTAGATCAGACAGAAGTTGAGCGGGTTCTCATAGAATTTCATGATAAGTATGGTACTAGGCATAGATCAAGAGAAGCCACAATGCATCAAATGTTGAGATCCAGCTATTACTGGTTGACTTTGTTCAAAGGCACTCATGAGCACATGCACTCTTGTCATGTTTTCTAGACCAACACCATTCACGAGAGACACCCAACAATGCCCCTACAACTAGTTTATGAGGTGCACCCATTCACCTAATGGGGGATAGATTTTGTGGGAATGATTAATCCTCCATCATCTGCAAGGCACTGATATATTTTGACTGCAACTGATTACTGTATGCACTGGACAGACACATAGGTTTTGAAAAACTATACTACTAAGGTGATAACCAAGTTCCTAGAAGAGTTCATCATCAAAAGGTTTGGCATGCCTTTCTTTTTGGTGTGTGACAATGCCCCTTATTTCTCTTTTGCATCTCATTCAATGGGCCTTCAAGAACTAGGTAATTCTCAAATTCTCATCCAATTACTATCCGCAAGGGAATGGGGTTGCTGAATCGACCAACAAGAACTTAATCATGATAATTAGATGCCTCTTGGATGACAATCCTAGAGATTGGCACACTCAGTTGAAATATGCCCTATGGACGGATCGTGTGAGAGTCAAGAATGCCTTAGGGACCTCTCCCTACTAGCTCATCTACAGTTTGCAACCTATTTTTCCGATGAACCTAAAAATACCAATTCTAAGATTTATGGATCAATCCGTCGAGGGTGAGGATCAGGTGTAGATTTTCCTTATGAACTTACTGGATCTTGAGGAGAAAAGGACCATGGCTTTGGAGCATGTAGGAAAACATCAAGCTATTGTCAAGCATTGGTTTGACAAAAGAGAAACAATAAAGGCCTTTAGGATTTTTGATCTAGTTCTAATGTGGGATAAAGAAAAAGAAAAACTAGGCAGCCACACTAAATTTCAACGTTTGTAGATAGGGCCTTTCCAAATTGTAGAAATTATGGGAGAGAATAATTTTTGAATTAACTCTCTTGATTGAGAATTGGTCCCATTGCCAGTTAATGGCCAATTTCTCAAGTATTACTTTGGGTCTTGACAGGCCTTTTTATATTTTTGTACATTCTTGTATTTTAGAGTCTTTTCTTTTGGGTCTTGTCATCTGCATCTTTTCATTGGGTCTTTGTTTTCAGGGGTAGATGTTTCTTGAGTTTAGTGATCTACACTAGGTAGTCCAGACAAGAGATAAAGGTTTTCCTTTTTCAAACCCTTTGATGTAGTTTTGTCTTGCAGCGAGCCAGATATAGAGATCGAAAGTAAGACATTTTCTTTTCAGACTTCTTGAAAAGGTTCATCACAACCAACCATCCTCAACACTAATACACATTTAAAAGGGATCCTGAGTCCTGAGCCTCTCATGATAGGATTCTGGTTAGAGTTATAAAATGCCCATGGTCATAGAGGAGGTCAGGAGTCAGAACCCTATCTTAACTAGAACACAAACTAAAAAAAAAGAGCAAGAAAGCAAAAAGGAGGAATGCATAAAGATGAGATTGATAACAAAGAAAGCTCCAAGCTAGGGTAACATAGTCTAAGCACTACCCCGGTTTTAAAAATAAAAATAAAAAGAAAGAGGGAGCAAAGAAATAACACTTGATAAAAGTCGAAAGAAAAACCAAAGTAGCAGATGATGGACCAAAGAAGAAGAAAATCATTCAAAACATTGTGGTTCAAAGAAATTTAGGTTTCAGGATAATAAATGTCAAGTCTAAGAGCCCTCCAAAGAAGTTTAAAACTTAGAATAAAGCTCGTCTGTAGCAAGGGAAAGTTAAATTGACTCTAGGCCAAATTCAGACCGGTGGGCAGTGATTTGACGATGGTTGGTTGAGAATCAATAGAAGCTTAAGGCAAAGGATTCCTAGGAAATTTGAACACATATAAACACACACTGGATGCAGATGTTATGATATCCTCGATCGTGATGACATTAAGATGATCATTTTGGCCAAAGGATTTGTGTCTAGTTCATCGTATGACATGGTTGTTTCAAGGTGGAATGGCTTTGGCAAACTTGGGTTGTTTCCTTTTCTTTTGTTGGGGCTATTTGTTGTGGTCCCACAACCATGCTCCCCTTTTTTTCCTTTTGGCTTTAGGGGCCCCTATTTATTTTTTAGATTGTCCATAGGTTTCTTGTCTATCTGTTAGTTTTGTTCTTTTAAGTCTAGCTTTTTGGTTTTTTTGATGTCGCAGTTTTGCACTTTCAGAGGTCCGAAAGTGAAAAATGTCTGAAAGAGTGAAAGAGTTGATCTAGCCTTGGAATTTATGGAACCACTCAAGTTTTAGAGTTTCAGACGTTCAAAAAGTTGGGAGGTCCAACTCCCCAAAGGGAGTTGGCTTTTTAGCATTTTGGCCTTTCAGAGGTCCAAGACCCTCAAAAGTCTGATCAGTAGGGGTTGACGTCACCCGCTGATTTGCCTATATAAGGCGCGAAAGGGGGTTTATTCCCTCACTTGTTGGATGCACAATTTTTTTCTTTTGGAGCTCTCACCACACCTTTCTTCCATTTTTTCACTTTGATCTCGCTTCTTTGGTTTCATCTTCTAGCTTCTTCGAGGTCGGTTTCCTCTCTCCCTCATTTTTGTTGTTCATTCATTATTTTCGGTCGTTAGGCTAGGGTTCCTTTTTTTTATGTTTGTCTAGCTAGGGTTTTTGAGTTCTTGCTAGGGTGAGGTGTTTTGGTCCATTTGGTCTCACCTCAGGGGTTAAGAGGTTTTCCCCTCTGATCCCCTAGCCCTGAGTTTGTGGTCAAACTCATGGTCAGACTTGTTTTCAAGTCTTGACACAAACCCTAGCTTTGGTGCTTTTAGCCATCAGAGTTTTAGATGTTCACGGTCTGAAACTAATGGCCTTCTCTAGAGAGAATTTGACTAAGTCCCAGGCTTTCAGTGTTTCAGGGGTTTCATACCCAGAAACTTTCCATCATTCAATTTTTTGAAACTGGAAGGACCAAAAAATTTCCAAAGTTCAAGCACCAAGGCTGTCTGTTGGCATTTCGAAGGTTTCAGCCTTCGAAACTTTTCCACCTTTGACTCGCCGAAGCCTGAAAAGAGGCATGACTAACGAAGTTTCAACTCAAGCCTTTTTTTGCTCTTTCGACCCTTTTGGCCTTTTAGAGGTCTTGTACCTCCGAAGGTTTGAGAGGCCGAAACTATTTTCTAAGAGCTCTTTCAAGCTTAATTTATCAAAACCATCTTTGTTTTGGATTTTTTTTTCCTTTCTCTTATGAATTCATGGTTACTGACTCATGTCTCTGGATTCCTTGCAGGAATGGTAGAGAAAGTTATGTTACGAGCTATGAAATACCAATTTAAGGGATATCATCCACCATCCAAAGTGAGCAACCTGCATTCAGAAATCACTGACACTAACATCAGCCACGTTGGTTGGAATGACTACTTGGTCAAATGAGCCTAAATAGAAGGGAGATCTGAGGACTACACTTCATTAGTGCATTATTATTTGGTCAATGCAACAGTGCACCCAATCTCCATCTTGTCTTCAGACTTGATAAACACCTTGGCAAGTCACTATGTACCTGATGAAAGAATGGTAAAAAATAGCGTGGGTGAAGTGGTCTTGGATCTAAGGCCAGATAATATTGAAGATGTCTTCCACTTGCCAAAGGGGTTGATAATTTTTACAAATTTCACATCAATAAGGGAATGGAAGTCTACAAAAAGGATGTTTCATGAGCTCATGACATACTAAACAATGAATACCTTATACAATCCCTACCCAAGAACAAACTGGACCAGATAGACATGCGAAGAGGGTATATGAAGGAAGATATCCAATTAGACATCATCATGATCAGCCAGGTGTATGGGCTTCCTAAGTATAGTCAATTAGAACCATGGATGATCCTACTCATTGAGAAGATAAGGGAGCGGTAGTCAAGGTTTGATTGGGCCACTATCCTTAGTGACAATTTGGATGAGTAGTTGGTTAGAGTAAAAGCAGATCCACATTTCTACATGAAATCTTATGTTGTGTATCTATTAGCTACCAAGGAAGTATACCTAGGGTTAACAAAGGTTGGGGTTATGGGAGAGCTACATACATGGAAATTCACAATGTACCCACAGTTGGTTAGGAAGGAGTTCTACACCCACAATAGCCCAGATTTCTGTATAGTCAATGATGCCTTCATTTTTGCCATCATATGCTCCATAGAGGGAGATTATGCCAAAAGGATTTCCACTGAAGCGGCTGCAAAGGTGAAGGCCCTTGTGTCATTTTATATCCAATTCAAAACCTTCTCATACATCCAGGTGGTGGGGTGTACCTTGGCCCCGAAGAAGCTACCCAAGTATCCCCCCGATAGAGTTGTCCTATTGGAGATAGCGAGACAATTGTCAGATGCCCATGAGCACATCAAGCACAAAAAGAAACACTGTTGGGACTTCCCAATTTCCATAGGGCCCCACTGTGTACCCGATATGAATATTTGTAAATCTCTATCCTTTAAGTGGGATGAATTCCCTCTGCTAAGCTACAACTTAATAAGAGCTCATTTTGATCGTATTAGTACTTACAGTCATATAATGGGAATGCACTATATACATGAGCCACACATTAAAGACCATTGGATGAACTATGTAGATGACTATAAATTCAGAATCTGTGACTATTTTTAGATGATTCTAGAGTAGGCGCAGACTACTCTGTCACTAAAAATCCCTGCAAAGGTGAAAGTTGTTGACTCCGAGGATGTCCTAGATCCTATCTACAATCTGGACAAAGTGTATACTAGGGATATCCTGAATGTAGAGGTGGACATAGATGAAAATGATGGTATCAAATTTAAGGCTAGGCATGTCATTAAGGTAATGAAAGCATGGATTGCCTGCTCATTTCATATGGAGCCTGTGCCAATGAAACAGCTTCCAGAGTAGCCTTCCAAAGAGAAGAAGAAGAAAGGGGAGAAAGTATTGAAACCATAATTCAAAGATGCTGCACCCTTGAAACCAGAGATAGTTTATAGGCACGAGCACCCAAAAACATATGGCTTAGCTACTCATTCTAAGAAAACTAAAACTAGGATGACAAGGAGCATAGCACCTCTAGATGTTTCTTCTTCCAGTGGTCCCCAACCTCCCAGTACAACAAAGAAGCCCACAAGATTCAAGGTAACAAGACCAAGATTGGTTGGGGTAATTAAGGGAAATGTGTACAAGAGAAAGAAAGGCTCAATGCATAATCAAATGGACACCCTTCTAGAGGATGATGAAGATGACTTGGACCAAATTCCCCTCAATAGAAGAACCTTGTTTGGAGGATCCCTGAAGAAAAGAAGAATAATGGAAGATGATCAAGAGGATATTGAAGGGGCAACCCAAGGGGAGCCAATAAATATTGATGCTTTGGGAAATGATGAGTTTGACATCTCTTCTTTCGAGGGACTTCATGGTTTTTAGGAATCTGAGCAATAGGCTTCACCTCCAAGATAGTCAATTTGTTTTGGTTCTTTTCCCACACAATTCACTAGTCCCCATGACAAGGTAAGAGAGGAAACTCCATAAGAGTCTCAAGAACTAGTTGAGGAAGTGGTAGCAGAAGTCCAGAAGGAAACCACAGAGATGGGAAGGGATTATCCCATTGGTGTCACTTCCAAGGAAGATGTAGTAGCACAAGTTCCTTTAGTTCCATAGCCAGTTCAAACTCTGCCCCCTCCTCCACATCAAACACCATCAACCACTCTATTGCCTCCACTGCCTCCACCATTTCATGATCCCATGCCAACTCTACCTCCTCTGTTCATGTCTTCACTCACTCCCCTTGTTACTCCAACTCCTACCATGTAGAATCCTCCTTCTCAAGCACTCACTCCATCATTGGCCCACATAGAAATGCTGGCACAAGGGTCCCAAGAGCCCAAGAAAGAAACATAGACAATGGATGAAATGTTGTCAAAAGGGTAGGATGGATCAAATGAACAAGTTGAGGAAGAGAAGATAGGTGAGGAAGAGAAGATAGCTAAGGAAGAGTAGACAGCTGAGGAAGAATAGGCACCTGAGCGGGGAGAGTTGAATGTAATGGAAGAATAGGAAATAGGAGGAGAAGAGGAGAGTCATGAGGAAATGGAGATAGAACATCCAACAACTACTTCAACTCTCTCAGCTCTTTATGAATCACTCAATGCCTTTTCCAAGCCCAGTTGGTTCACAAAGGAAATTCAGCCAAGAACCAAGGTATACATAGATGTTGAGATAGATATGGTGGTGTTGGGGCAAGCTTTCCATCAGGCTAGATCCAGATCCTAAGCAAGGAAACTATCGTATGTCACACAAGATCAAGTGGGAAGATGGAAGGATCAAGTAGTAGTTCTCACAATGAGCATCAGTACAACTGATGTCACTCCTGATGAATACATGTTGGAGGAGGTAGATTTGGGAGAGCCAACCAGAGAGGGGAGTAAAAATCTAGCTACCCTTAGATTAAAGCATGCTCTTGGGTTCATGGACAAGGATGAGGAGAAAATAAAAACATTAATGGAGTAGAATGAAGCTATGAAAAGCTTCATTTTCAAGACAACGGGTCCCATTGACCCTAATAACCTTGATTCCTCATTACATGCGATTTTGGAGAAGAAGGGTGAAGTAAGTATAGACATTCCACATCTTTTGTACATGCTTATGTAGACTGGAAGGGAGATTTTGAACAGTTCACAAAGGTATCTCTCAAGAAGATTCTGAGACCCCTTAGAAAAATTCTTCAAGGAATCACCTCCTTAGTAGAAATCATGAGTGAAGAGGATGGCATGGAGGAGAAGAAACTGAAGTGGAAAAAGATACTGGATGACCTTGTAATAATATGGAAGCAATGCTTCCAGCTTTTGGTAAAGGTATATGAAGGCTCGGAGCTAGATAAGTTTGAGAAATGGATTCAAGATATAACCAGAGTGTTGACTATTTTTGAGAAGGTGCTCAAAAGAATGGATAAAAGAAGGGATAATAGTTTTCTTTTTGTAAAGGAATTGCATAAGTTCTTTAAGGGATTGGACTTGGATTTGTATGATGAGGATGGTGATAAAACCATGCACTCTGTGAACATCATCGTCAATTAGTACTTAGCTATATTCAGAGGAGTCAAGATGAAAGAAGACCTCTAGCAAATGTTTTATCAAAAGGAGGAGATCCAGAAAATGTTGTCTTGGGAGGAGGAGATACAAGGGTTCACACTGGAGTTGGTCGCCTTCCAAGATAGACAACAAGAAATCCTTGAAGGGGTAAAGATGGCTGACTTTGAAGAGGTTTTAGAAATTGTGGATAGGTTCCGTAATGCCCATCCAGAAATACTCCCAAGTCAGTAAGCATCCAGTCCAGACTTAGTCAAATTTTGGTGCAGAGAAAGATAGTTTTGTACTTAGCCATTTTTGTAGAGCCTATTTTTCGGCCTTTCAGCCCTAGAGATTTTTTAGCCACCGATAAGTCTGAAGTCCGAAATTTGGGAAAAGAAGATTTGACACTTAGTCATTTTTGAAGCTTGGTTTTTTTGGACCAACTGTCAGGATTTGTGTGTTTTTTGGTACGTCCGCTGTTTAACTCCAGTTATCTCAGACTTTATTTTTTAGTAAACTAGACCTCTTTTATGGGATCATTTGTGCATGATTTTTAGATCTCTTTCAATTGAGTCCATGTGGAGGTTCTATGACCAAGGATTAAGGGCAAGATTGCAAATTTATATCAAGAGCATGCACAAGTTCCAACTCCATTTTTGAGTTGTTTTAATGCATAATTAGCTCAAGTTTTGTAATGCACGAGGTTTAATTCCATGCTAGGGTAGTTTAACTAAGTTTTAGAGATAGTTGCATTAATGTATTCTCTAGTTTAGAATTTATTTTTAAGTTTCATGCAGCCAAAACCCTAGCTCCAAAATTAAGAGCACAACTCTATAAATTGTAATAACACAATGTAGTGAGGGTCGATTTGATCATTAATGCAATACATACAATTGGTGCTTCATTCATAGTGTGATATTTTCTGCTATCTTTGCGAGATTTGTGAATGTGTGATTTTCTCATTTGTTTATTTCAAAGAGCCAATTGATTGTGTGGTGATTTCAAATCTGTGATTCTTAGTTTGGTGTTTGCTTGTGTTATACTACTTTATTGTGATGAATTTTTGAGAAGATCTTTCTTTTTGTGCTTTAAAATAAACTTGTCTTACATGTGCATGCATTTGTGGTGGCTTTGTGATTAAATGAGTTTTAGCTTATCATATGTCTACATTCATTTCCGTTGTTGATTGCATCTACCTAGCTGAAGATTGTGATTTATTTTGATCTCTATTTTGTGGGTTTCCTCATCTTCTCGGTCTTTTAATTCACAAAGTAGTGTGATGTTGGTTTATGTCCATTAGATTTATTTTCAGCAATTTCTTTCACATTTTTGTCACCCTACTTCTTTCTTTTCCTTGCAAAAATCAATTATGGTAAACTAGTTAGATTAATATTGCTTTCATTCTAAAATCTGAAAATCCAAAAAGAGAAATATTGTAGTATTCTAAAGTTTGTTTTGCAACCTTCCTTGAGATACGAACCAACAAAGGCCTCCTTGTTAAAATATTCATATTTTTCTTTAGTTGAGACATCCAAGCGGTTGAGACCCAACCCAAAAGGAAGCTTGAGATTGATTCACATCAGTCTTCCAAGAGGGGAATTTGCTCGTGTGAATTCCTAGCTGTTGTCTCTTGTAAAAACAATGCTCAACACGTTTTATCAAAGAAAAGTGGGTGTCATGGTTCTAAACATCAAGATTTATATGAGAAACATCAAGTTTCATGATAACAGGTTACGTATCCAGACCTTTTTCCTATTTGGGCAAACCCAAAATTGACACCCAGGATTATGTGTTGTGCATCATGTCTTCAACATGCATGGGAAAAAACCACATTGACACATAGGCACATTGACCGAAGTCATCAATGCTATTTCAACAAATATTGCATTATCACAATTATTGCATTGTCATTATTTTGTTCATTCATACTAATTATAATTACAATAAAAAGAAACATACTAATGTAGACTTGTACATTTTTTGGCTAAGTCGAAGTCTTTGGTTTAAATCACTAGACACTCAAAACAAAATGACAAACCAAAGAAAAACATGAAATAAAAAGAAATTACTAAGGAACCAAGGAACTAATTATAATTGCAATAAAAAGTAACATACTAATGTAGACAAAATATCAAATCAGATTGCAACATGAGAATGTTCAACAAGCCTGCTACTTTTATTTTCATTTTTACAATTCCTCTCATAACTTCTTCTCCGCTTCATAACTTTCATAACTATTTTTCAAGGTTTCAAATTGACATCAATCTTTGGTTTATTTTTTTGACAATCAGTTTAGACTGTTTAGGAACAGTTAAAAAAATAGTTAGTTGGTGTTTCAGATTTCATCTGTATGGACTGTGTCTATTTGGAAGCAATAAAAAATTGATTTCTGGAAATGTTTTGAAGTTTTCTTGATTTGATATCAACCATAAGCTTGGTTATGGTTGTAGGATAGGTTTTAAGACATATTAGATCAAGTTTGGACCTCTGTAGCTTTATTTTATTAATTTAGAGTTGACTGTCCTGTAGAAGTTCACAAATTTGCTTTGGTTTCCACCATGGATTTGTAAGATCCATCCCCTTTTTGTACATAATGTAACTTGGGGATGGATCCAAATTTGTAACATGTATTTATAACATGAATAATGTAGAAACAAGAGGAAGTTTGCAGTGATTAATGTTGGATAGCCGAATGGACAGTATTGGAGGGTTACATGCATGGTGCATTGTTAATGAAATAGGAGTTTGAGACATTGAAGGGGGGTCTTTTTGTGGTTGATTCTACTTATTTATTGCCTAAGGATCATGAATCATCCCTTTATTTGAAAGTATAGCATAGGGAGGTCATACATTGATCAAGCCCTAGATTATAGGGGTTTTAGAGGAGCAAATTAGGGCTTTTTCATATGGAGAGGTCTAAGGACCAAATTGGTTGTACAATCCATGGTTTGGGAGAATTTTTTATCTCTTCTGAAAGTCTCAAGGCTTGGGATGAAGAACTATTAGGGTTGCTTTGTAAAATGAGTCAAATTAGCCCTCCTAGTTCAGGGACAATGTCAGATTTGAGAGGATTGGTCCAAAGCACCTATGGTTGATTTTTGCATATGTAGTCAAGATTCCAAAAAGGTATTGGAATATGTGATTGGTTTGCATAGTTTTTTGGGAAAGGTTTGAGAAAATATTTGAAAACCCTCGTTGTTGTACTCATAGGACTGTGCTAGATTGGGCAGTTTGGAGAAGAGGGACATATTGCTTGCAAGAAGGAGTTTAAATGTTTGTGTGAAGATGAATGAAGCATGATGGGATCCTTAGGAAGTTAGGATAACCTTGTAAACAAGGTCCATGTGTTTGGTTGATGAACCCTATTAGTTGAGGGGTGCACTTGTATGGAGCATGAAGTAGGATTGACTATTTTTTTTAAAAATAAAATAAATTATCAAATCTATTAATATATTATAGTGATTGGAATTCAAGATTCAATGGATGTCCTAGCCTAAATTATGCTTAGTAGACACCTAAAACATGGGTGCTTCTATTTTAAGACCACACACACACACACGTGTGTGTGTGTGTGTGTGATACTATGGATATGAAGTTGATTGTTCTAGAAAAAATTGTGTTCAATTTCTATGGCTTTGAATGATGAAAATGGCTTAAATATTGAGATCATGATGATCTGATATGGAAGCTCATCTGGCCCCTCCTAGGAGCCTCTTATGACCCTTTATGACATTTTAAGACTAGCAAAGGTACCACTAAAGGTACTAAGGAAACAAGAATGACAACTACAATGACCAAACTTCATAAAACATACAGACCTGTCTAGTGATCATATTGTGCTGAAGGTGGCACCTGATGCTCTACTATTGCAACAACTATAGACCATGATGCAAAATTAACTTCTTTAAGCCTTACCCTTGTTGTTTCAAATATATCATTTAGGTACGCACATAGGGCACATGAATTTGGGTACACATAGTTCATTTATGAGATTTTAATTGGGAAGCTAATTGCTCAGCTCTCATCCACTTCATTTATTATGAAGCTAATTGTTGAATGATCCAGGCCTAGGCTAGAAAGATGTCTTCTCATTCTATTTAAGCCATATTCCTTGTTCTTGTCAAATGCAATTTTAAGCCATAATTACATAAAAATGCAATTTTACATCTTTTTGGCATCTTTGAACTTTGAAGTGTAATTACATGATAATAATGGCATCAATGGCCATATAAAAAACTTAGATATACCTATAGGTCCTTGACCCTTACATAAATCCTTGGATCACTCAAGTGACCCCATAAATCTATACCGTGTCATAAATCTCCCATTTTGACATAGGATAAGAGCATAGTGATAGAAGATAGATCCATTTTGTGCATAACCTAAAGTCATCGTATTCCATGAGAGTGCTATTAGGAATGAATGTTGGATGTTGATAGTCATTCTATAGCAGTTGTTGTTGCATTCATGACTATGATTGTCATTGATGTCAACACAGTGATCTTCTGGAGACTAACAGAGAAGCAGACAATGTTTTGGTTAGCGCACATGGGATATTATAGTTGGAGCTATGCGATGTTGAGGTTATACTCTTTGATATGTTATATGTGTATGGTTAAGAGTGCAGATAGTAATTCATTGAGTCATGAAAGTTATGAGCATTTTGGTAAAAGCAGTATTCAGGCAGTGTTCCTGAGTAGCGGTTTGTGGAAATTGGATGATATCTCCTAATCGGGATGGAATCTAGTTTTGCATAGTTAAAGGGAAGTTTGAGACACATTGATGGTGATGTCGCTCATAATGCAAACTTTGAGGTCGTACGAGTGAAGAGATATTACATTTCGAAGCTGACAGTTTTGTGTAATTTTGATGTAGCGTATGGAAACTTTTATTTTGGAATTGTGTGCCGACTCATTTGTAATTATTTGAGTGTGGTATAAAGGAAGGAATGTTTTTCCTTATTGTATGTAGTTGAAATGTGAAATAAGTGTGAGCATGGTTTGGTTTCATGCAAATGTAAGCATGAAGTGAAGAAAAGAGCCTAAGAGATTGTGAAAGTGAAATTGTGAAGGAAGACATGCGAAGTACAGAGATCTGGAATTGAGATCTGGTGTAGCAGTGAGTGCGGTTTGGCATAGTAAGGAGGTAAAATATTTCATATTATTCTGCTGAATAATATCAAGGTTATTTGGACAGTGTGTTCAGTGATCTTACCCTAAAGCTGTTTGGGCAGTGGGTCCTTCTGTCTTCCATAACTCTTAACAGGGTTAGAATCTTTTAACAGGGATTCAAAATCTCCTAACAGGGATTTATATGTATTGAATGTATTTTATAAGATTCCTAACATAGTCCATCCTCTCACAAGGAATATTCATATTAGTGCTTCTTTTGTGGGCATCATTCCCACCAGGGTTTACTCTTTGATCAAGAGGTTCCCTAGTCAACATATCTTGTGTTATTGTGTATGAATATCTTTGTATGGTTAGTAATTGCATTGCTTACATGGTTAAATTTTGTTGAAGATGTTAAAAGTTAAAATTATCTGATAACTAATTCACCACCCCCTCTCAGTTATCTTGGTGGACTTTACTTTCTAACAATTGGTATCAGAGTGGCAAGTCCTTGAAACGAAAGTTTAACAGCTTAAGGAGATCCATGGCAAATTTTAGGAAAGAAAGCCCTAAGTTTGATGGAGTAAATTTTGACAGCTAGAAAGAAAAGATGAAGACACATCCATTGTGTTTAGGACAAGGCTATTGGTTGATTACAAAGAATGATAGGACTATAATTGAAGAAGACAGTCTTGAAACAAGTTCTAAAGATGAGGTAGATCTATTCATGTGTAACATACTTGCAAGAGAAGCACTCTTGACAACACTTCCAGAGAATGAATACAGTCAGGTAAAATGTTTTAAGAAATCTAATGAAACTTGGAAAGCTTTACACTCTACTTTTGAAGGTGATGAACATGCAAAAAGAGCTAGATTACATAATTGGATATGTGCATTTGAAGATATTAGAATGATGGAAGATGAATCTGTTAGAAGCTATATTGGTAGAATGTTACAAATTGTTGCAGGGATAAAATCTTGTGGAGGATCAAAGACAGAGAATGAAGTGATATGGAAAATTCTGAGGACATTGAATCCTGTATTTAAGTAGACAACACAGATGATTGAACAAGTTATACCTTGTACTACAAACTTTACAAGAGAGACTCTTCTTGGAAGATTGGAAGCAACAGAGATGAACCTAAAGTTATCAAGAGACTTACCTAGAATGGAGACAACATTCAGTGCTCTTAGTATTCATCCTACTTTGTCAAGAAGTACCAATGTGAGTGGAGATTATGCTAGCAACAATAGATCTAGAAATGAAGAAGATAAGAAGATTGAAGAAGGTATTGCCTTTCTTGTGAAAAGAGAACCAGACGGTAATAAATTTTTTAAATGTTGGACTTGTCAAGAATATGGTCATTTTTCATCTAAATGTCCTAAGAGAGTTAAGAAGTACATAAATAATTTCAAACCTAGAAGATCTAAGGAATGTTATTATGATAATGATGAAGATCTTGAAGCTAGTATAGAAAGAACTTTGAGTGAAAGTGATACTGAGAATAATGATGAAATAGGATTTATAGCAATTAAAGAAGAAAATTCTAAATCTGATGTTAAAGAAGAAAAAGCATTAGTTTCCCAAGTTGAAAAGAAATTTGATTAGATTATAGATAGTGGTTGTTCACATCATATGACTGGAGATATGAAGAAGTTCATAAAGTTTAACAATTATGATGGAGGAGTTGTTAGAGTTGGTAACAATGCACCTTGTTTGATTAAAGGTATAGGATCTATTACTCTTGATGGAAAGACTAATACTGATAATGTTTACTTTGTTGATGGATTGAAACATAATCTTTTGAGTGTTGGATAGTTAGTGGATAAGGGATATCAAGTTTGGTTTACCGAGAAAACTTGTGTGATAAAGGATAAAGATGGAAATCTAATTGGAACTGGATCTAGAACTAGAGGTAGTGTATTTCAGTTGAATCCTACTGAGATGACATGCTTGATTACTAAAATTGATGATAGTTGGTTATGGCATAGAAGGTTTTGTCATATAAACTTTGATAACATTGTGAAAGTGAGTACTACACTTGCAGTAAGGGATTTTCCTAAAATTATGAAGCCTACTAACATGATTTGCAAAGAATGTGTGATGGCTAAGCAGAAGAGAAGTTCATTTCCTAGTAAGAAGTTCACATTGGCAGAGAAGTTGGAGATTGTTCATACAAACTTGAGCAGTCCTACCAGGACTAGAGGATTCTATGGAGAAAGGTATTTTATGATTCTTGTTGATGATTTTACAAGAATGATGTGGATTGCATTTCTGAAAGAAAAATCTGAAGCATTTGATAAGTTTAATATCATTAAGAATAAAGTTGAGAATGAATCTGGAATGAAGATTAAATGTTTGAGATCTGATAGAGGTGGAGAATTTACTTCTAGAGAGTTTAACACTTATTGTGAAGTGAATGGTATTAAGAGACAGTTTTCAGCCCCTAGAACACCTGAACAAAATGGTATTGTAGAAAGAAGAAACAGGTCAGTAACTGAAGCAGCAAGAGCTATGTTATTTGAGAATGACTTGGTGAAGACATTTTGGAGAGAAGCAGTGAATACATCAGTATATACAATAAATAAAGTACAAATCAGAGTAGACACAGATAAGACACCTTATGAATTATGGTTTGGACATGCACCCTCAGTTAAGTATTTTAGAATTTTTGGAAGAAAATGTTATATAAAGAGAGATGATGATATTGGAAAGTTTGATCCTAGAAGTGATGAAGGTATTTTTCTTGGATATTCTTTGAAGAGAAAAGCATATAGATGTTACAATAAGAGAACTAAAACTATTGTTGAGAGCGCAAATGTTAAATTTGATGAGAAGTTTAAAATTCAGGAAAGAATGCTTGATTATGAATTTGATGAAGAAGCTAATCCTTAGCCTAACATTGAAACTACTGAATTATTCTATGAGACTGACAGTGAATTGTTGAATGAGAATCATACTGCAGAAGAAACTAGAGAAGAATCTAAAGAAGAATCTATAGTTGAAGTAAGATTTGTGACTATGACACCAAATAGGTATCTATCTAGACATCATCCTGTTGAACAAGTTATTGGAAGTTTGGACAAAGGAGTTATGACTAGAAATAAGGTACATTTATGTTTGATTTCTCAAATTGAACCTAAATCTACTAATGAAGCTTGTGAAGATGAACATTGGATTAATGCTATGAAAGAAGAACTAGATCAAATTGAAAAGAACAAGACATGGGAATTGGTTCCTAGACCTAAAGACAAGAATGTGATTGGAACTAAATGGGTATTCAGAAACAAGATGAATGAACAAGGAGAAGTAGTAAGAAACAAAGCAAGATTAGTATGTAAGGGATACTCACAACAAGAAGCAATTGACTATGAAGAAACCTTTGTGCTAGTAGCAAGACTTGAAGTAGTAAGGATGTTTTTGGCTTATGCAGCTTTTAAGAAATTCAAAGTGTATCAGATGGATGTGAAGTCCACATTTCTGAATGGTGAATTGGAAGAAGAAGTCTACATTGAGTAACCTGAAGGTTTTCCTTTGACTCAAGAAGGAGATATGGTATGTAAACTGAAGAAAGCATTATATGGAATAAAGCAAGCACCTAGAACTTGGTATGCTAGATTGGATAAGTATTTGTTGAAATTGGGATTTACTAAAGGAATAGCAGATAGTAATCTGTACACAAAAGAAATTGAAAATGGATTTTTAGTTATAGTTATTTTTGTTGATGACATTATCTTTGGAGGAGAAGATGAAGCTAGTGACAAATTTGCTGATGAAATGAAGATTGAATTTGAAATGAGCATGATTGGTGAGATGAAATACTTTTTGGGATTACAGATAACATAGAACAATGATGGTATCTTTGTTAGCCAGACAAAGTACTTGAATGATTTGCTGAAAATATTTGGAATGGAGAACTGTAAACTAGTTGGAACACCTATGGTTACAGGACACAAACTATCGAGCAAAGATGAAACACTAGTAGTTGAGCAGAAGAAATATAGATCCATGATTGGAGGATTGTAGTACTTAACACACACTAGACCTGATATACAACATTTAGTTGGAATGGTAGCAAGATTTCAAGCTGAACCTAGAGAGTCACATTATGCAACAGTAAAGAGGATATTGAGATATTTAAGAGGCACAATAGACTATGGATTGTGGTATGAAAAATATGATGATTTCACCCTATGTGCTTATACAGATGCTGATTGGGGAGGTAGTGTTGGTGATAAGAAAAGCACCAGTGGTGGAGCCTTTTTTCTTGGAGGAAGATTGGTTTCCTAGTTGAGCAAGAAGCAGAATTGTATTTCAAAGAGTATAGTAGAAGTAGAATATGTAGCAGTAGCAAACAATTGTAACCAGATAATTTGGATGAAGTAGATGCTAAAGGATATTGGAATTAAGTTTGTTGAGCTTGTTGTCATACATTGTGACAACACCAGCATAGTCAGTATGTCTAATAATCCTATATTGCATTCTAAAACTAAGCATATAGAGATCAAGTATCATGTTGTAAGAGAGAAAGTTTCCAAGAAAGAAGTCAGACTGGAGTACATAAGCACAAAGGAATAGATAGCAAACATATTTACAAAGCTTTTGCCTAAGGATACATTTGAGTATCTGAGAGGTATGCTTGGGGTTATGCCCCAGCCTACTTTTGAGTAATGATGCAGTTGATTGCATCCGTTCGGTGGTATATGAGCCCTATCTTTTTCTGGATTGGATGTTGGTACTTCCTCTATGGGGGAGTATGTGTATCTGAGCTGAGTCATGAGGACTCTTGTGAATGTATTTTCTGAAATAGTGTCTTTTGACATTGAATTGTTGTTGACATAGTGATGAAATTTCTATCATTGATGTCAATGGGGGAGAAGTGTACATGAAAAACCCTATGTACCATCTGTTGGAGAGAACTATATAGGAAAACAAAGCAAGATTTGATTGATGAAGTGGATTTGAAGAATTTTCAGAGCATCAGTGTAGCAGTGTTGCAGTATTGGATTTTTGGAACATTGGATATTTTTCATCTATGTTGCCATCAATGCCAATGGGGGAGATTGTTAGGAATGAATGCTAGATGTTGGTAGTCATTCTGTAGCAGTTTTTGTTGCATTCATGACTATGATTGTCATTGATGTCAACATAGTGATCTTCTGGAGACTAGCAGAGAAGCAAACAATATTTTGGTTAGCGCATGTGGGATATTGTAGTTGGAGCTATACGATGTTGAGGTTATACTCTTTGATATGTTATATATCTATGGTTAAGAGCGCAGACAGTAATTCATTGATTCATGAAAGTTATGAGCATTTTGGTAAAAGCAGTATTTAGGCAATGTTCCTGAGTAGCGGTTTGTGGAAATCGGATGATATCTCCTAATCGGGATGGAATCTGGTTTTGCGTAGTTAAAGGGAAGTTTGATTCACATTGATGGTGATGTGGCTCATAGCACAAACTTTGAGGTCACATGAGTGAAGAGATATTGCATTTGGAAGTCGACAGTTTTGTGTAATTTTGATGTAGTGTATGGAAACTTTTATTTTGTAATTGTGTGCCGACTCATTTGTAATTATTTGAGTGTGGTATAAAGGAAGGAATGTTTTTCCTTATTGTATGTAGTTGAAATGTGAAAGAAGTGTGAGCATGGTTTGGTTGCATGCGAATGTAAGCATGAAGTGAAGAAAAGAGCCTAAGAGATTGTCAAAGTGAAATTGTGAAGGAAGACATGTGAAGTACAGAGATCTGGAATTGAGATTTGGTGTAGCAGTGAGTGCAGTTTGGCACAGTAAGGAGGTAACATATTTCATATTATTTTTCTGAATAATATCAAGGTTATTTGGACAGTGTGTTCAGTGATCTTACCCTGAAGCTGTTTGGGCAGTGGGTCCTTCTATCTTCCATAACTCTTAACAGGGTTAGAATCTTTTAACAGGGATTCAAAATCTCCTAACAAGGATTTATATGTACTGAATGTATTTCATAAGATTCCTAACAGAGTCCATCCTCTCACAAGGAATATTCATATTAGTGCATCTTTTGTGGGCATCTTTCCCACCAAGGTTTACTCTTTGATTAAGAGGTTCCCTAGTCAACATATCTTGTGTTATTGTGTCATTGTGTATGAATATCTTTGTATGGTTGGTAATTGCATTGCTTACATGGTTAAATGCTATTGAAGATGTTAAAATTTATAATTATCTGATAACTAATTCACCCCCCCCCTCTCAGTTATCTTGGTGGAATTTACTTTCTAACAAGTGCATCTTTTGAGAATTTTTTTTGAACGTTTCAAGGGACCAGTAGTTCTACAATTAAATCATCATAACTTTCCCATTACTTAACCATCACACATGGCACAAACTATCTTCAAACTAATAATACGTTGCATGTGTAGTACAAAACTATTAGTAATTGGCAGATTAAATGCAAATAATTACTAATAGATTAAGCATATTATTACTATGCTTAATGTTCCATTTAAATGCTAGTATATAAAGAAGACAATCAGAAGACAATGAAGATTTATCTAACCAATAGTCTACATAATTAGACCTTTATTTGGCTAGGTAAAATCTTCCTTCGTGCTAGCAGTCTATTTGGTTGTAAAAGTCTTAATTTTTGTTAATATATGGCAATCCCATGAACTATAAGGACCCAATTCATCCAAAAAATTGACCCCACATAGTTTTTGTCTACTGCTACAGTCGAGTTTCATCTTGTCTAGTTGAATACATACAAAATATTCAACCTAGGGCATCATTGTTCAAAAAGAAAACTAACCTTCCCAACTATGAGCTTTTGAACTCTAATAAAGCATTTCCTTAACTCACCTTTCACATAGTGGCATTGAATCCCAATGGTGAAAATGTGAGTTAGGGCCACATCTTCCAAAAAAGATTGTTTGCACGCAAAGCACTGTACAGGAACAGTCAATAAAATGACTAAAATTCTTTGATTTTAAGACTTCAAAACAATATAATCAGTACATGGAATGATCAAAACTTATAATACCAATCAATGAATGCTTTTCCTATCAATGTTGCATTGAATAGAGAGTTTAATAATATAAACACCAGATTGTGTCTTCGCGAGCAGAGAAGTGACTGTTTATAAAGAATTAAAATTTTATTGCTTGGTAGTTCATTACATTGTCTTCTTCGACCATACACACCTCCACACAAGAAGGACTAAAACCAAACCATAGGATGGTCTAGGAATTTAGAAGACATCCTTTATTAGAAAGGAAAAAAAAATATAGAACTCAAGTCCCAAAGCAAAACTCAATGGCCTAGGTGCCCTGCACCAATACACCCTTCATCCCACCATCCACACCCATCCACTCATGTCAAGATCTTGTGATTTTAAGTGATATATTTGGTGTTATTGACTTATATTTTCTTGGATTCAACATGATTTTGGACAAGATCTTGACATGAGTGGATGGGTGTGGATGGTGGGTGTATTTGTGAAGAGTCTTGGTGATTTTAAGCCTTTTGAAGCACTTTAGAAATATTGAATACATCATTTCTTGCCAACGATTTGACAAAGCAATGATGTATTGTAAAGAATTAAAAGTTTATTGCTTGGTAGTGACTGTTTGTAAAGAATTAAAAGTACAAATCTATTAGTAATCGGAAGATTAAATGCAGATAATTACTAATAGATTAAGCATATTATTACTAATAGATTAAGCATATTATTAATATGCTTAATATTCCATTTAAATGCTAGTATATAAAGAAGACAATCAGAAGACAATGAAGATTTGTCTGACCAATAGTCTATAGAATTAGACCTTTATTTGGCTAGGTCAAATCTTCCTTCGTGCACTAGTAGTCTACATAATTAGACCTTTATTTTAAATACATTTAACATAATAAAAAATTACAAAACTGAACCAATGACATGTTTACAACAAAGAAATAGAATAATAATACTATGCTGAAAATTCTATTCTATTTAATACATGCGAAAGGACCTGTCCCAACAATTCTTAAACATACTTTATCTATTTTTATGATGAATTCTTAATAAAGGTCTAATTCTGTAGACTGCTAGCATGAAGGAAGATTTGACCTAGCCAAATCTTCCTTGTACCACACAAAAAATTGTGTGATAACTATGTCTACTCCAACCTTAATTGTTTAAGAATTCATCATATTAGATAAAATATGTTTAAGAATTGTTGAGAGTTCTATTAGACCTTTGTTGTAAACATGCCATTGGTTTAGTTTTGTAATTTTGTTTTTTGTGTTAAATGCATTTAAATGGAACATTAAGCATAGTAATAATATGCTTAATCTATTAGTTAAGATTTAAAATGAAGATTTTATTGCTCACTGGTCCGCACTTCTGTGATATTCAACCACTGGTTCAAACTTACTTGCATATAGGTGCACGGTGTCGACCTAGTGCAGCTTCCCACCCTATATCACCTCCTTCAGCACTCCTTTTCTCGCGGACTATGCCAAAATGAAATAAAATGAAATGTGTCGGTAGGCGAGATATATGTATAAAATTTGACTTTTTTTTTAACTTCTATTCCCGTGTTGGTCAGAATTACTTTATTTGATATGATGAATACTTAATAAAGGTCTAATTCTGTAGACTGCTAGCTCAAAGGAAGATTTGACCTAGCCAAATCTTCCTTGTACCACATAAAAAACTATGTCAAACATCAGAGGACAAGGCTTTGATGTCTTGTATGTACAAGTGTGAGTTTATATAAATGAAGTATAAGCTAATATGTATGTTGGGATTTATGGGTGTAATCATTTTGTAGGTAGGGCTTATGTGATTGGTAGAAGCTTGAGGAGAACATGTGTGAGGTTAAAAGTAAACAAGTTGAATTATAATTTTAATAATGATGCTTTTGAATCCTTGTATGACTTTGTTGAAAGGAAGAGTTTGAAAGAAGATGAGAAGGATGTGGAACTAAGTAGTGATAATGAGATGTACGAATGTGAGCTAGAGTTCTAGAGGCTTGTAGGTGAGAAAGAAATAAGGAGTAGAAGATATTAAAAGAAAAAAAGAAAATAAACAAAAGCAGATTGGAAAGTCCAGAATGAACAAATACAAGTGTGGCCTGGTGAAGGTGGATAAGAGTAATTAAAATCAAAAGAGGATAGCAGAAGCATGGGTTATCAAAGGCATGAAAAATGAAGAGAAAACATAAGGCACAAAAAAATATGGAGAAGCAGATATAACAATAGGAGTGATTAAAGAGGACAAAGGAAAAAACAGGCATGATGAAGATGTTGCAAAGAAGGAATTAGGAGCAGCAATTAAATGTAGTGAGGAAGATTTGTGGGCCCAATTTTTAGCGATAGAAAAGGAGTGGATGGAGAAGCTTGCTGGTGGAAGTGTGAGGAAAAATGGGACAGCCAAAGATACAAAGATAAATAGTGAAGATGTTGACAAGGAAGATATTACAATGGAAAAAAGAGGTAAAATTGTCAAAAAATGTTTCATTTTCTTTTGACATGTTGAATATTGAGAAATCTGGAAAAACATATGAAGTAGTATGTACAGATTTTAGTAAAGATAATTTGGATTATGATGTGAATGTTGGATTCCAAAATGATTTGTGAAGGGAGGCATTTCCAATCGAAGAAGAAGAATATGAGATAGTAATTGTAGATTTGTATAACTTGAATAAGCCTATAGATGATTTTGATGGGGTTGGATAGTTGGACAAAGAGGATGAGTTTGAAGTTATGGACATCTTTAATTTCTATAGAGTCATTTGTATTGATTTATATGTGGCTAAATGGGAAAGGAATATTTGGAGGAGGATGGCTATGAATGGAGCAAAGAAAATAGCACAACAATGTTGGAGAAGTATGGCAATGGTTCCAGAATGATTGTGAAAGAAGTGAAAGAAATGAACTCAGAAGTGATTTTTATTTATTTTTATTAATAGCCTCATGCATAGGAGCACATCACTTTTTTTGTCTCCTAGGGAGTCTGATGTAGGAGCATCCCCCCTTGAGGTTTCTTTTTGAAGATCATGTTCTATTATGTGAGTCTTTAGACTAATTTTGGTAGTCTTTGTATTTGCTGATTTTCCAAATATAGTTGTTGTTTGAGTGAAGATCATTTTGGGAAAACACTACTCCTATTTCCACATGGACAAATAGTTGGACAATTCAATGGAGGGATAGTTTTGGTGTTAGTAGCCTTTAGTAGCAGGAGATGAATAGTTTAGGAGTAAAAAGGAAATAGAGGGATGAGAGGATGGGGGGACGGATGTAAAGGAAAGAGATAGGACAAGTTGTGGAAAGCCAAACAAATAAAAAAGGTTGAGAAAGGAAGAGACTAAGAAGAAGTGTGCTAAGTAGGTGGAAGTCCATGTGAAAGGATATTTTCTAGGAAGAAATGTAAGAAGTGGTTGGAGAAGATTTGGCAGGAAGACGAGGACTTAAACATCATTCAATTAAGGAAACTGGAAAGAGATCAGATAGTTTGGAACTGATTGCAAAACGAAAGAGTAGGTGATGAATGAGTAAGTTGGCAGAGATGATTGATGAGGGTAAGGAAAGAATGATGGTTCAAGTAGGAAGAAAATGGGATTAGTTGAAGTGTGCCAGAAAAGGCAAGGAGAAGGCTGACCGAATAGATTTATAGCCTAAATATTTGAGTAAAGATGTATGTCTTTGAATGTAATCATCATTATATGAGTGGTAGAAATAATGTAAATATTCTAGTGTTCATTGTCTCAATTAATGATTTTTTTATGATGTTTTATGGTTTTTATGTAAGCATAGTGTTGATTGGTCAGTTTAGTTATCAAAGTTCCTGTCACATGTGTGAGTAATCTGAGAACTATCATTTTGTTCTGCCATTAGTCTGGGTAAGTTCTTGGCAAGGTTGTGATAATAAGGCTACAAAAGTCTGTCATTGGTTGGTATCAGATCATGTATGTGAGGGATGGTGGCATAAAAAATAGAAGCAACTACAAAATTCACAATATAACTATCAATATTGCCACTCTCAAGACAACTCTAATTACTTCATCTATTTTGATTCACTGTAGATACATGAAAAAATCTTGTCAGAAGCTACCAAAAAAAAGTGAGGATGGAAAATGATGGAGCATATAGAGGAGATAAGCTTGTATTGCAAGGTATAAGGTTTCATGGTTTTCATGGAGTGCTTGAAGAGGAGAGAAAGCTTGGCTAGAAATTTTTGGTGGATGTTGATGCCTGGTTAGATCTCAAGAAGGTTGGAAAATCAGATAAACTGGAAGATACTATTAGCTATGCTAAAATCTTTAGGTATCTTTAATCTTATAAATTCTCCTATCATAAATAGCTTTAGTCGCATTATAAATTAATCTTCATTTGTTTCTTGACATATAGAAATGTTTTCCTACTTTGTGACTGGTTTTATACCCTATTGCTCTTGTTCAACTTGTCGTAGTCTATTTAAAGATCCATACTAATGGGTTTTGTTTGAACTGCTTGTGATCTATAACAACCTTGTCAAGGAAATTATTGAAGGTCCTCCCCATCTCCTCCTTGAATTAGTTGCCAAATCTATTACATCTGCTATTTTTGATAAATTTCCTCTAATTCATTCTATCTGTGTCAAGGTTGGCAAACCGCATGTTGCAGTTTTAGGCATTGTCGATTATTTAGGAGTAGAAATTTGTAGGACATCTAAGCCTTTGGACAAAGCTAAGTCTTAAAAATTTGGCTTTTGATATGGGGAATATGCATATTGGCCTTAGAGATTCTTCCATGTAAACCATGGCTTGGGAATTTTTTTGGGGATGTGTGATCTCCATATGATTCTCTATAACAATGGCAGATATTTGAGCACCTTAGCACCCCAAGTGAGGGATTTCTTGTTAGGCAATTTTTTATTTTGACTTAGATGAAAATGCAAAGTAAAGGAAATTACTTTCCCTCTTGTTTATGTTTAGGCTGACTACAAATTAGACTTTTTAAAATGCATAGTGTGTTTGCTTGAGGTTGGTTGGTAGACCAACTTTGGATGATAGAAGGTGCCAGATAGTTGAGGATGTAATGAGTTAGATCTGAAGTATACTATATATGTATGCTATGGAAATATGTCCTTTAATTTTGATAAAAAAATCATTTGGATGCAGGGAAGGGCACTAGATGATAAATCCCTAAATTTGTCTCTCCAAATGCTTGTTTCTAAGGCTTCTAAAATGTGTTGTCTCCACTCACTTCTAGGCCTAACAAATACTTGATTCACCATTAGAAAACCAATATAAGAGGATTAAAAACCTCAGATAGACCCCTTGTTTGAGCCAAATTGCCATATATTAACCAAAACTTAAGACTGTTACAGCCGGATAAACATAAGAATTAACACTAGGCGTACAGATTTTCAAAGTCAAGTAGATTTTCAAAGAATAAACACAAGTAAAAGTTGCTATTTCATAATTAACACACCAAACCAAGCAATGAAATAGAAGAAAATGAAGATTTTATTGCTCATCGGTCTGCACTTCCATGATATTCAACCACTGGTTCTAACTTACTTGCATATACGTGCGCGGTGTCCATGTAGTGCAGCTTCCCACCTTATACTGCCTCCTTCAACACTCCTTTTCTCGTGGACTATGCCAAAATAAAATAAAATGAAATGTGTCAGCCGTAGGTAGGATATATGTATAAAATTTGACTTTTTTTATACTTCTATTCTCGTGTTGGTCGGAATTACGACCACTCTTTAGGGTCATAATTCTGTCCAAGACGGGAATAGATATTAAAAAAAATCAAATTTTTCTTCTATAACCGACCATGGAAAATCATTTTATAGCTTGGTTGGAAATGTTGGTCTAAAAAGTGGGTCAAATGTACTAGTGTCCCCTGGGACCATCATCCACAATTATGGCTAGATAGATTCATAGTAGATTTTGTTGCATTAATGACGCATTCATTTTTTATCAGATAATAAGACTCACCAAAGATGTAGGGTACCATCTATCCAATGATGCAATGACACTAGTAGACAAATGGGGTGTTGGTTCCTATAATGATGGATGTGTACATATATTAGAATAGTAGGTTTTTCTAGGAGGCCCTTCCTCCTCCCCCGACATTGTTTAGATAGGGTAGTTTTGTTGAATTTTTGTAGGAAGATTTTGGAGATGCAAGAACTAATGACAAAGAAGCATAAAATCAGAGTCATTTTCCCATTCTCTATAGGGAATTACAAGTGCCCCTCACTTGCCACTACCAAGGAATAAAATATGGAGTTAGAGAGTTTGAAGCTCCAGAAGCTAGAACTGGAGTAGGATACTTGTGATCCCAAGTGAAAAATTAAGGGGATGCTCTCAAATGCCTTTAGTGCACATGCACCTCATGTTGAGCATTTTTTCTAGGTTGCCACGATGATTTTGACTGATGCTGACACTATTAACTAGGATGATGACTGTAGAGATATAGGGTTTTGGACTTCACGAATTCTTGAATAATTTTAAGGATATCAAGGACATTCTAGACCTCATCTTTGAAAGAGATAAGATAGGCTAGAAACACCTCCCCACAATAAATTGGGATTGATAGGAGGATTTTAACATTATGAACCTCTCGGCAAGAGAAATTACCTGTAGTAACCAAGTTTTTTATATCTCCAACTCCTAAGGGGTAGCCAAAAAGAAAAAGGTGAAGAATAAACAAACATCTCAACAATACAAGAGGTGGAGAAAATGAGTAAAGAGGATAAATCTTTTGTTAAGTTGGATCCCCTCAAGAGTGCCCTAAAAGAAATCTTGATGGAAGAATTGGGGAAGAAAATATCCTATGCTCAAAAGTTTGTGTCCACATTTGAACATAGTGTCACTTTTGGGCTCTTTGTAGAACCGGTGGTATCCATTGCCCCTCCACGCACAACAATAGGCATGAACACCCCTAGAGAACAAGATCCTAGTGAGTTGGTTCCCACAATGATCTCCCCAATTGGTGAAGGCTCCTCCTTGTAAGGAAACTCAGGTGCGGAAACAGCTTCCTACGCTAATCTCTATAGGAGAGTATTGTGCAAATTCTTATAAATGCTTACAATTTCAGATTCGTTAACTACTTTAACAAAGATATTGCAACCACATACAATGCATATAGAAAAATAGAGAATGACACAATGATATACCCTGGGGAAAACCTTTCGATAAAAAACACCAGCACTCCAAAACTTGCACAATGTATTATCTTCAACACAAATATTACAATACACTTGCAATGCAAGTTCTTTCAGGAAATGAGAGACAAAGCCAAAAAGACTTAAATTTTGTTATATCTCTCCCATAGGAGTAGCATCATATATATAGACTCCTCTGGACCCAAAATTAGGCACAACCACCAAGACCCATGCACAAAGCCACATGTACATAGTTGTTACATGCAATCCCAAGAATAGGCGTCCATCCCTAGAATAGACTATGATAGCTTGTCATAGAATCTACCAAAAATAACGGTCACAAGAGAAGTGTAAGAGAATCTGTCATACCAACCTATTTTTGGCATATTCTCTTACACACACCAACCACTTCTTCTTGGGCACCCAAATAGGCCCAAGTCATAAGATGCTCTTACACCTGTCATAGCACATTCCTTAAATAGTTCTTACGAGTCATAGGAATTCGTCATGACTGTTTCAGTCCTGATCTCCTTACACACAAGATGCTGACACATCAAGTGGAGTGACACATCAACATGCCAACTAGACATGTACACTCACACTTAATTACATTATTTGCAAAAAAATACATTTACAAAACAAATAATAAGAATAGGAATTATCCAAGGTTGAGACACCTTATTCCTAACACTCCTCTCAACTAGATATAAGGTTGATTAACGTAGACAAAGAATGAGAAGCTACCCCAATAGAAGATGGCATCCCGCTCCAACACTCTAAATTTAAGATCTCCAAAGTGAGGCCTACGAAGAAAGAAAATGCTTCCTTCTTGAACCTCTCAGAGAAAGTCCCATTCCTAGAAAGTCAGGCTCCACCATTATAGGAAAACATACTAGAACAGGTACATGATTATCCAGACCTTGATCTCATGGGCCCCAAAGATCCAACTAGGATGCTCACCTCAATGGAGTAGACCCTCCTCTTCCAAGAAGTAGAAAAAGCAAAAAAAAAGGAAGAAGAGGAGATGGTCTTGAAGGAATAAGAAGATAAAGTGGTGAAAGATGCCTGGTTTGAGCAAGAAAAGCACATAGAGAAACAAGAATCCAAGGAAAAAGAAGAGGTCAAAGAACTAGAAAGACTAGAGGAAGTGAATATTTAAGAAGGTAAGGTAGGTAGATAATCAGAGGCCTAGCTACGTAAGTAATCGAAAGAGGCCAAAGAAGATAAAAAACTAAAGAGAATCATAGGCTAAGAGACTACACCTCACAGAAGAGAAAAAGGGGGTGGTCAAGCAAGAAAGTATACAAAAGGTAAAAGATAATTCTCACCAAAAGGCCATAAAGGAAGAAAAAAGGAGAAGGCAAGAAGACCTTGTGAAGGAAAAGGAGGAAGAAGAAAGAAAAAGGATAGAGGAAAATTCCAAAGCACAAGCAAAAAATGGACCTTTGGTAGAAATTGTAAATCTACAACCTAACGTTCCTCTTCCCTAATAAAATCCTCAATAGGCAGAGACAATGGATCTTGACAATCCTCCTCCCAAACAAACAAAAGGGTAGGGAGGTATGATGTCTACTTCCTAGGACACTGCAGAGGCAAAACTCATTGCCCTACTTCCATCTCGGTGGTTGGTGGTGAGATTCAATAGGAAATAGTTAGAGGAATATCAGACATCCTCTATGTAGGAGATTATGGCTGAAGTCATGACTCTAAAGAAGCTAAAGAAGGCTAGAATAACTTTTACCACCAAGAGAAATGAGAAAGGAGAAACACTGGCTGAGGTCCCTATGACATCTCCAAATAAAGACATATCTGAGGTCACTCCCATGGACTACTAGACTATTAAAATTAATATCAGAAAATGTGATAAGTTGAGTGAGATCAACAACCTCAATGACACTAGTGTACTATGCATGAGAGGATAGAAAAAAAGTATAAAAAGAAGAAATAATTGAAGACCACAATGGCTAAGTGCAAGAAAGTTTTGTAGGAGTTATCTTCTTCCATTTCCTCATAGATACCAGAAGTGTCTTCCCTACAGGTGGACATGTATTATTTAAGGACCTTTGCATCAGACCAGTGGGTCTTAAATCAGGTGGGGATGGTCTAACTCTTCCTTATAGAGTCTATTTCTATTTATTTTGAGGTAGTACAGATAGGTTAGATTGCTCAAGAAGAAATTGTAGAATGGGAGGCTAACATCACTTGGCACAAAAATAAATAAAAAACTTTAAAGAAGATATGTGCCATCAGAGAGGCAGATCTACACAAGACTGATATCCTCATAGATGAAAGTCTAGACTTCCCTTATGTCAATGATTGAAAGCTTGGGTTCAAGCTTGATGTCCTAGAATAGGCTTGTAACATATAAAATGGTCATTCAATCTCCACTAATTCAAAAGCATGTCACAAAGTTCATGACTACATACAAGAGGTGACAGGTCTCAACCTTGACAACATCGATAGTTTTACAGCTTTAGATTCTTTGATGAACAATTTTGATGAGAAAACAGAGAGGAAGTTTGGATCCTCCTGTGATTTTTAAAAGAAGACAATAGATGAATGTATAGAGATAATTATGGACACACATGAGATTCAAAAGGTTAGCACACCGATGTGAGAGCATGTGAATGAGGCTAAGGATGCCCTCAAGGAGGCTAGGTTCAGTGTGTAGTGAGTTAAAGATCTTGATGAGGAGACTATTGATGAATGGATCTAAAGACTCAATAAACACAAGGTTGAACCACCTCCGAGATAATTTATCCCCACATCTTGATATTCTTTTATTCTTTGTTCATAAGAGTTAGAGGTAAGTCTAGGATCCTAGATCTTGAGCAGTGTGCAGTTCCTTACATTTTTTCTTTTTCAATTCATAAATTATTTTTGATTGTTAGCATTGAAGCTTACTCACCTAGTGTCGACAGATAGTCTATTATATGTTGACTCCTCTAGACTATAGTTTTAGTAACAAGGATGTATAGGCACTTCTATCAGGGATGCGGCAAGTAGGTTGGGTGTTCCACATGAGTTACCTATTTTTTGTGTTGGGTTTCACTCCTCCATTTATGACAGGGTACAAAGTACAAAGATTAGATAACTTACCAATCTAGCTTTAATGAGACAAGTCCCAGGTTTAGAAAAAGTGAACCTAATGGATGAAGACATGCCAGTGGACATTCCCTTGGGATTTAGAATCCTAGATTTCCTTATTTGTTTGCCTCTTATTTTACTATAACTGATAGTGATAATGATGAAGACCAATTATGATCAGAGGTATACAAGTTTGTAGAATGATTATATTAGTTATTATCTTGTCATTGATGTCAAGAAATTGATATATGATTTATATTATGTTTCCATATCATTCGGAGAATGATATAAGTTGAATGAGTTAAGAAAAAGAAGTGGAATGTTATGAAGATGAAGAACTTAATTGGAAAATTGATACAGATTAGACAATGCTAAGGTTATGTTGATATAATTATTTTCTACCTAACATTTGATTATATCAAGTCAGTAAAGAATGGTAAAGAAGATTAGTCAAGTTGGTAAGAAAAATAGTTTTGGCTACCAAGCAGGAAATGTCATTTGGTAAAGAGAAAAAGTCATTCGGTTCAAATAAAAGTAATTTTGTGAAATGAATTGAATAGCTGAGATTAATCAAAAGAAAATGTGATAAAGAAGATTAAGTAGAAAAACAAAGTCTATATAAAGGATAAATTTGTATGAGTAAATGACTGGCAAATTGAAGGGTTGAAGAGTCACCAACTGATGTAGTGAAGAAGGAAAAGGTTGAATTTTGTGTCAGTAAGAAGAATTTGATGAAGTGTTGAAGCCAGTGGAAAATGAAGGATTGAAGTGAAGAAGAAGAGTGCACAAAGGATCTTATTATGAAAAGCTAGTTGCGGATTCATGGGTCAATATATTTACTGTTTCTTATTAACATTTATAACAGAGAAATCTCTTAACCAAGTGGACTTAACAGTCTTATTGTAAAATCCTTGTAAAAGGTAACATTCTAAAGAGTGTTTGAAGACCTCTAACCAGACCACTCCTAATAAGGTGAATATCCTAATAGATCGGAGGAAAATCCCTTGACCAGGTCACACCTAGTAGTGTGTATTGTAATGTTTAACATGATTGGCTCTTAACCAAGCGTACTTCAAAAGAATATTTTCTTTAGTGGGTGACAATTTCCACACTGGTTTTTCCCAAAACTGGTTTTCCACATTAAAAACCAGTGTTATATGTGTTGAATGATTTATGTGAATGTTATTGTTGATTGATAAAGTTTATTTATTGTTGTCGATAAATATTGAATTGTGTTTGACCGAGTTGACACCGAGTTAATCAGAGAAAGTTTTTAAGGTGTAGAGAATCAAGGATTATTGATTCACCCCCCCTCTTGGTAATCCAACAATTGGTATCAGAGCTAAGTAATCTAAAGGGATAAGTTTGAAATACTTGAGTAAGAGATCCGAAGATGTATAAGAGAGAAGTACCTAAGTTGAACAAGAAAAGTACATGGAAAAGCATGATGAGATTGTACCTATCTAGAATTAGATAATCTGCACTAAATCTTTTGGATAATGACTACACTCCATCACCTCATGAACCAATAACAATTGATCAGATGAGATTAAAGAAGGAACACAACTCGATAATGATTGAAATTGCCTCTTCCCTAACCGATGCCGAATTCAATGATGTTAAAGACTGTATTACTTCAAAAGAGATTTGGGATAGGCTTACACTTATTTATGGAGGTGATCAACATGCACAAAAAGCTAAGGTTGACAGTCTGAGAGGAAATTTTGATGAAATAAGAATGAAAGATGAAGAGAACATTGCTGAATATAGTTTTAGAATCAAGGAAGTTGTTAATGCCATCAGAGATGTTGTGGAGCATTAACTAGTGAAGATGTGGTAAGTAAAATTGTCAGAATTCTTTCATCTAAGTATTTTGTTCAAGTATCTTCTATTTAGGAATTGAGATCCCTACCGAATAATGTTGTTACTCTTGAAGCCTTGATCGGTAAGCTGACTACTTTTGAGCTTAGCAATTATGATAATAGTCTACTGACTATTGAAACAACCTTCAAATCATTCTTAAGTATTGAAAATTCAAGAAGAGAAAGAGAGAATAATAGTAGCTCATGTGGAAGTCAATATGACAGTATCCTAACTGAAGAGAAAGAAAAAGAAGAGTTGGAAGCACTACTGGATAAGAGGCTACCGAGAGGTAAATGAAAGTATAAAGGAAAAATACCTTTAAAATGTTTTAATTGCAACAAGATTGGCCACATTGCATCTAGATGTCTTGAAAATGACAAGAATGACAAAAGTGACAAGAAGGAGAAGCGATATTGATGGTTTAGAGACTACAAGGGAAAACCAAATAAATCATGCTGCCTAGTTAAAGGAGTAACTGATGACAAATTTGATGACATTGAAGAAAGTTATGAAGTTGTCTTTGTTTCTATGAAAGAAGATTCAGATAAAGAGAGATATGAAGATGAAAAAGCCCTTATTTTTCATGTTAGTAAAGTTGACCCATGGATTATTGATAGTGGATGTTCACATCATATGACTGGTGATATGGATAAGTTGGAGAACCTAGAAGAGTATGATGAAGAATTTTTTAGATTTGGAAATGATGTTCCATGTTCTATAAAAGGAAAAGGATCCATTATATTGAATGAAAAGATCAGATGTGATGATTCTTATTGGGTTCAAGGACTAAACTACAATTTGTTGAGTGTTTCTTAATTAAAAAATATTAGCCACTGACTGAATTTTTTTTTTAAAAAGTGAAGATCTATGGTGCTGATGGAGATTTGATGGGAATTGGTGAACAATCTAAAGGTAATCTATTTTATCTTGATATTACTATAAATAGTTTCTTATTTGTTAAAGTTGAGGATGTATGGTTATGGCATAAAAGACTTTGTCATGTAAATTTTAACAACATGATTAAGGTGAGCAAAAAGAATAGAGTCAGAAGTCTATCAAAATTAAGAAAACCTAGTAAAATGATGTGTAAGGAATGTCAGATTGGTAAGATGACAAAATCAAGTTTCTCAAGCAAGTATTACTCATCTAATGGTATTTTGGAACTAGTTCATACTGACCTTTGTGGTCCTATGAGAATAAAAAGATATTATGGAGATCAATATTTTATTTTGTTTGTTGATGACTATTCAAGAATGATGTCGGTTATGTTTCTAAAAGAAAAGTCTGATGCATTCCAAATGTTCAAGTGGTATAAGGCTAGATTTGAAAACGAAATAGGTAAAAAATTGAAATGTTTAAGATCAAATAGAGGAGGTGAATTTATATTTGATGAATTTACTTTCTTTTGCAATATAAATAGAATCAAAAGACAAGTATCTGCACTGAGGACTCCACAACAAAATGGCATAGCTAAAACAAGGAACAAATCTATACTCTATTGTGCTAGAACATTGTTGATTGACAAAAATGTTGCACAAACATTCTAGAGAGAAGCCATTAGTATTGTTGTCTACACACTCAACCAAGTACAATTGAAGAAAGGTACCAACAAGACACCTTATAAACTCTAGTATGGGCATACATCAAATGTTAGTTACTATAAATTTTTTGGAAGTAGGTTTTATTTATTGAATGATGTTAGAAATGAAAAGTTTGATTCTAAAAGAGATGAAGGTATATTACGAGGATATTCCTCAAAGAGAAAAGAATATAAATTTTTGATTAAGGCTACTAAAAAAAATGTGGAAATTGAAAATGTGAGGATTGATGAATTTGCATAAAGGAATGAAGAAGATAGAAAATGGGATCCTAAAGACTATCAAATATTTATTTATGTACAAGAAGGCATTTTGGGTAATGCAACTGAGATGCAACAAGAAGAAACCGAGGAGCAAGTTGAGCTTCCACCGAGAGATTAAAATACTGATGAAAAACCTATCGAGCCTATTTTAGAAAAATATGTGAGAAGACACCACTCACTGAGAAAAATCATAGAAGACAAGAATGCACGAGTCATGAGAAGAAGTAAGTTGAAAGAAAATACATGTTTGATTTCTGATTTTGAGCCAATATTAGTTAAGGATGATCTTGGAAATGAAGATTGGGTTGATGAAATGAAAGAAGAAATTGATCAGATTGAAAAGAATAATACTTGGTCATTAGTACCAAGACCCAAGGATAAGAATGTAATTTGTACAAAGTGGTTTTTTAGAAATAAACTCAAGGAGAAAGGAGATGTGATTATAAATAAAGAAAGATTGGTCTGCAAAGGGTATGCACAAGAAGAAGGTGTTGACTATGGTGAGACATTTTCCCCTATTGCTAGATTAGAGGGTGTAAAAAATATTACTTGCATATGTTACCTATAAAGGATTCAAAGTTTAATAAATGGATGTTAAGTCTGCATTTTTTAATGAAATTCTTGAAGAAGTTTACATTGAACAACCAGAAGCATTTTTTGAAAATTCTAACAAGGATATGGTATTCAAACTACATAAAGCACTCTATGGTTTGAAGTAGGCACCTAGAGTATGGTATGAAAGACTACACTCGTATTTAATCAAGACTGGATTTCAAAGGACTAGTGACAACAATAGTTTGTATCTGAAATGTGATAGTACTGATAGGATTTTGATTGTTGAGATATTTGTTGATGATATTATATTTGGAGGAAATGAATCAATGTATAAGTCATTTGTTGAAGAGATGAGAAAAGAATTTGAGATACCCATGATAGGAGAAATTAAATTCTTTATTGGACTACAAATTCAACAAGTGAAAGATGAGATCTACATAACATAGTCATTTAGTATATCAAGGAGACCCTAAAGACATTCAACATGGAAGAATCAAAACCGGTTGGAACACCAATGGCTACTGGTTGTAAATTGTCAAAGGAAGATGAGACAAATGAAGTTAATGAATCACTTTACCGATCCATGATTGATAAACTATAATATTATGTACATAGTAGGCCTAACATTTCACATTGAGTTGGTATAGTTGCAAGGTTTTCTACCAATCCAAAGGAGACACACAGTTTTATAGTGAAAAGAATATTTAGATATTTGAAAGGGAGTGAATATTTCGGTTTGCAATACACAAGAGGAGGAGATTTTGATCTTAAGGTGTGTACTGATGTTGATTGGGTTGGAAACATTGATGACAAAAAAAACACAAGTGGCAGAGCTTTATTTTTGGGAGGAAATTTAGTGACTTCGTTAAGCAAGAAACAAAGTTGTATTTCATAGTCTACTACCGAAGTTGAGTATGTTGCTACAACTATGAATTGTTAAAACATTGTGTGGATCAAACAATTACTTGAAGGTATGCAAGAAGAGATTATTGATCCAGTTATAATTTACTATGATAAAAGTATTGCTATTAACATATCAAAGAATCTGGAGATGCATTCAAAGACAAAACACATTTCTATCAAGTATCATTACTTGAGAGATCAAGTATAGGAAAAGCATGTTATATTGGATTTTGTAAATGCAAAGAAATAGATAGTTGATATATTTACCAAACCACTACTGAAGGATTCTTTTGAGTATCTTCGAGGTAAGTTAGGGGTTCTTCCCCTATCCAATATTCACTAAGGAAAGATGCATGCTGCATCAATTCAAGTATTCATTAGAATATCTATTTTGTGAGTTGGTGCTAGTGTTCACTCTTTGGGTGAAGCCTGAAGTTGTGAAAAGATGTTTATGTATGCAATGAGAAATCAATACATTTGAGGTATGATTTACTACTTGAGAAAAATTTTCAAGAGTATGTGTCTATGGCATTGTTGTAAAAGAGGGAGAAGATTTATATTTGTGACTACAAAGAGAGAGAAGAATGAACAATAATAGAGGGAGAAGATTCCTAAGAGGGAGAAGATCTATTGAGAAATGAATATCCAAGAGGGAGAATATGTACAAAAAAATATAAATCTCAGAGGGAGTACATGACAATGAATGAAAGTGAAGTGTTTCCATCATCAATTGAACAATGAAGATTGTTAGTGTGTTGCCATCAATGCCAAAGTGAGAGATTGTTACTATAACTGATGGTGATGATGATGAAGACCGATTATGATCAAAGGTATACAAGTTTGTATAATGATTAGATCAGTTATTATCTTGTCATTGATGTTAAGCAATTGATATCCGATTTATATTGTGTTTCCATATCATTCAGAATATGATATAAGTTGAATGAGTTAAGAAGAAGAAGAAGAAGTGGAATGTTATGGAGATGAAGAACTTAATTGGGAAACTGATACAGATCAAACAATTCTAAGGTTATGTTGATATAATTGTTTTCTACCTAACATTTGATTATATCAAGTCAGTAAATAATGGTAAAGAAGATTAGTCAAGTTGGTAAGAAAAATAGTTTTGGTTACCGAGTAGGAAATGTCATTCGATAAAGAGAAAAATTCATTTGGGTAAAAGGAAAGTAAGTTTTGGTAAAGGAAAAGGAACACAAGAAACCAAGCATAAGGTTTTAGTCACCAAGAAATGATCAAAAATTAAATACAAGGATCAGAATGATATTTAATGTTGAGCTATGATGAGCTAGAAATTTATTTTGATGAGGAAGAGTTAGTTGGAGAGATCTATGATTAGGAAAATTCATGATGATGATCTATGGTACAGATCTAAGCAAAAAAAAGAGAAGGAACAAGTTTCAAGAAAATTCAAGTTCCAAGGTAATGATAAAATGTTTTACCAAGATCTAAATACATTGAATAAGTTTGTGAAATAAATTGAATGACTAAGATTAATCAAAAGAAAATGTGATAAAATAGATTAAGCAACAAAACAAAGTATATATAAAGGATGGATTTGTATAAACAAATGGCTAGAAAATTGAAGGGTTGAAGAGTCACCGACTAATGTAGTGAAGAAGGATTGCCCAAATACTATGGGACAAAAACTAAGTTAAACTAAGTTAAACTAAGTTAAACTAGGTTAAACTAAGTTTTAATGTGAATATGTCTTTATGCTTACATGTATATATAAATTAATGTATATAAATGCCTGCCGATGTATTTACTTATCAAATTCCTTTGATAGGACATTTGATTTGCAAAAGTATACTAGGTTCCTTGAAAAATTAGCAAATAATTATATAAGAACTAAATGCTCAATGCACAAGCAAGAAATTTACAGCAATAAATAAAATTTAAATAAATATTTTAATTCTGCCTTTATACATCAAAGATTAAACTAGAAATTATAAACTTAATACAGAAATTTAAGCATTTCATTTTTCCTAGGATTTACAGAAAATTTCATCTATTTAATTAATTTCATGTTCTACTCCTAAAACATATATTCAATTTAAATAAAATAGAACTCACATTAACAAATGAAATCTTTTTTTGAAATAATCATAATATTGGTATCCTCTCTTAAGGGAAACAATTTAAATTTTAGCTACATTTCTTAATCTTCTATACATAACCCAAGAGCAAGGCTTTCACAATGAATAGAACAATAACATTTGAGCCTTTGAACAAAATTAGACAAAATGACTTTTACAAGGATACTTATTACACAAAAATCTGCATTAAACAAACTGTTCAAGTTCCTTCTAGAACAACAATATGATCTTCAAAACTTCAAGAATTACTCATCCCTTCTTGCAAACCTATTACAAACAATTCTTACATGACCATGGAGGCTCACCTCCTAGCCAAGGCCATTACATGGCCACCCCCGAGCTAGGGGAAATAGTGAAGGATAGGAAACAATCAAGCAACACACAGTCAACAACATGAAACATAGAACAACACAATTAATCCCATTCCAAGTAATGCACATAGGATCACAATTGACCCATCAATGGGTGAAGGTGGAAACAATCCTTGGAGAAGCCATACTCAACAACTACAAGTCTTTTCTCAATACAACATGCCTTCACAAGGCTCAACCCAAACAAGCTAGTTCATCTCATTGAGCACAAAATTCAACTTCCCTTATGGCCCCCAATAAGCATTACAAGTAGGCTTTCATGGATGCCCATACATCCATGCTCTACACAAAAGATTTTCCCAACTAATCCCTTCACCCCAAGACTCTCTCAAATCCTCCCAAGCATGAGTGTAGTCTTGCACTCCCATAACATACACACAACAAAACAAAGATAAACTTCATGTAAACAATTGAAAATACAACACAACTTAGTCTCACAACATATCAACTAAACAATACAACAAAACATAGAAACATGACTTTCATGATAGATGCACCTACCTTTCCTCAAAGCTATGGCAATGGTGAATTTGATGAAGAGATATTTCTCCCCTTTCCTAGCCTTTCCTTTCTCCTTCTCAAAGCCACTAGATTTTCCCCAAGTCAATTCTTCTCAAAACCAAAAATGCATAAGCATAGAAGTGTTTTCTTCCTAGACTCTTTTTCCTATTAGCAAAACATTCTTTCTCTCCTACCCTCATCCCAAGGTAAGGTAGATATCTTGGTTCTTGCTAACTTGCCACATGCCCCTAGCTAAAGAATGGAAGGATAATCAAGGCATATGGGAAGGGACTAACCTTGGAAGCCTACCCAATTTCATCACTCTCAAAGAAGGCTCTTTTTGAGAGGCATTTCAGAAGCCTTTGGTGAAGAAAAGGGTAAATTTGACCCCCAAACCTATGCACATGCCTTGGGGTACTTAAAACTAACCCTAACTACACACTAGGGCTCAATTTAACCCTCCAAAAACCCAAGTGAAGCTTACACACGAAAATGGAAGGTGATGTCACATGCTTTGGTTTCCCAAACCACTAACCATACCTAGGGACTCACAAGGTGACCTAAGGGTGAGGTAGGGTCCACTTTCCACTTAGGCATGCCAACACATTACACTAGTGTCAAGTGACACCTCACAAAAGGAGTACACATCACATTACTTAATTACACACATGGCATGCCTAATGGATAATTTAGATTTACATTTATACATTTGAATTTACATCCAATTATGCACATATTAACATTTACAACAACAATCACTCAAGCATTATGTTTACAAAATTAAAATCACATAAAAATGAGGTCGTTCTCTTCCTAGAGTCAACCTTGGACTTAAACTATTTTCACATAGATCCATCCTTGTTTTCCCACATTTAAAACCATGGTCATAATCCTACACACTCAATTTAGATATCAGTACCACATGAAATCATCACATATATAAACATATCAAAAGAAAAACATGAAATCCGTATAAATGTATAGTTTTGGGTCATTTCAAGGGTCCACCAAATTGATGATTTTGAGGCACCATAGTAATAGAATTATCTATTTTATGTTCTTTTACTACTTATCACTTAGCTTTACTTTCATGCTCCCTTGGCAGGGATTTTTTTAGTGGCGATTATTCGCCAATTGGTGAATATGTCCCAATCGGCAGATTGAAATTGGCAAAAAAAAAGGTCATATACTGGTTGACCGGTTTGCCCGAATTTTATAAAATGCTCATATAGTGGTTGGATTGTTCGCCACTATTTTTACGCAATTTCTGTAACGTAGTCAGGTTCTTCGCCCATATTTCTATTTACTATTTTACTCTTATTCACCATAGATTAAATTTGGTGTATTTATCGAGGATCAACATTTGCCAATGGCCCATTGTCTGAAGTAAAATTTTTATTTGCACTAGGACCCAATTCACCATGCATCATACATAATCGTGTCCCAAATTACCACTCTATTCACCCAGTCAATTATTTGAAATTATGAGGGGTTCGCCAAATATTAGTTGTTATCATAAGCAACTGTCGGCCCCTTCGCCAAAATGGACGATGGAGATTATGAGGTAAAATCTGATGGCTGATATGAAAATGATTTACTTGTAGTTGTTTATTTAAGAGATATGAGTTTCATTATTGAAACATTCTGGAGAGAAGGAGACTTCAAGAGATTTTGTTGATTCTGAGCTCACAATTGCGATCAGTATCGAACGACTACCAGTCCATAGTATCTTATTCAAGTAAAATTTTATTGCAGCCATAATTTGTTGGAGTTGTCACAGTCAAAGTTAAACAAGAAGAGGACTATTGAAGGTGGAGATGTCCAAGATAGGCCAATGAAATGCAAAAATATATCTTCATACTTTGGCGTGGGCAGATGCAATAGTGTTGGTCAAAGTGAGGAAGGTACATCATCAGAGGAACCTATACAATTTGAAGGTTCTCAACCTACACAGGAGTCTAATGAACAAATTGGGGAGCCTAATAAATCTAGTGACGAAGTTGCTGAACCTGATATATCTGATGAAGATGACCTTGAAGAAGAATTTCAAGTAAATAACCAGTACCAAGATAAATCGATCGACTTCAGTGATGATGATGGTTCAATTAACAATAACACTAAAGGGAGAGGAAAATCAAAAGAAAAAATTGAACGTCAATGGGAGATGTCGAGGATATTTAAATTTGATTGGGTGGTAAAGTATCCATTCATTGAACTTGTGGACAATCCAATTGTAGGTGAGCCACTAGTAGAATGCAGATGTATGATTTGTAGTTGGAAGTATAAAAAGGAAAAGCGATTGTAGCTTAAATTGGACACCATAGAGAAACATGTTGGTAAGGTTTACGAAACCTCAACTGCTGATGGAAAGGAAATAAAAGTGGTAAGATATAAAACAAAGGAGCAATGTCAACATAAAAGGAATGCTGAGGAATATTATTTTTTTCAGAAATTTAAGATGAAGCCTGGTGAAGTTCAAGTTTCTATTAATGCTATTTTTGCAAAAGCAAGTGAAGTAGAAGAATGCGGAAAATTTGTTCAATTAAGTAATGTTTTCCATATTTTGAGTAGAGGGTGTCCAATGAAAGACTATCTTGAAATGAGTGGTTTGTTACACTTTCTGAAAGTTCCTAACTATACTGTCACTCATTGGTCAATAAATAGTGGATGGGAATTGGCAAGTTGTATTGCCTAGGTTGAAATAGAGGATGTACAGAGAAAAATAAAAGAGTCAACTTTCATTGCACTGTCCTTAGACAAAGTTACGATAATATATAATATGTTGTGGGTATGCATGCATGTTTATACTCTACAAAATAATGTCCGCCAACCACATGAACTAGATGTTGCAAAATTGAGGGACAATGCAAAATTAGAAACTTTATTTCAATTAGTAAAGAGCCATTTAATTGAATATGGAGGTATGGATGAATTGACAATAGCGAAGAAGTTGATCTATGTTGGAGCTGATGGAGCTTCAGTAATGCAAGGTCAAAGGAATGGTCTTTGCACAAAGATGCAGGCTTCTTGTTCACCATATGTTGTTGGCATTCACTATATGGCCCACAAGATGAATCTTGCTTTTAGAGTTGTGAAGAAGTTCCCTTTAGTAAAAAAGGTTGAAGATTTAGTAAGAGAGTTGTACTCATATTTTTGTCAAAATCCCAAACCTTTTAGGGAATTTCAACACTTTGCTGATGGAATTACCAATGGAAACAAGCTTCTTAAAGATGTTGATACTAGATGGATCTCTTTAGATGGACCAGTGCATCAAGTTTTTTTCAAATATCAATCTTTGATTGGATTGATGTACGAAAATTGGGACAATGCAGAAAATTAGAGATGTGGCGACCTGCTTCGAAGGTTAAGAAATATAGAGACACTTTTGAATTTAGCATCTCTTCTTCCCATGCTAGAAGAAATGACGTTCATTATGAAAAAAGTCCCACAAAGAGCCATGTATACTGTAGAATATGCTTGTGTAAAATGTCATGCCAAGCCCTAGATAGTCTTTATCAAAATGACCTAAATTTATCCGATGAAAGATTTAATCACTGGCAGAAACTAACAGATTTGGACAATCCTGATAATTATTTAAAGATTGTTGAAAATGGGGATTTATGTGTTTGTGTAAGGGGATTTTAGATACCAATGTACTACAATGCCCCAAAGAAGTGAGCTACAAGAGTTACAAGGGAAGAGTTTACCAAGATAATCGAGTCTATAGCAAGTAATGCAAGGGACATAGCCTATAAAGTTTCCTCTGAAATAAGATCCCAATTACCATATGAAAAATTTATTGAGGCCATGGCAATTGTGTTTCCTCAATATTGGACCTTAAGCTCTAAGGAAGATTATCGTAATAGGCTGATGACTTTGATAAAGGAATTTTGCAAATATGTAGAATTCAATGGAGTGACTATTAATGGAATTTTAGATCAGGGTCTTCTTAGAAAGAAATCAGGCACTTTTGCAAAGACTATGAAGCATCAATATCAATTAATGCATAACCCACATGAAGAGGGCTTAGAAACAAAGCTTTGGACATAACTAAAATAGAGCACAATGTTGCGTGAAGAAATTTCAGAGTTCATCAAGCTTGTTGATCTATGTCAGACCATGATATTGGGTTTAGTGGAGGATGAGAGAGTTTTCATTGCTTTGGGCTTCCTAAAATAAAAGCTAAGAAACAAACTAGACAAGAATTTGGAATCATGCTTGAGGGTCTACACATCTAGGTATGATGTCAATACTTTTCCTTATCAAAAAGCAATGGAAATATGGAAGAAAAGATGCAAAAGAAGAGAGTTGGGAAACACCATTAACCAATCTCTGACAACGACTCCGAGTGGGACAAGTACATGTGGCAATGGGAGTCATAGAAGCGGAGGTCAGACTCAGAGAGAAGAAGACACAAACAAAAATGAAGAGAACAATGAAGAAACTGGAATACCAGAATTGGATGATGACGACGACGTAGAGATGAATTGGCAAATTTAGGAAATTTTTGCTAAATTAGCAGTAGAAATTAATAGGTATTTTTTGAACTTATTAACTACTATATCCTGTGGTTGTCATAATGTCATTCAATGTTCATTTTAGAAAAGCAAGAATGTATTATTACTATAGAGTGTAGTTTGTAACTTTGTATCATATCATCAATGATCATTCATATTTGAATTTGAAATTCTTGAATGAAATTTTGTATTCCAATAGCATATAACAGAGTAAATCAACTAAGAATAACTAAATAAAATAGAGTAACTCAACATACATTGAATTGGAAAACATGAAAATTAGATAGAGCATAATTTATTTTGTATTCATTTGTAATATATTACAATTTACAGTAGTTCAATTTGTTTTATATTCATTTGCAATATATTACAATTTACAGTAGTTCAAAATTCAGAGCAATCTTTCTAGGCCAGTCCAAACATCCTCTGATGGCAGAACAATTTGGTTCATAGTATATTCACACTCCTGCAACTTCGTTAGCAATTCATATTTGGAAGTGTGACTTGACAAAACTATTTCTTCTAAAAATCCATTCAAAGTTCTCACTGGTTTGATGAAATCCATGAATGTATCAAGAGATATGTCTGTAGGAAGAAAGCGTAAATCAGTATTTATTTTGTCATGCAACCTTATTTTGTAATTTTCTCTTCCAATGAAGTTATTTGCGTCAAATCCCTTAGGCAAACCAAGACTTTTCGTATTCACTTTCATTTGTTCCATCTTTGTGATCTTCTGCTGAGCTTTGTCATCCAATTCCTGTGCTTTCCGTAGCTTCTCACATTTTCGAATGATACTTGATAACTTTACTGAGGCATCAAGGTGGTTGCTAATTCCCTTGTTTGATAGATAACTATCACTCTTATTATAGAGTTGTTGCATAATATCTTTTGCTTTCTTTTCTTTCTTGGCAACATCCATGTTCTGTTGAATGTTCTTATGGAGCTTCAAATAACATACTCTCATACTTTGAAGCAATTCAAACCACTCATACAAGCTATTACACATCACCAATATTTGGCCCCAAATGTGTTCTTTTGCAATCTTCACTAAATTATTATTAGTATTTGTTAAAGTTTGAATTGTATTATTGGCCTTCTTTAGTTCTTCTGCCATTTCTTCATAATTCCTTTTCTCTTCCATTGCTTTGTGTTCCCAATGATTGGCTTTATCCGCCTGAGATTCTAATTTCTTTTGCAATTCCTGGTTGGAGGTAGCATTACTCTCCACAGTTTTAAATAAATTTTCTGAACTGACTCTTTCTTCCTCTAGCTTTTTACTAATTTCTTCCAATTTTCCCCTTAGTTCCTTCAGCTCTGCCTACTCCTATTCCTTCACTACTGCCTTCACATGTTCCTGCTCTATATCTGTTGATGTAGAGGTCATTTTTTTAATCTTTTTCTATAATTCTTTCAAATTGTTCTCTGAAGCTTTCCTCTTTTCTTTTTCATTGCCAATGTCTACCTATAACTTTTCTATATTTTTCTCGAGCTTTCTTTTCTCTCTTTCTAGCTTTAGCAGTGCACTGTAGACCACTTGGTTTGTAGACTTTGACACATTGATTTTGTCCACACTTTCGACTTTGGAAAAATCCATTTGGAGAGTGCTAACTTGAAATTTAGATGGATCTATCTGACTCTTTGGTGGGTTTCCATCTTTATTTGGTGGAATAACAACCATGAACTCCATCATGTCTCTTTTTGGGTCATATGTTGGTAAAACCCTATTGGATGCAGGTTGTTCCTATATAGCTGCATTAAGGGCACCAGTCTTCATGGTCTTCTGTATTTCCTTATTCTTGGTTATTATTTTTTCAAATTTATTATAGAAATCATTGAAATAAAAATCTGGTGTTGCAGAAGGATTTGAATGTTTGAAAGATGAACCAGAGGCAGAGCTTGCAATGCCTATTGATCTAACTAATGCTCTTTGAGGATTTAAACTTCTAGAGGGTTTTGCTGAACTTGAAACTGCAAACAATTATTTATAACCATATGACATTATTGTCGGTGTTCTTCTGGAAGGGGAAAGCTTTTGCTTCTTGACACTATCTTCTACTATGGGATTCTGTGTAGATTCAACTGGCCTCTTTAGAGAGGGAACTTGTTGTATAAGTTTCCCAGTCCCACTAGCACTAGTGCCACTACCAGACCTAGTAGCTGTACTAGTAGATTCAAACCCAAGGCCTGAACCACGATCATAAGCAGTTTTTTCTATAAGAATTGTATTCCAGATGCCTTCTCTTGTGGTACCCAAACCACCACCTTTATAACCCATTTTTTCCACAATGTCTGCCCCTTTGCTATATACTTTTTTTCGGTCCTAGCTGGTTCCACTCTGGCCTGGAGTAAAAGCACTTGGTGGATTATCATCCTCAGTGTCTTGATTATCATCCTCACTGTCGTATGCCATGTTAGGATGCTCCAAATTCCATAATTTTCTAAATTCTATATCCTCGTCTATTTCATCCAGATATTCACTAGTCTTTGGTTCACCAAGATCCTTTCTCATACTCCAAAAATAATCCAATTTCATTCTAGTCCATTTTCTATCCTTACAAGCTTCTACTATTCTCTTTGGTATTTTTATGTTTGATGGATTAGCAACTTTTTTGTAGAAATTTTAGGACATCCTAGGCTGTACAATGCCCTAGTTTATTGTTGTCATAATTTGTGATGACAACAGTTGAACTAAAATTTTTTCCTCAACGGAAAGTTTCTCCATCGGGGAAAAAATATTTGGAGTCGAGGTATGCGATGGCGTATCACCATAAATAGCATTTGTTAGAACAACATGATTTGTATGTTGTCCATACTATGAAATGGATGAAGGAAGTTATACACAGACACCCCAATTACTTGTTCCTTCGATTTCATCGGAAAATACCCCACAAACAGCAATCAAAGAAAATATCATGCGCCATCCCGACTATTCTAATCAATGACATATGAGAGTTTCAAAGTCATGTCAAAGATATTCCGGAATAGCATAGGAAGCATGATAACAATGAAATCTAGATATGAATGCATAAGTTATAAAAAATCATTCTAACATGTCTGCCATGAATGTACATTTCTTTTGCCGAAAGGATTGATTTAGGATATGTTGATCAATTCAAGTGATGATGTATAGTCAAGATGTATAGATAAGCAGTCACAATTTGAAAGATAGATCATAGATTCTGATTCAGCATGAAGATACCATTGGGAAAGAACATTTGATTGTGTTTGCCTTGCCTGGTGAAAATAACTCCATTGTGTCCTCTAAGAGTCATGACTATCATAGATCCACTTCCAAAACTAGGTTGAGAACAAGCCCCCAGCTAGGTGATGGACTGACTTATTATGGATGAAGAAAGATGCAACAAGACTAGGATGAAGACCATGACAAAAGATCAAGCTATGATGGGATTTTATTACAGATAGATTCAATGGATAGTGTACGAACTGGCCATTTTATTATGATATATACATGGTGGGGACAAGGATTGAATAATTGTTTTATTGTGGATATATACAATGAACAGACACACTAGAAGAATCCTAATAGATAGAGGAGCTAACTTGTCACACATAGCGCCTGTTTCCAAGTTTTCACCATATGCTTTTATTGCAGTTTTTCTTTTGATTTTGTGATTTTTTTTGTATTTTTTATTATTTTTATTTAAAGAATATATATACAGACTATATACATGCCCCTGACATTGAGATTTCAGGGATAGAACTTCTTGAGATGGATGCTATTAAGAGGTTCATCCAAGGGATCCCCTTCAGGTGTAGATAACTGATAGGCTCCAGAACCATAGACTGTTGTAATCACAAAAGGTCCTAGCCAATTAGGTTTGAACTTGCCCTTCTTTTCACAGTGTTGTTGATTCTTTGGATTTTCTCAAAGGACTAAGTCACCCAACTGAAAATCTCTGATCTTTACCTTGCTATTGTACTGATGGGACAGACGTTGTTGATAAACTTTCAAATGATCATAGGCGTGCTGATGGCATTCATCTAAGAGTTCTAATTTAGTCAGGCGTGCAACTCTATACTCTTCATCAGGAATTAAATCTCTAAGAGTAACACGAAGTGAAGGCAACTCAACCTCGAGGGGCAGGACTGCTTCAGATCCATAAACAAGGGAGTATGGAGTGGCTCTAGTAGGAGTACGAATGGAGGTGCGGTAAGCCCATAAAGCTAGATTAAGTTGGAGATGCCAGTCACGGCCAACGTCATTGACAGTCTTTTGTAGGATTTTAACAATTGTTTTTTTTGACACCTCAGCTTGGCCGTTTCCTTGAGGATAGTAGATTGTGGAATAGTTGTGGGTGATGTGGAATTTGGTGCACAAGTCATCCATGTCTTGGTTTTGAAATTGTTTCCCATGATTAGTGATAAGATACATAGGTATACCATATCTGCAAATGATATAGTTTAAGATAAACATGGAGATTTGTTTCCCGGTGGCGGTAATTAATGGAACGGCCTCAATCCATTTAGTGAAGTATTCTGTGGTAGTGAGAATCCATTTGTGGCCATTGGAAGATGGAGGATTGATAGTGCCCATGAGGTCGAGTCCCCACCGAATGAATGGCAAAGTAGTTGTAAAAGGATGTAACTCTTGAGCTGTAGCATGGATAAGGTTTCCATGTATCTGACATTTCTTGCATGCCCTAGAAAAATGAAAGGAGTCTGCTTCCATGGTAGGCCAATAATAACCCATACGCATGAGTTTCTTAGCCAAAGAGGGACCACTCGAATGTGTCCCACAAATACCTTCATGTACATCATGTAAGGAAAGTTGAGCTTCATCATGTTCGAGACATTGCAGGAGAGTACCGTCAAAACCTCATCGATAAAGGGTGTCGGATATTAAGATATAGTGGGAGGTTTGGTGAAGAAAAGTTCATTTTTGATTGCGAGATAGGTCAGGAGGTAGAGTGTTATCTTTGAGGTAAGAATAGATCTTTCCATAGGTTGGGGAGTTATGTCCAATCAGATGACATATAATACTCGTATCAGGGTCATATTTTTCCATCTAGGTGAATATTCTATCCAACACTCTCAAATGACCAGCTCTATCTTTGGATTTTGCTAAAATGTCATCAACATAATCTTCCATGATGGTATGCATCATGTCATGAAAGATCGTGGTCATGGCTCTTTGGTAAGTTGCTCCAGCATTTTTGAGGCCAAATGGCATCACATTCTAGCAGTATGTACCCCATGGACAAGTAAAAGTAGTTTTTTCTTGGTCTTCTAGCGCAATCTTGATTTGGTTATAGCCAAAAAATCCATCCATTAATGATAACATATCCTGCCCAGCTGTTAGGTCAACAATCATATCAATATTTGGCAAAGGGAAGTCATCTTTCGGACAAGCTTTATTAAGATCTCGAAAATCAATACAAATCCTGATAGACTTGTCTGGTTTTGAAACCAGAACAATATTTGAAATCCACTCAGCATAATCAATAGCCCAAATGAATCCAACATCTAGGAGCTTCTTCAATTCTGCTTTCACCATTAGAGCAATGTGAGGATGCATTTTGCGGAGCTTCTGCTTAATTAGTTTTAAACCTAGTTTCATAGATAAATGATGCATAATGAGATTGGGGTCCAAACTAGGCATATCAGCATAGGACCAAGCAAAGTTGATTTGTCTTTTTCTGAAGAATTTTGCAAAAGCTTCTTTCTCTAATTCTGTCAAGGATTCTGCTACTTTGAGGATGCGTGGAGACTCCTCTGTTCCAATGTTAAGTGGTACTGTTGGTTCTATAAGAATGGCAGATTGCTCTCGATATAGATAGTTGGGAAGAGTGTCAATCCTTCCATCATCAGGTGCCTCAGAGAGGTTTTCACCATCAGATGCATCTTTCTTTTTACTATTTTTTGATCTAATATTGCCATTGAGTGGTTTTCACCATTAGATCTGTTGATTATTTTTATATTTTTATGACTAAAAGGATTGGCACTCTCTCCAAAATAGGCCATGTCATTGAGTTCTACCGAAAATCATGACTTGTGATCCCCTGGGGGTAAATGATCCCTGATGCCAAGATAGTCAATGATCGCGTCATCATTATGGAAGACATCAAGTTCTGGGTGATCGGGAGAATCCCAATCGATAAGGTCAGGATGGACAAGGGGCATTGGATCATTTGGATCAGTGTCAAAAGAAGAGATGGTATTTCTGGAAAAGTTGTCAAGGTTTATGATAGTATCAACGAGGTCTATTCCCATACTCTCATCCGAATCGTCTGTCACAAGATAACACTCACTTCACTCATGATCAACATGAGTAGTATTACGTGGGACCAATCCTAGTGAGTCACTCATTGAACTCTCATCCTCATGGTAATCATTACTATATTGATGGACAACATCGACTCCTATTTCTTTAGTGTAATCAGATAAGGAATCCCATTCATAATCATTAGAATTAGAATCATCATTATCTTCAAGTCTATCAATGATTCTTTGAGCTATCCTTTGTTTCTCTAGATCTACATACATACCATGCTTTCTGAATAGTAAGGCATGAGCTTTAGATGTCTCATGAAAAGGTGGTATTTTTCCTTTTCCTTTTGGTTCTTGTGGTTCTTCACCTTTATATCATAATCCTGTAGTGTCTCTTTGATAATTGGGATTTTGCAAAATTGGTTTTATATTACCTTCTCTTTGTAACCCTAGACGTCTAGCACCTTGATATCCCATCTTTTGTAGCAAAGTATACCCTTTTCCATAGACATCAGGTGATATACATTCATGTTTAATATCCTCTTCAATCTTCTGTGTCCTAAGCCAATAATTTGCATTACGCTCAGCTGCCTCTTTGGATATTGTGCCCCCACTTATAAATATGTTATAAACAAGTGTGGAAGGGGGTTCTGATTGTTGTTTAGTGATCAAAGATCTACCATATGATTTGGGAGATAAAGGTAACTCAGTGATACAAAGGGCTTGACCTAAAGTATATTCTCCCATACTTCTTTCTTTGATGTCTATCTTGATCCCATCTGATTTAGAAGCTGATGCTATATTACTAGGGTCACTGGGTGTAGTTGCAGAAGATCCAGTATGATTATAAGGAACCAAAGAATCAAAAATCTTCACATTGCTACAATATTGAAAAGGATTAGAATCTCCTTTGATAGTGATCTCTTGACCATTGTGAGGGAATTTTATACATTGGTGATAAGTTGATGGCATAGCTTGCATGGAATGAATCCATGGTCTTCCCAAAACAATATTATAAGCAAGATCCATGTCCAGAACTTGACAAGATACATCTTTGACAATAGGACCAATTCTAATTAGAATAACAATGGACCCCTTGGATGATCTCTTTTCCTCATCATAGGATTTTATTGTGATTTTCTTTTTTGGATCAATGACATTCTCAGAAAATCCCAATGCAAGGACTAACTTTAACGTGCAGATATTCAAGCCAGCTCCCCCATCTATTAATACTCTTTTAATCTTGTGATTCTGAACAAGGACTTCGATATTTAAGGGAGCATTATGAGGTTGGGTAATGGCTAAAACATCATTTTTAGTAAAGGAAAAATAGTGTGGGGTTGTTAAATGGCCCACCATAGCTTGAAATTGATCAGGATCTAGAGTTGTTGGAACCTGGGTCTCTAAGAGACCTTTTTCAAGGATATCTTTGTGAGATGGGGAAAGACACAAAAGCTTTAAGATGAATATCTGGGCAGGTGTTTTCTTGAGTTGTTCCAAAAGATTGTACTGGTTGGAAGTATTTGGGATAGACTTTGGGACATAAATGGACTTATTTTGTGTAGTGCTTGGTCTAGACTGGACTCCTTGAAGAGTAACTTTGGCTTGAGCATGAGTAGTTGCTTGGACTGGTTGATTCTCTGATTTTTCTTTGATGGTAATAACATTGGCATAATACATAGAAGGATGACATTCAGAAATGTTACCAACATATCGATAGGGAGTGGAATTATAATTAGCTTGATTGTCACCCTTATTGTTGGAAGAACCCCCTTTTTCATGCTCAAGAAGTGGATCTTTGAAAGCTGTATGTGATTCATTCGAGACATGTCCATCAGCACCAATTTCACCGCTTTCGATTAAATCTTGGATTACATTTTTGAGTATTTTGCAATCATTTGTTTTATGTCCTCTACCTCTGTGAAATTTGCAATAATCATTCTCATTCCACCAAGAAGGCTTTACTCTAGGTTCAAAATCTTTCATTTTAGGAAGCGTAATGAGTTTCTTTGTGATTAACTTCCGTAATGCTGATTTGAGAGATTCCCCCAAAGGAGTAAAGTTTCTTCGAGGTGACATAAAAGGCAATCTTGGGTTAGATGAATCCTTGTTGGTATTTTGATTTGATGATTGATTGTTGTAGGTTCCTTGAGTAGCATTGGCCTGACTGGTAAGATTAAGAAGGGGTTGCGTTGGTTTGACATTACAATTATCAAATATCCCATCATTGACAATGTTTTTGTTTTTATTCCAAAACTTTGATTTGTCATTGTTATAGTTGTTGGAATTGGAATTTGAGGATCCAACATTGTCTTTAGAATAAAGTTTGATCTCACCTTTTCGGACCATGGCTTCCTCAATCTTGATACCATTTTCTATGAGCTTATTGAAATTTGGTGGACATTGCTATTGTAACCTATAACTCATTTCTGGTGTAAGGTTATGCACAAAAATATCCATCTTTTCTTGTTCAGGAATCATTCGTGGATATTTAGAAAACAATTGACACCATCTTTGCAAAAAAGTAAGGAAAGGTTCTCCATTCTTTTGATGTGCATTGCAAAGATCAAGCATAGTGACCTCATGTTTAATGTTATATGAATAATGAGTCACAAATTTGTCAAGAAGCTCATTGAAAGATTTGATGCCGGGGGGAAGTTTAGAAACCATTCCATGGCTTGTCCTCCTAAACTTCATGGAAATAGTCACATAAGATAAGTGTCATTGTGAGTGACTTCAATACAAGCAGCACAAAACTCACGAATATGGTCTTGTGGATCCGAATTCCCTTTGTATTTGTCAAATTTTGGTACCTCAAAATGAGGAGGGAATGGAATCATTGCTAAATTCTTATCAAAAGGATAAGGACATATATCATCCAAGGAATACTTCTTTGTTGATGATCCAGTTTGGATGTCACGGATTTGTTGTTGAAGCATTTGGATTTGTTGTAAAACGGGATCCAAAGATGGTGTGTTTCTTTGAATGTTTTGGGAAACATTGTTGTGAGAAGCATTGTTTTGTGAAGCATGATTTGGCTGATCATTTTGAGAAATAGTGTGTTGTTCATGACTATGAGAAGCATTGGATTGCTGATTGGTTTCCTTTTCTCTATGAGTATCTTGAGAACCTTTAGGAATTTATTGATTATTTGTGTGAGCTGCTTCTCTAAGATAAGAAACATCAAAATCACTTGGTAACTTAGCTCCTTGTTGAGCAAGCATGAGAAAATACATCTCTTTATCCAAGCCTAAGAGTCTTTCCATGACATGATAAAATTGAGGATCTTGTGAAGCTTCCCTAACTTCTTCATCGGTGGGTTCATCAGTGGATGTAAAAAGTGAAGTTTTCTTAGGAGCTTCGGGCCAAGGATTTTCTTCATTGCTGGTATTGCCTTCCATCTTGTCTAGGGATTCTAGATTGGTGGCTTGTTTAAATTTTTGAGATCGATTTTGAACCATAAAATTGAAAGAATTGATTGTGGGATGAAAGATTTTTGATGAGAAGATATGGAAAGTGATTGATAGGAAAGATATTGAAATGTGTTGAAAAGTGATAAGACAACTTGATAAACTCTAAGTCAATAGGAGGTATAGATCTCACTATGATATGACAAAGATAAATCAAGAGATAATAACCTAAGCAAGTTTGATGATTAAGGATGATATATCCTGATATGGTAAACTCACAAAGATCAAAATCTAATGGATAAGATAATGTTTCAACACAAAATTGAAAATTTCAAAGATATGGAAGAAAAATGATTTGATGAATCTTGATAAAGGAATGATGAAAAGTGATGAATGGTTAATCTAAAGATCAAAGGTCTATGTAACTTGACTGTTTCTCCAGAATCTTACTAAGGATGAAAATGGGTATCTGAAAAAGTGATTTTGAAAATTGCAAAGTTTGTGGAAATGCTCACTGTTGTAAATGTGCAACAACAAATGCGCAGGACAAATTGATCAATGTGCAACAAAATTAAACAAATGCGTAGCAATACGTAACAGATGCGACTCGTAATAATCAAAAGCATAGACAGTCTACATAGATGCGCAACAAATTTTGATAAATGTGCAGCAAATTTGATCAAATGCGCAGAAAGATGTGATATATGTGCAGGTGTTGAAATTTTGATTTGAATTGAAATGTTTTAGATTTTCCTAGTGTTGGTTGGTTTTGTTTTGTTTTGTTTTTGTTTTTTTTTTTGGCAAAGTGAAAAATGCATAAACACACGCACACAAGATAGAAATGATGTTAATTTGACTATGCTAATATGAATGCACAAACACGCTTACAATCCTATGGTTGGCAAGGATGATATTTGCTGAATCCCCACTAGGATAATAAAATCCAGCCACGCAAATTCACAGTGGATAGCCTAGGAACTTGGAGGCATGGGATCCTCCTTACAGTGCACTCACTTCTCAGGCACACCAAGTTCTGAATTCAATGGGTCATTACTTCCCAAAGAACTGCTATCTCTACTATGAACCGTGAGTAATGTGGGGTGTCTTCACGAGCTTGGGTGACTCCTTGAGCCAGCAGATAGAAGGTTTTTGGCCACTAAACAAAATTTTTTAGTAAGGACATCCGTTCAGGTGGTTGTGATCAAGTCATTTTCCCAATTAAGGGGGCTCTCCCAATCCTTTCAAAGCAAGGCTTTCACCTCTACTAAGTAGGACTTTAACGCACCACTAGGGTACTGGAGGAGATTTTGGTTGCCACAATGAATTCACACCTGTCTAATGTGAGACTAATCACATTAGCATTTTTTATATACCAGTTTGGAAGGGCTTGGCTTTAGCCTGTTACCGGTTGGGTCGTTCCTTGGGGTGAGTACCTCTTTTCCCACCAAAGATGGCCCTCTAAAAATTATAACAGTTTCTCTTAAACCCAAGGTCCACGAATGGTGAGGGGAGAGGATGCGTTGTTATAATTTTGGGATTACAGATATGCTATTAAGAAAAACACAACAGACACTTGAATCTATGCTAAGGAAGACACACAAAGCAAAAACATGTCATATTTTAAGCCCAAACGAGATTATAGTTTATTTTGCAAACCCCTTGGCAATCTGCAATCAAACTATTAGAAATTTTTTTTAGCAATGGGGTCTTCAAAATTACGTCCTACAAAACAACCTAAAAATACTACCAGAATGAACAGACACTTGTCAAAATGTTAGCTAAAAACAAATCTAACAGAAAACTAAATTTTTCTACAGAAACTGATAAATGCGCAGAACAGTGATATAAATGCGCAGTAAGTTTTGATATATGTGTAGTAATTATATATGCATGAAACAATTGAATGAATGCGCAGCCTGATGATATGTATGCGCAACTAGTATGGATGCAGAGCGAAAAATGATGTATGCGCAAGACAGTTTAATGAATGTGCAAAAAATATGACAGAAAGTGAAAAGCAGATGAAAGTTTATGTCTGTGGTTGCAGAAAATGGATGCGCAGTAGAAATGAACAAATGCACAGAAATCATGAACAAATGTGCAGAAATAACCTGTAGAAAAACCTACAAACGAAAAACTATAAAATGAAAGTGAAAAGCCCGGTTGGGCCCTCCTTAGAGTGCCAAAAATGTATGCAAATTAGATGTTTACCAACTAGAAATGATAAATTAACTATTAAAGCCAATGAATCTATCTAATAAAAATACAATGAATAATGCAAAGTAACTATGAAATGATGAAACTAATTTAATTACCTTCACCTACCATGCAGCTTGTCTCCATTGTCCTCCTAGCTTTGATTTCTTGAAGATGTTGAGCTCTCAGATTTCCAAAATGAAGCCTTCTCCCAAGATGCTACCAAAGTGTGGAGATTGAATGAAATTGAGTGCACAATAGCTTATGCAAACTAATGGATGAAATGCAAATGAAATGGTGATTGCTATGGAATGCTTGATTTCTTGAATGCTTGGATGCTTGAATTCTTGAATGCTTGGATGCTTGTTATCAAAAATACCTATTAGCTCTCAAATGAGAAATGAGGCTCCTTTTATAGAGTTTTGGAGGATCTAGGCTTAGGTGGCACAATCCTATGGTTGAGAATGAAAGGTGGAAGATCCTAGGGCTAGGATTGACTTGGTTGAAAGAGTTGAGAGAAAGGGGGATGTAGTTGGAATGTGAGAGGAAGAATAGGGATGATGTTCCTCTCACATTGACATGGAGGAGAAGAAGGTGGAAGGAAAAGACACATGTCAAGTGTCTCACAAAGACCAAAGAGATAAAGGGGGAGAGACATTTTCCTCATGAGGACTCTTTTTACAAGTGTCCCATGAGTCACCTTTGACCCTTAGAGGTGGCTTGAGAAGCCCCTTAGGAATAGGGAATGTCTCTTGACTTGGTTGTTGAGAGGACATGTGGTCATGAGACCAAGTCCTATGAGGCCACATAGCCCTTAAGAATAGGACATGTGTGGGTGAGGATAAATATGAATAAATAATTAATAATAATTATTTATTTTAGCCAAGGTGATGTGTCAGGTGACTAGGTGGATGAAGTGAATTAGAAGACTTAGTCATATTTAGGTGATTGTGTATTTAATTAAATCACTTTAATAGACTATTTAGAAGACTTAGGATATAGAATTAGACTATAGTGAATTTATTAAATAAATTGAATAATTTATTTAATAAATAGAGGAATAATTATTAATTAAATAATAAATATTTAATTAATTTATCAAGTCAGTAGTAATTAAATAATAAATATTTAATTAATTAATGAAGCCATTTTTAGGTGTATACACTAGCTATCCTTGTTTTTCAACCTCTCTAGCAATGGTTTACTTTCATGTTGAAATAAGTTTGCAGAGTTCTTATTAGCAACAAACATTGTTTGTATGACGTTGAGTGGATCATACTTCCAGTACCACTCTAAATCAAATTGAAAAATATCTATAAAATTTTTTTCCACTTTGAATGCCTTTCTCTCAAATGTTAACCCTCCAATTGAGAAAGGTAAGGAAGGGAATATGCTCTTCTTTGATTGGCCAGTGAAGAGTCTATATGTGCTCTCTAGTTGTACTACATATTCTACTGCAAACACCCTATCTGTCACATGCATTGGAAGTTTGTGGGGTTGCAGTTCTGATCTGTAAAACCTTAGCACAGTGTAATCTTCCATTAAGTATCAGTCAGCCAATTGAATTATTCTTCCAAGTTGGATGCAATCCCTACATGAAGCAGACAATCTGGGCATTGGAGTGCTTGTTATTTTTTTGTACAATGGTGCCAAAAAGAAGTCTACAAAATTACTGTAATTCCTTTTGTTATCATACATTCTTATCTGATGTGTCCAGTTATATATTGGAGTACTTGGCCCCCTGTGGATTTCAAGCTTGTTGTCATTGCTCATTAATATTGCCACATGCTTGGCTAGAAAGAGATAGCACAAGTAGGTTGTGAACCTAAATGTTTTAGAATTGCCTCTTTTAATCAATGCTAATTGTTCTTGCATCGATTGAACCATGTGTCCAACAAAATTATATCTTACTAGTTCATTGACACAATGGATATCCCAAATGAATTGAAGAATGTTGGCACCCACTTCCCTATTGTTTTCCAGTCCCAGGCAAAATGCTAGCGAGGATATAGAATCCTGAACCCATGGCACAAAAATGTTAAAATCATAAGGAAGCTTATGGTTCTCACCCAATGAAGCCTTTGCCTCTAGAACTATTAGACCCGTTATAAATGAATCTTTTGCATTTGGAGAGACTGTATCATATTGCTCTGCCAGTTTTACCAGGTCAATAGGGACATTACAGTTTTGTTGGTCAAACCCTAGGTCTAGTAAACTGTGAAATTCTTCCTGGGTTATTGATAAAACTTCTTCTTGATTTTTTTTATTCACAATTGTTGTTCTTTCTTCATCATAATTTTTTGCACAAATGAAGACAATTTTTGGCCAAGGGAAAACCTTGGGTAACAACATGTGACCCAAACCAACATCCCACGAAGCAACTTTATTTGTTTCTGCACCTGCCGCTGGGTTAAATTTTATAAAATCACACCTCTTTGGCCTAGTTGCCTTACTGCACAATAAATGTTTAATTGCTATAACTCTCATTTCACCGTCGATAATAGGATCATAAACATCATGATACTCATAAGTGAAACCAGGGATTTCTACTAGTTTTCTATAGTCTATTAAAGGTTTCCCATTTGCTTGAGTTTTCGCTTTCCCCACTGTTCTTCGGAAGAATGAAAAAACACAGATTCACAGATATTTACTAAAACCCCAATTTAAGAAAACCCTAATTGTACATAGAAGAATTACAATTTCAAAATCAAGTTAAACTTACCCAAACTTAAAATTTTAAATCAGGATAGATATAAGTTAGAATGGCTAAGGCTCTCACAAATTACAGTCTCAAAATCTTCAGCGACGGTTCAACAGTTCTTTTTAGCTTTGCTGCTACGAGTCGATAGGTTTTTAAAAAGAAAAGGTTAAAAACCTTTTGTTAAATGTAATGGTATATAATCTTTCTAAAACATGTGTAAGTTGTAACGTAATCTTTCTAAAACATTATACTAGGTGAAACATAATCTTTCTAATACATACTATGCATAATCGTTAATCTTTTCGACAAATTACACGTCAACGACATACTACTTGTCACGTTTCCAGACCGAGTTTTCAAAAAAGCTTTTTGAAACCCATAGTTCTTCCGAAATACAACTTCAACCGTTCATCTCTTGTAATCCAATAATTGTCACAATTTTAAAATATAATAATTTAACACACACTAATGAATATTAATTATTAACTATATTCACTTAGAATAGCTTATCCATGAAATTTGAACCAGAAATGATAAAGTTTCAAAACATTTAATTATTGCATGAAACAATAGTGCAACACAAATTTTTTATATTATATAAGGAAAAATTTCATTAAAATTCAAATATGCCCATAGACCATAAATATTAACAATTCTTATAATCAAAACAAAAAAAAAAAGCAATAGCACTTTGAAATTCTTAAAACATTTTCATATTATATTTTTTAACATATGTGATTACAATTTATATCATTTCAAAAACCCTGGTAAGCTACTACCAGTGGTAAGCTATCTAGCACCATAGGAAGACACAATAGAAGGACTAGAGAGTAGAGACTACATAGAATCATAGACTATCCGGCTGACGCTCCCTTCCTTCATACTTTTGTGTGGAAGTCTTCAGAGAGGATAATGTCGATGAATTCTTCTAGCCACATATAGTCCCTGGGTTTATCCAGTAGGTGCCACTTTCAGAGGAAATCCCTCCCAATCTATGCCCACTTCCAATGACGCATGAGCTACTTAGCATCAAGATTTAGTAGGAATGGTTTCTTGGGAACAACTACTCCTGGTTCTAGAATCTTAGGCAAATCACTTGCCCAAGGAATTCCAACCCCAATTTCTAAAAAATATGACAACATGCACATCATTGCCGAGGTATTCTTCTTTGAAAAATTTCCTCAGAAGCATGATCATATCCACCTTTCCCCCCTAGGTCCAACAGAGAAGCCAATAATCGAGATGAAATGTCAGTGGTGACTCTATACCGATTTTCACTCTCCAAAAATTCACGACCGAACACCATCCTTATAGCCTCCTTGGTGAGGGCTCCCAAATTCATGGCAACAGACCCCAGGATTGGGTTTGTGACCAGGCCCAAAAAGGCCTTCTGGTCCTCCAAGGTAGTGCATCTTAAATGAATTGGAGTGTCCATTCACATGACACATACTATTCTCACAAATATGCTTTCACAGAGAACCTAGTAGTAGCACTCGCAAACTATTCTCACAAATATGCTTTCACAATCATAAATTAATGAGAATAGATCAATCTATTTATAAGTCCTGATTGAAAATCATTCCCCTAAAGATCTAATTAAATCATAAGATGAATGGTAACTGTCCAAAATTTACTAAATATTTCATATTTAATGCAACACTAGGTGGAATTGGAAACAACACTTATGATAGGACATTTTCTATCTTGGGAATAATGAAGGCCGAAAGGATCGCACCACGCAGGTGGACATAACAATTCTTTATTTTAAAAAAACCTTTAAAACCTGTGCCCACTCCGCAGAAATAATAAGAAAAGTACATTACTGTGAAATGACGGCAGGAAATGAAGCTTTACCATTGATTTAAGATAATCAAACGGTTAGAAAACAATGTCCTTATATGATATGACGTTTTCATTTAAGCCTTAACTTTAAAGCATTAATCCATCAAGGTATATGATGTCACTGTCACACATATATGTCAGTGAAATTTAAAGGCACCATCAAAGAAACCATTAATTCACAATGCACATTACTTTAATTGATGTCATGACTCATCTACTCAATTTACTCATCGCCATTAATTAATATTTTTATCTAATATTACCGAATTTTCCAAAAGAATTCTAATATTTCTATCTAATATTACAGTGTCACACGTCCGTTCGATTACAACATATCAATGGCCAAAGTCAAATTTTAGGCCTTTTCTTGGTCTTCATAATATTTACAGAAAAGTCTTGGTAGAATCATGACACGTGGTATGACACGTATTGTTGGTCTTCATAATATATATGAAAAAATCTCAGCGGAATCATGACACGTGGTGTCATACCACATGTCATGATTCCACCAAGAGTTTTCTGTATATATTATGAAGACCAACAATAGGCCCGAAATTTGACTTTGGCCATTGATATGTTGTAATCAAACGAATGTGTGTCATTTGAGTCTATGACTTCAATGGTCATAGTGATGGGAGTGGGACCCGATGCAACTTCAACATCAAATCAAAACTATTGGATTAATAGAGATGAACGGTGGAAGGTGCATTTCAGAGGGAATGTGGTGCGATAACTCTTTTAGTGAAAACTCTCTCCAGAATCATCACACGTCATTCTTCAAATTTCCAATTATTCAATTGCCATACCAACTATAAATTTTTGAAAACCATTCGCCATGACAAATAAATTAATTCACGTATTTGGAAAATAGTTTCACCATATTATTATAAAAATGGTATTCGTTATTAAAATATTCGTCAACCAATATCCATATTTTGAAACATAATTCGCCATCAATATTAATAATTTTATAAAAAAAAAAATTATAGTCGCCATTTTTTTATAAAATTGTACACTATTAAAAAATTTGCCACCAAATATCCATATTTTGATACATAATTCACCATCACTACTTAAAATTTTCCCCCCAAAACACATGTGATTCGCCACAATTTTATACTTTTTGGGAGGGGGTGTTCCTTAAAATTATCCCTATCCCTTGGAGCCTTGTATGCACAACCAGTTATGGATGGAGTTTATTATCAATAATCAAAAGAAGATCAACCTCTTTGCTACTACTTTGAGCACTCTTTGGTTATTGGTAAAGAATATATTATTTAATTTTCATGTTTTCCTTTACTTAGGAATTTTGATAGTTGTGTGTTGAATGATAATTGTATATCTTCCTCGGATTGAATCTAGCTTATTTTACATATAATAGTTGATGATCATATATGCTAATAGTTTTACTATTTTCATTGAGTAAAGTTGATGGTGTAAATGCTAAGGTGATTATAGGTAGACTCATGTTATTCCTAACTCTATTCTATCTTTTTTAGTTTATTTCTTAACTTTTTCCTAACATTCATTTGCAAGAAATCTAATGTATCTTAGAACCTTCCCAAAACTAGTAGGCCCCTTGAAAAAATAGTCATATGTCCAATGTAGTTAACTAGTCCAAAACCATTGTGACCCAATACAAAGGTTCTTGGGAGGAAAGAGGACCCTATTTCCTTCTTGTTCAAGCGGAGTTGGTCGGTGAATGCACACATTTGGCTCATCTCAAACACTATTGACTCCTTTTTACAAAATTTGCCTCAAAACCCTCCAAAAGAGAGATGAAAACAAAAAATTATCTTAATAATGAATGAGAGAGAAGAAGAGAGGCCATTAAGCGCCCCCCCCCCCCCTCAATGTTGAATCTCCTACAAATCTAGTCGAATATGATGACCAATGCTCCTCCATAGGAAGAAAATAGAGCTAATGTTGCACAGAGAATGTCAAAGTGTGACAAAATCAAGTACCAATGTTGATGGAGAATTACTGATGAAATTCCCAATCAATATGATAGAGATCATACATGAAGAATCCTGCATGAGAAACAACTGGATACTCAAAAATAATAGATTGGTACAATCAAATTTCTCAAATGGAGCCATGCACTACCAATGGAAAATGTGTGCAATCTAAGTCCCTTGTAGAGCCATGTACCATCTCACAAGATAATTCCTAATCTACTAACATATGGATTACATCAAATATGTCATCAATGAAAAAGTACAAAGAAAGATGGCACTTTATGATAGTGTGTGTACAACATTGCACATGTAAGAGAATGCAACATGAAATGACAATGTAAAGCTAGAAACATAAAAATGATGCCACCAAGAATGACCCTATCAAATACTGCAAAAAATGTGCCCTCTGATTGGATGATGTGCCAAGATATCAAGATAAAATTCACCCCCTCCTAGCTATCGGTTGGAGAACACTGCATAACAAGTATGAGGTGACAAAGAAACAATGTGTTTCCAATTTGCATAGTTATTTAAAATTTTATTTTCAAAAACTTATAAAGCTTGAGAAAACATTTATTAGTACCTCAAACAAAAAAAACTTTATTAAAACATTAATAAAGAAAAACATATAGTTTATTTTTTACCTAAAAAAACTTTATTAATAAAATAATAAATAAAATAGTTTTTTTATTTTTATTTTTTTTTTAAAAATAAAAAATGAAAAAATTTAATAAACGCCTTATGAGGTGGGTCCATGGGACCCCTATGGAACTCACAAGTATTGTATGTCGCAAAGCCTATAGTACCCACAGGTACTATGGGCCGTAGAGGTTGTGGTATCCACAATACACTGAGTCAGAGAGCTTGCGATACCCGCAGGTACATCTGTGGGCCATAGGTTACCTGTGATATCTGGAAGTGCATGCGGTACCTACAAGGCCACAGGCATAAAACAAATTATTTTTTTCCAATAAAAATAAATAAAAAATCCTAAAAAAGAAATAAACACCCCCCACTATTTTAATTGACAATTTTCACAAAAAAAATTTTAAAATGAAAAATAAAAAAGAACAAAAATTTATTTAAAAAAAAATACCTACGTAGATGTCTGTGTAGCAGGCCAAGGAGGGGATTTTTTCTTCCAAGAGCAACGATGTTTTATCTGGACAAATGAAAATTCAATTTTGGGGTTTTTGGGTCTTTTAAATGCAATAGAAGGGTCTAATTTAGTCCAAAGTGCTTAAAAAATGCAGATCATTCATGAGACTAGTAACCATCCTCTACCTTCAAACAACTATAGATTTGGCCTCTAGTGTCATATTTGAGCAAAACAAAAGGTGTTTTTGATTGAAAAGAACCTTCTGAATTCAATGGTGACCTCATATTTGACCCAATAAGTTCAAATATTGACTTGAAAATAAAAAATCTCTCCAAGGTGACTATGTAATGACCCTCTAAAGGCTCTAATAACATGTAAACATTACTTTGATGGTCATGTAAGAAATTTCTATGATAGCATGTAAGAATTTGTATATAGTAATGAAAACAAAAACCAAAATATAGAGGTCAATTAATAGAACAAGAGAGAGAGATAAAATACCGAATCAAATGGATTACATAAAAAATACTTGATTACATCATGTAGATGTGCTTGCTTATATAGGTAAGGCAATAAGAGACCATAATAAGGATAAGATAAGTTATCAACCACACAAGGTGGAATCACATGTCCACAAAAGGTGGATCATCCTCCATTGTGCAATGAAGTATGTGCAACATGTGGAGGATGATAATGTGATAAGTGCACAAAAGGTGGAGACAACACATAAAGGGTAAATGTGATAACAATTATCACCACCTGTAGTAGAATTTTCTCCTACACGTGATGTGCTAATAAAGGTGAAAAATCTTAAGTATCTCATATGAAAACTACAATGTATGCATTATCTTAAGTAAGCTTAAGTAAAATGTAATTAGGAATATTTAATTACACCAACATGCATTCCTCAAGGATCATGTTAATTATAATTTATCTTCCTCTTAGGGGGTATATTATGTTTCTTCCTTTTGAAAAGATCCATTATCCCTTTTTTGACTTGTTTCTTTTATAACATGATGTCCATTCTTGTATGTATTTATTTTCCTTACATTAGGATCTCCTCTTTTTAAGGAAGTTTATATCCTTGTTACAACTTATTCTTTCTTGAAAGTGCATATCTATTATAAGAGATCTATCACCAAGGATTCACAATGTGTTATCTTTTTCCTTGTCTTCAATCTAAGGGAGTAAGGTCTCATTTTCTCCTTTGTATTCTTTAAGGATCCACTTTCCTTAGTTTAGTGATATTTTTTACCATGTGACATTATTTTCTTATATTGTATCATCCATTTTAATTTATAATTATCTCTTATACAAGAGTTGTGTATTCTTGATCAAAACCTCTTTCTTATTTTTAAAAGTATATTCATCTTAAAGAACTACCCTTACTTGGACGCTTAAAGTGTCTCATCCTTCATCGAGAATCCATTTTTGCCTAGAAATGGGGGGCTTAAAAAGGGTGCATTCTTAAACTCCTTCTCGCTTTTCCTTGAAGATGTTATATTTTTTCAAGAACTCCTCTTGAAGGTAGACATCTTGTAACAAAGGTATCTTCATTTAAAGGGACTCTTCCCACTTGCAGATATCCTTTCATGATTATCTATTCCTTGGATAAAAAGTGTCTTCCTTCTTTACTAAGGTTATGTCATATATTGTAGTCTTAAAGATATCTCCTTTTTGTTGGAAGTAGGTTTCATTGTTCTCTTTTCCTTATGATGCCACCATAGTCCTATGTCTCCATCATAAGGAGGGGGACACACATACAACCTCCTTTGTATATTATTCATCTTTTATGAATCCACACGAAGTCTACACTTTCCATAAGAGTGATCTTGTAAGCCTTCCTATGTGCAAAATTTTGTAACCGTCCCTTGTGCAAAATTTCATAACCCGTCTCATGCACAAAGTTTCATAATCCATTCTATGAGAAATTATTTTTAATATGCCCCATGTGTAAATTTTCATAAGCTACCCCATACACAAAGTTTTGTAAGCCTACCCATGTAAAATTTTTCATAAGTTGCATGTGCACAAACGATTCAAGGTAGAATTAACTAGCATCTCATAGCTTGCTAGACCATCAATTATCCTTTTCTCTCTCTTAGAATGAGTGGAGCTAGAATAATTAAATTTTCTATCCTTTCTACTCTCTCCTCCTCTTCTCTTCCATGGATACCTAGCATAACAAAACTTGCTAGACTATTGGATTCATGCTTTCTCTCTCTTCTTTCCATGCTCTCAAATATTTTCTAGTGGGTTAGATCATGAAGTTTTATTTTTCCTTGGTATATTCTCTTTATGTTTCCATATGATCACTTGTTCTATTTCAATAACTTTCCAAACATGATGCTAGTGGATGAGACATTTACGATCGAGGCCTCTTCAACTAGTAGATTTGGAGTTCTATTTTTAGTACTAACCCCCTTTTGTTTGTATCTTTTCTCTTTTTGTTTTTGTCTTTTTATTTTGTGTCCTTATGCATGGTTTTCTGAGTTGAGATCCTTTATTTGGGGGCTTGCATCCTTGAACTTAGTGATGTCTTATCTCTTTATAATTTTTTCTCGTGATATCTTTCTCTTTCTTCCTCTTTTCTTCTCTCTCATTTCTTTTATTGTGAGCATGAGTTTTTCTCATACTCCCACTAAATTAGAGGCTAAACTTACATTTGTAAATTGTAAGTGCCTAACATGTGTGTACATTTTCATGATTATTTTACCACCGACCTTAGTGTGTTTTCATAGTAGGACTTTATATGGCACTTAATGTACACCCAAATTCAAATATGGGTCCTCTATTGTTTCAATCTTGTTTAAAATTGAGGTAGGTACTTATTTCTAAATGTTCTCCTCTTTCTTTCCTCCAATCACATAATTCATTTCATCATCTAGGCCCTATCTTACAATTTCTAGCCTTTGTGTTCTATCTCGATCTCTAAACTAATTGAAATCTATAATCTAGCATTCCCTAATTATCCAAGACCTTTGGTCCCAATATTGGGTTTGATTGGGTGGAAAATATTGCGAGGGTATTGTCTTCCTAGGAACATAATGTCTTATGGGTTTTATTCCCTAGATATCATGCACAAATTGGATCTGGGGTCTTTTCTCAGTGGTTTAGTGATATATTTGGATCTACAGTCATCCTACCTAAGTTTTAACCCCCGAGATGTTTGGAAATGTATATAGACACCATATTTCTCCTTGTTTTGGTATCCAACATAATTATCAAGGCATTCATTATAATAAAGATCAAGCATCCAAATTCAAGACATTAAGGCAAGCATTCAAGCATTGAAGATCTAGACTTCTTCTCAAGCATTCAATGTGTTCTTCTTTATGGATCAAGATTATTTCCCTCATAGAAGGTGAAGTAAAGGAGTTATCTCTCAAGGAAGGAGATACACATACATCCACATCTTTCTTATTCTTAATCGAGCATTGTAGAAAATTAAAACATCTATCACGTAAGGTTTTATCTTTCATGATTTCCTTTTGAGTTTTTGTTTTAAGTCAAAGCTATTGCATCAAGATATTTTATCACATTCAAAGAAGAATTTGCATCATCAACGTATGATAGATTTTATTTTTTAGATATAGCCTCTGCTATATGACAACACACTTTCATTTCTTTCATTTCAAGGGTGATTCTTGTATGCGATGAAAATATGGACCTATTTACTGCAAATGAAAAATACCAAAACACCAAACAAAATCACATTAGATGTTAGTCATTTCAAATGAAACAAAATAAGTAACTTTCACTACAACCTCTGATGAGATAAAACAAGGGCACCCAAAGCCTTGTTTGATTTTCTCTTTGAGATTATTGTGGGCATGCTCTCCCAACACAATATAAACTAATCTCAATATGATGCAAGCTAGATGATGGTGAATGGATTGATAACAAGTATGAGGAATTTGTCTCAAGCTTCACAAAGGATGAAGATTGAATGGTGCAAGATTGATTCAAGACAATGATAAAAAAAATAAGATTAAGATCTATGATAATACAATATTAAGAAGCTATGATAAGGATGCAACAAGATCAAGATGAAAACAAGATTAGAATGAAAAGAAGAAAAGAACTAGAATGATTAAGAAAGCTAGAAGATGCAAGAGGTAATAGGTTAAGAAGAATAAGAACCCAAACCTAAAATGAGGAGCGAGGCCTCCTTTTATAGAAATTGAATAAGATTGGATGAAGGAGATTAAAAGGAAAAATAATGGATGGCCAAGATTAAGAGGCAAAAGAGGAGTAGCTAAGATGAAGAGGAAAAAGAAATGAGTGGCTAAGGTTAAGAGGAAAAATGATGTTAGGTAGGGTTTGAGAGGAAAAAGATGCAAAAGTCAAACTTCACTTTTAGAGGGAAAGAGGAATTTAAAAATGATTAGTGGAGAAAAGAGATGGAGAGATGGCTACCGTGGAAAGGTGATTGTGCACATGATTAGAGGTAATCCACCTTTTAATTAAGATTAGAGGAATATTCGAAAAAGGTAAGATTAGGAAAAAGGAAAAAGGGATGAAATTAAAATAAATTTAATTTAGTCATGGTTTAGAAGAACTTTAGGCTAGTGGGGGAATAAAATAAATAAAATTTATTTTATAAAGGGAAATGAAGGGATAATATATTAAATTGAATTTAATATAGTATAGTATTTAAATAAAATTTAAATACAAAGGGAAAATGAATTTATTTAATTAAACTATATTTAAATAAATAAATAGAAGAATATAACGATTATAGTCAATTAATAAAATTAACCATAATGTTAAGAGAAAGTATTAATAAAAATTAATATTAGTGTGAATGGACAATTTTAGGTGTCTACATTTTGCTCCTCTTTCATGTGGTATCAAAATCGACATCGCGTCAAAGAAGAAGAAAACAAGATGCCCTAGGAGTCAAGCCTATGTGATGGCAAGAAAATGATGAGGAGGTGCCACCTCGAGAAAATTGAGCAAAAAATTAATTTTGACAATTTTCTCGAAAAGGAAGGGTGAGGATAGGGGAAATGAATAAAAGAAGGCCACCAATGCAAAATAAACCTAAATGCAGATTATCATTATGTCAACATGGGAGAGCATATCCAGTTTTGATGTTGTTCTTCACATTATGCACCAAGGTATGAGGAACCAAGATGACCATGTGCCCAGTACGTGATAAAAAATGTCAAATATAACCATATGCCTTATGACGCCATGATATGGAAGACCATGATACCCTTGCGATAATAAGATGCAAAGAACATGATAGATGCAAAAAATACTAACACATACAAGCAACAAGAAAGCATGCATAACAAACCATAAGTAAACCAACACATTGCCCATAGTCAAGATCAAAACCAATTGATTTATTGATTTATTGAGTGATTGGGAGGGCATGGCCTCAAGAATTAGGAAGGATAAATCCCATGATGATGATTTGATTTGAAATTGATCAATTGATTATTAGTTGATTTGGTTTAAGATGATGACTTGATTAATATTAACATTCTAGATTGAAATATTGGATTGCATGGATTAGTATTGATTGCACTTGATTGGACTGACTTGGGATCTTTTGGATTATAGGGATTTTTTAATTTTTTTTAATTTTTAATTTATTTTGGATGAGTGGATTGGATAGAATGGGATTGGAAGAGAATATGATTGGATAAGATAAGATTGAAAATCATGGAAGGGGAATAAATGGATTGGATTAGAAGATAAATACATTTTATAGACAAGATGGCTTGAATAAGATGAAAGGATGATGAAGGGATGGGATAGGAAAAAAAGATAAGTGTATTTGGACCAATGACAAGGGATAACCAAGGAATAATAGAGGGTGAAAGGATGGAGATATGTTTGGTTAGAAAATTAATGGATGGAAGGGAGGTATTGGATAGGAGATAGATGGACTAAATGGATAGGTAAGGGTAGGATATGGAATATTATAGGATGGGGGGGTATAGGGATGAAGATCCAAGAAATATGTGAAAATGAAGTTACATGCCCCACACTAGAAGGAGGAGAATGAAGGATGGAACGATGGAGGACAACAATGTATAGGATGGAAGGATTTTGAATAAGGGACACATGAAGGAGATGAAGGCTAATTCATTGTCCAAAGCATGTAGGAATATTTTCTTTGTATTTTAGTACCTCTAGTTTTTTAAGAAAGAGAAAGGACATGAAAGTGAAATGGATTTGGATAAGGGATATGAGATGGATGGTGTAAATAGGATAGGGAATAATGATATGGAGGATATAGATGGAATTAGATAATAGATAATGGATGGAGGAAATATATATGATAATTAAGATTAAAGACATGGGAAGGTGTATGAACTCAAAGAGTATTATGAATGATAGATTAAAAGAATGAATATGACGATGGTCCTATGAGATGGAGGATAGGGATGTCAAGATCAAATATGTGAAAATGGATGGGTAAGGATTAAGGATTATGGAAGGTACATATGGGTAGAGGGGATGCATAGGATAGTCGAGATCAAATATAGGAAAGGAAATGATAATGAACATAGATAGGACAATGGATGGTGGATAGGGAATGTGAAAGATATTTATGGTAGCATAGTATGGATGGAGCTTTCCACCAAGTATAGAGTGCAAGGGGATGAGGATAAATGAATGGGAAAGATATGATATGTATGTGAAGTAGATGATAGGGAAGATATTATGGATGGATAGCGAGAAGGAATTTCCCCTAAGTATGAATAAAAACTAGAGGGGGGGATTACACATGACGCCTGTTGTATATGATGAAAACTTACCTGTTAAGAACAAGTTCAAACATGAAAATGTTAGCAATAAAGAGAATATTAAATATAATCTAACATGTTCATAAACTTGTAAAAACAAGAGTTTTGACCATAAACTTGGATGAGCATGAAGAAAGTGCACCTAAGACTTTCTTGATTTAAGATCTTAGAGAGGTTGTGGGTGTGCTCTCTCAACACAAGTATAGATCCCACTATGAATGAAAGGTAAATAAAATAAGGATTGAACTACTCAAGGAGGAGCTATAGAAGCAACCCTCAATCACTCAATGAAAGAAGCCAAAGAAGCTCAAGGAGGAGCTATGGAAGAAACCCTCATGCTTAATGATATGCAACTAACAAGTAAGATGGAACTAAAACATGAAGTAAACTAAATCTACAATGAAAATTTAACAACTACCAAATTGTTAGTGAAAAACTCTAAATGCAAAAGTAAACTAGCATTATAATTCTACATGCAAATGATGAATGATTTGCTTGAGACAAGGGTCCTATTTATAGGATTTTGGAGGGTTGGGGTGAGGTGACATCTATGTGGAATCCACATAGGTGCCACTAAGGAGATACATAAGCCATGAAAAGTCCCAAGACTTGCTCACACATGTGTGAGCAACTTGGGATGTGAGAGGTCAATGTGTACTCCAAGTACATGTGCAAGTGTGTGTAAGAGATGTATAAGAAAAAAAGTCCATTTTTATGTTTTGGGTAAGTCTAAGAAGTGTCATAAAAAATTGTAAGAAACTTGTTTAGGCAAATTTTAGCAATTTTTGAAAAGAAAACTTTTAGAAAGTTGCTGACACGTGTGAGCAAATAATTATGACTAATGGATGTAGGAATCCAAAAATTAGCCTAATTAGCCTTAGTTAATTAGTAAGTAGACCTATTAGATAGAAAGTGACGTGTGTAGGATAGCATCTAGGTTAGATTTAAGATTAAATTAAACAAAATTTAATTTAATCATGGTTTAGTAGAAATAAAGCATGTGAGGGAATAAATAAATAAAGAATTTATTTTAAAATGGGAATATGGAGGAACATGTATTAAATTAAATTTAATACATTATGAGGGGTAGTATTTAAATTAAATTTGAATAATATAGTTAGTGAATTAATTTAATTAAATAAATAGATAAATTAAAAAAATATAATTAATTAAAAATTAACTATAATGTTATTTGGGATCATTAATTAAATTAATATTAAATGGACAAATTTAGATGTCTACACCTACGTGCTAAGTTTTCATCATGGTACTTGTCGAAGGTGCTCGATTACCAAGTTTTCACCATTGGATAATTTTTATTTTTATTTTGACTTTTTTTGACCTTTTTTTTAATCTTTTTTTGGAGGGAACAATAATGAGGAAATGGAAGGAGGACTCGAGCATCTAGTTCCATGGATGGTATCCCTTGATATGTTCTCATAGATGTTGGTATGATGGTGGAAAAGAAGATGGAATAGATTAGGGGAATGGAGGATAATGATTTATGCAAAATATTGGATTAAAGGGGTGGATAGGTGGGTAAGGGTTGCTAGATAAGGAATGGGAGGCTAGAAGACTTGTGAATAAATGGAGGAAGGATATGGGAATATCATCATTGGCACACACCCTGAAGGGTGGAGGAGTAGTGGAGGAGGGTATTTTGAAAGAGATGGAGGAGAAAGTGTGGATTTTGGGATGTAAGGACCCAAAATAGATGAAGGAAATAATGGACTTAGGCTAGTGGATTTTGGGACATAAGGACCCAAAATGGAGTTGGAAGATGGAGGATTGAAGGATTGTGAGAAAAGGAAGCTTGTAAATTAGAAAGGTTGGATTCCAATTAGGATTTTTCTTTGAGATTCATTTCTCTCTGAGTAACTTAGGAATCCACATGACTTTTGATTTTTTCATTTTGGGCCTTTTGAATTTTTCTTTCTTTTAGATCATACTTTTCTTTGATTGAACATGTCTTTTAGATGGGACATGTTGATCCTTGGATTTTTGTGGATTTTTAGCTTTATGCATTTTAGCTTTCGCATTGAATTTCATTCCATTAGACACGATGTGGGTGTATGAGGATGGATGATATGGAGATTTTATGGATGGAATGATGGGGAGTGAATGTTGGAAGTGATTCAAGGATGTGTTCCTTTGATGATCTTTCTTAGATATTTGAGGTGATGGAGTGGTAGACTTGGATATGATGGATGGATGTATGTAAGGACCCAAAATGAATGGAAGGGATGAAGGGTTTAGCATTGGGATATAATGACCTAAAATAGATGTGGATGAGAAAGGAATGGAGTTTTGAATATAAGGACCCAAAATGGATGGAAGGGATGAAGGGTTTAGATTTGAGGATGGAAGATGGGAAATTTTTAGTTTAGATGTAGGGATTCTAGATATAGAAGGTGTGGAAGGTGTACCAACATCTTGAGACATTGTTTGTTTAATGGGGTACGTATTATTTTGACAACAAGATGTGAGTCCACGGGGAGGAGATACAAGAGGAATGATATGATCTTGAAGGAAGCCATTTGGGATAGAGGTGGAGGAACTGATGTTAGAAATAGAAAATACTGAGAGGGGGGTGAATCAGTATTTCAAAAACTTTTACTTTTTCCCACTTATGGATAAATGTAATTAACTTGTAACTTGCATAAGAAACTAAACTAAATAAACTGAACAATAAACACAACCATAAAATAAAGGAACTTGTAACACCATGTTTGTTCTTGAGGAAACCCTGGCCAAGGGAAAAACCCAGGGGGGATGATACCCACGAATGATCCACTAATCAAAAGTATCTGGTTAGAGATATTGACCCTATTAGAAGTCTATGACATTCGTATAGTGTCTCGGTCCTTGTTAGAGGACTTTAGGCTTTTTTAGAAGCCTCAACCCTATTAGGAGTTGTAATTTACAAAATGTGAATGTATGAAAGATGAGCCCATTGCCCAAACATGCTATATACAATAATAATCTTCAATATAAAAGATAGAATACAAAAACCTTTTACCACTGCTGAAGATCTTCAATATTCTAATCTAGCTTGTAGGCTCTACAAAAATTACTTTCAGTTCACATTGATCTGATCATATATTAGATTTTGCATAATACATCAATACAAAATCTCTTTACAACTTTGCATTAGCCTCATACATAACTTTGCATAACATAATATCCTTCTTTATACTAGCTATCTCAAATATAGCTTATTAGTCAGCTTCCATGTTATTAAAACATAATATTAACTCTTGTTGCCTTAGGGTTAACATCTAGGATGTCATCCCTAATTAGTTAAGTTATTATTTTGATAAAAATAATAATCCCTTAACTCTAAATAATCAATTACCGATCACTGCTCTGTTCTGGTCGGCTCAACAATGTTTCTGTAAAACATTAATATCTTTGTACATACATGTCATATTGTTTTCTTTGAGATTCATTTCTTCACTAAGTAACTTTGGAATCTAGATGAATTTTTATTTTTTCATTTTGGTCCTTTGCGGCCTTTTGAATTTTTCTTTCTTTCAGATCATACTTTTCTTTGACTGAATATGTCTTTTAGATGGGACATGTTGATCCTTGGATTTTTGTGGATTTTTAGCTTTATGCATTTTGCCTTTGGCATCAAATTTCCTTCCATTAGACATGGTATGGGTGTATTAGGATGGATGATATGGATATTTTATGGATGGAATGATGGAGATTGAATGTTGGAAGTGATTCAAGGATGTGTGCCTTTGATGATCTTTCTTATAGATTTGAGGTGATGGAGTGGTAGACTTGGATATGATGGATGGATGTATGTAAGGACCCAAAATGGATGGAAGGGATGAAGGGTTTAGCATTGGGATATAATGACCTAAAATAGATGTGGATGAGAAAGGAATGGAGTTTTGGATATAAGGACCCAAAATGGATGGAAGGGATGAAGGGTTTATATTTGAGGATGGAAGATGGGAACTTTGAGTTTAGATGTAGGGATTTTAGATATGGAAGGTGTGGAAAGTGTACCAACATCCCGATACATTGTTTGTTTAATGGGGTACGTATTATTTTGACAACAAGATGTGAGTCCATGGGGAGGAGATACAAGAGGAATGATAGGATCTTGAAGGAAGCCATTTGGGATAGAGGTGGAGGAACTAAGATCATGTATATGGAATTCATCGATGGATTGGATAGGCATGATGGGATCTTGTGGAGGAATATGATCATGAGGGAAATTAAGGGGGATACTAGGAGGAATAATGTGATATTGAGATGGATTGGGATCATGACATGAAGACGAAAGGGTACTTTGATCTTTGACTTTGGGGAGGATTATGTTGTGGAGTGGAAGGGATGATTGGATTTAGAGATGGAAGACTATCGTGGAATGGAGTCGTGAGATGGAATAATTTGATCTTGACATGAAGGGAGATTAGTGGAAGTGGATGTTAATCCTTGGGATGGAAGGATATCATTGGATGGTTTAGAGGAGATGTCTTGATCTTGAGTAGGAATGGGAATATGAGGTGAATCAAGAAGGATAAATGAATCTTGAGATGGAGGAACACTTTGATCGAAAGGGGAATAATAATCCATGCTATCATGCTTTTGGACAAGGTCTTGACATATATGTACTTGTGAGGATGATGTGATGGAGGGGCTGAGATCTTCAACTTCAATATCTCCTTTGTCAATTAGGTCTTGGACAAAAATTTTAAACTGTAAGAACTTCTTGATATCATGACCCTTGGTGCAATGATAATCATAGTATTCATTTTCCTTATACCAAGTAGTTTTGGGTTGATTGTCATCATAGGGAATAGTGTTTGGAAACACCATCATGTTTTGGTCAACAAGTAGGTGGAATATGACATCAAGAGGGTCCTCAAGGGGATTGTATTGTTTATCTTTGGGTAATTGTGAAGCTTTGGAGAATAGGAATGATGTAGGTTTAGGAGGATTTGGATTGTGTGGAGGTTGAGAATTATGTGGAAGATTGGGGTTTGATGGTCGATGAGAATTATGGATTTGGATAAAGGGGGGAGGAAACATTTATTCAAATGAAAGCTTTTTCTTTTGTCCCCCATTTTGTAAGTTAAGGACAATGTTTTTAAGCTCTTTGATTTCTTGGGCAAGATTAAGCACATGAGAGACATCATGAAGGTGATAGAAGGAATTGTGTGTGGATGGAGGATAATGAGGTGCATTTCCCTTGTCAATGGAAGAGGAAGGTCGAAAATAGAAGATGGATTGGGATTATATATGATGTGTTGAGGATTGATTTGGTAAGTGGGTTGGATTGTAGGTATAGTTTGGGGATTAGGATTTTTCACTTTAAAGTCCTCAACCATTTTGTGAAACCAATCCATATTCATGATGTTTGAATTATAGATTTTGGATTGGATTAGAGGAAGATGATGTAGAGGAAGATTTGAATTAAGAGTGAAATATTTTATGATGGACAAAATATGAACTTAATACTAGGAGAAAGTTTAAATTTTGATTTAGAAGGGTAGGGCCTCAAGGATTTTGATATGATTGGATGATGGATTCGATTAATTTAGACGGCAAGGCCTCAAGAATTTTGATCAATTGGATGATGGATTTGATTGATTGAGAGGGAAAGGCCTCAATAATTTTGATTGATTTGGTTTGGTTTTGATGTTGGATTTGCGAGGGAAGGGCCTCAAGGTTGGATTTGCAAGGAAAGGGCCTCAAGGTTGGATTTGATTTGATTTGGATGATGATTAAAGTCCAAATATTATGATGGTGCTCCTAAGCAAAAAGTGGAAGATTAGAAAATGGTGTTGATAAGACTTGGATGAAGTGGAATGATATATTAGGGATGTTTGAAGATAATATGAATGGATGATGTGATTGATTTGGATGATAGGGGATATATGGATTGAATTAGAACATAGAAATCAATAGTGCAATGTGCATGTCCAAAAATATTTCTACGGATCTCAACACAATCAAAGAAACATCAAGCATACACTACCTAAGGTAAAAAAGGAAGTGTTCCAACTTTTTCCCACAACTTGATGCACTTAGCCCCATAGTTAAGTGGTTGAATGGCCTTTCCTAGGACTATGCAAGTTATGGATCAATTGGAAAAGATCAATGCTTGCAGCGCATGTCTTTCCACATTATCAAATTCAAGTCTTAGCATCCAAGGGAGAACATATGGTGAGTAATCTTGGGGTGATCCGGGTAAGTCCAATTGGATCAATCCTTGCACAAAGGAAGTCACATGGCTAAAATGGTTAGCTTCTAAGTTCTTAGGTGTCTATTAAGGTCCTTCGTTCATGACTATCCCTTGTAGTTCCACAAGTGGAATTGAGGCCTATAGCCCAACAAGAACCCAAAATATATAGTCTTGCGAGAAAGATTGAGACCTCTTGGCCCTATACAAGTTGAATGTATTCTCCTTGTAATCTTGTAAACAAGATTGAGACCATGAAGAAACATTATGAATAGAAATAACCATGTCTTCCCTCTCTTTAGATTGAATGAAGCTTTTGATTATAGTGGGCTAGAGTAGCTGGGTTTGCTTGCTCCCCACTTGGGTCATTGCCAAAAGATTTCTCTCTTGATAGGCCCTCTAAAGGTAAATGCAAGCAAGAAAAGATGGATAACTAATGGAGGTCAAGATTTTTTATTTTCCATATGGAAATGAGCATACTCTCTTACTCCATAGTTTCTCCCAAACACATCAAGTACATGTTCATTAACCCAAGATTCCTTTCTAATGACCAAATTAAGTAGGTCTAAATTTTTTATTTCCCCTTAAAGAGGAAAGAGTATACTCTCCTACTACCCAATTAAATCACAAGAAATGAACCTTCCTATTTAAACTAGGTGTCTATAAAAATCAACTTAAATTAGACACAATGTTTGCTTGAACCTCTAAGGAAACCTACAAAACCAATGAATTAGTAGTCTCAAATCTTTTCAAGATCTTCAAACAACATCCTACAAAACAAATTGATTAGTAGTCTCAAAATATTTTAATCTTGGTCAACCAATCTGCAAAACTATTGTTAGAAGATAGAAAATATAAAAAACTTGCAAGAAAATCTAATCATGCATTGAACTATGTGCAAATAAAGTGCAAACTCATCACAATTTTTTTTAAAAAAAACTTTTGACCTAGTCAACAAGATTTTATTTGTTTGATATGATTTCGGGCACAAAATAGAAATGCAAAGAAGAGACCCCTTCTAAACATATGAGAGCTTTCCAAAAATTTAAATTTTTTAGGAATATTCCTTAATTTGTACCCTAGAGACCTTATTTATCAAAACATACCAGTTTTCAAAGATCAAATTTGAGCCATATTAGTCATCAAAATGAAAAACCCAAAGAACATACCCACTATATAATTCTTAGACCTTTCCAAAAATGTAAATTTTTCTTTAAAAAGTGTTGATTTGCGACCAAAATTAATTTTCATTAAAATAAAAATAAAAATTATAACTCACAGAAAAAGATCATAAAAATCTGATTTTCGGACTGAGACATAATTGGATCATCCCCCACTTTCAAAACAAATTTCAAAGAAACATTCCAAGCCATTTGAAAGATATGATCAAATCTTTCAAAAAACTTTAGGGTGTCTTCAACTCAACCTACACAAGGATTACCATAGAAAAATCTTTAAAAGTGTAGATATAATAGGGATGTGGGTCCCACTAGGCGTGCCAAAATTTATGCAATGAAAATATGGTCCTATTTGCTACAAATGAAAAACACCAAAACACCAAACAAAATCACATTAGATGTTAGTCATTTCAAATGCAGCAAAATAAGTAACTAGGTGGTCCCACAATAGCGTGTCCCACTTTTTGGCCAACTTTGACACTGAGATCAACACTCTGAAAAAAAAACTTCACTTTCGAACACCTATTGTCGCAAAACTATTAGGAATTTGGAGATGATGTAATCTAGAGTCTTTTAGAATTTTCTTTCTAGTTTCTAAATATATATTTTAAATTTTTTTTTAATTTGATTTGAATTCATTTTTCTTTCTCCTTTGAAAATTGGTTTGTGTGTAAAATTAACATTTTTAAGAAGTGATTGTCACTTGGATTAGTATAATATTTTTTTTTCAAAAATGATAACGATTTAATTCTTTCTAGGTTATATTTTTAACTTCAATATCTAATTGATGGAATTGGTGTCATTCATTTTGGTTCAATATTTCATACTTTATTAAGTTCTAAAGTGAGAGTAATTTTAATTTAGACATAGCTTCTTTTGGATCACTCTAACTTGATCTGTTTATATCAAAATTCATTTTTTCTTTTTTTGATAGAAATGTAACACAAATACGCTTTTCCTACATATTTTTCATAATTTTTTTTTGTAAGTTAATATTTTTCCCGAAGCGTCGAAGAGACAAGTTGTTGAATGACCAAGCAACCTACGTTTAATTAAAGTTAATTTTGAAAGTAACAATGAGCTCAATATGTATTAAAATTATAGTGTTAGAAAGCTTACTCGAAGTAGCATCATATGGTATTTTTTATTTGAGAATATCATCTTGTTTGGTCTTAGTTTTAGGTCTTGAAAGACATTTATTTGAAAGACTTTTACCCAACCTACTTCACCCAAAGTGGGTTGGCTAATTATGGTAAAAAAAATTTCACATGGTATAAAATAAAATGTTTTTTTTTTTTACACAATTGGAATCAACTTAATTCACACTTTTTACTATTGCTCTAATTTTTTGAAAGACATTTTTTTGGAGGAGAATTGCTATTGGATTTTTTATCAAAGGCATTTTTTTGGAGGATAATTGCTATTGGTGTTTTTATCAAAGATATTTTTTTCAAGAGGAGAATTACTATTGCCAAATTTTCAGAAGACATTTTTTTGGAGAGAAGAAATGGGGAACAAGAAGGGAAGACAAAGTAAGTCTACAAGAAAAAGGTCGCCTAGTACCGAACAAAGAAATCATGAAGTTGCATTGACATATTATTATTAAACCAAAGAAGGTATGGACCTATCTACCTCTAATTTTATGTGCCCAAATTTTATGGACCCATGCTCTATTTTTATCTAATTTGATCTCGCAATCAACATGGTCAAGGTGAAGGAGAAGCTCAAGTAGGAGGGTCAAGCCAAGTTGAAGAAGGGTTAGGATCACTCCCTATGGAAGCTCAAGAAATTTATGTTGGAGAAGGGTCATGATCACATGCTCCTACTGGTATGGATGAACTTATAGATCTAGCTCAAACTATAAAGAGAAATATTAATTATAAAAACTTAGATCATTTACTTACAATGGATGTGGAGAAATTGAGATCATTTGCTAATGTTCAACCTTTAAGTGTTTCTAAGAAGACGTTTAATGAATAAGATAGCAAGAGAAATATTGGCTAAATTTGATAATTTTGAAACACTTGAACAAGCCCAATTGCTTTCAGTTTTACTAATAAACAAAAAGTTGGAAGAGGCATTAAAATTATTGGGTCTAGACACAACATCAAAGAAGAGAAAATTTGTTGACATGCAAACTGATATGATTGAAAATATTAGGAAAGGTTTGAACTAGGTAGGGAAGTGCTCTTGAAATTAAGATAAGACCATTACAAGAAGAGTTATGTTGACATCTGTTTTAGGTAACATTATGCCTTGAAATAGACAAATATCTTTAGTTTCATCTCGGATTGGTTATAGTAGGAAAAAAATATCATGATATGTTAAGAGGAGAATGCTTTTGGATGATAGCACCTTGGAAGGCAATTGGGAAATAATGTGTAGAGCTCCTCATTCTGATAGGATTGATGAGGGAACCAAGAATTTGGTCACATTATTTTGGAATGATAATACTCATCCTTCATCAAACAATAGAGATGTTATCAAACATATAATTTTAGCTAATCAATATGAACATCATACAAAACATTGGTTGGACATAACACAACATGAAATGTATGTGTCATTTTGTAGTTCAAATCCTAATATTGATGTAGCCCAAACCCTTCAAAACAATAACTCAGAAAAAATACACAACACAGAAGTTTTAGAATGCCAGATCCTTCATTAAACTTTTCCAACTCTACTCTGCTTCTATAATGAAAGAAAATGACTCCTTATTAAAATTTCAAAAATTACCATATTTGAAAATTTTTGGAAAAATCAAAATTTTCCATTTTTGGTAATTTTCAAAACCCATCCTATGAATCCTGATTTTTCCCCAGAAAAGCCCCCAATTAAGGCAAGATGAATTGCCAACTAACCTACAAAATCAAAAACATGATTTCAGAATTATTACAAAAGCAAATTTTCTAAAAACTAGAAAAAAACATGAAAAACCAATTTCAGAGGCCAAGATGATATTTCTGGCTCCCAGAAAAAGGTCAAAATGGCCACCAATTGAGTTGAGCTATCAAAAAATCTAAATAGCTCCTCCTCATGCAACTGGCTGTAAAATTTAAGCCAAAACCCACATCCGAGTCAAAATTTATGACCCTCGGAAGTAAAGTTTGAAATTTCTTGTTGTTATCATATTAAATTTGATCTCCACTATTAGGTTTTTTGAAAATTTTCAGAAGACACTTATGGTTTTGAATATACTGCTTCTACTAGATGAAGTGAGTTCATCTCATCCATTTTATGTGACAGAAGAGATGATGCAGTTGGTCAAATAATTTGCATAAAAAGAATATGTGAAACATGTGCTGATTTGGCTCTTTTTCTTTTGAAAAATAAAAATATTGATGTAACAAAGATGGTAAATTGTAAGAGTTACAAATATGTAAAGAATGAAACAAAATTTGGGAAAGAATCTAAAAGATTAGAATATGTTGAAGAGGAACTAACTATTGGAGCATTTATGGACAAATTTAAAAAATTGATTCAACCCTACATTCATCATGTTTTTTTTGCAAAGTGGCAAGCACAACAATTCCAAACACTAAGAGATAATTTCCCACTTGGAACTATTCTATCAGTTGTTCATTTCGTAGAAAACTATACATTTGCTCATCAAAAGGTGGTTCAATCATAATGCTATTTTTAAGAGTAGATTACTATTATGGTATGTGTGTTATCGACACACATAGTTAGGTTTGGATGGTATTCAAAGCACATTTGAAGCACAAGTCATCAAGAAGGAATATCATTTTTATATAAGTGATGATAAAGAGCATGACATTCATTATGTAGAACACTGCTTCAAGATATTTTTTGTAAATTTAAAAGAAAGGCACATAAAAATTGATAAACATAATGTTTGGTCAGATGGATGTATTGCACAATTCAAATCATCTAGACCATTTTATTTGCTATGTAGATATCATTGTAATGAAAACATACCACATGTCTAGAGTTTCTTTGAGAGTGGACTTGGAAAAGGTGAACATGATGGTGTTGGATCTTGCATCAAACATGCTCTAAGAAAGTATTAAATTAATTATAAGGGAGTTCATATTAAAAATGCACATGATGTTGAATGGTGCAGGACACATTTTGCATCAAATGAGGATGACACATAATCACGAATAACTCAAGCGGTACCACATAGAGAATTTTGGGAGATAAAAGGTATGCACATGTTTCTAAATTATGCATGTGTGATATATATATTTATTCTTGTTTAAATTTTACATTCTTTATTCAAATTTATAAAATAAAATTCATATTATATATGCATGTGTTCAGGTGTGGATAGAAAAATTATGCATGGTTGCAAGATGATAGAAAAGATGTGATCTTTGGATTCAGTTATGAGTACAAATTGTCACAATTGGACGTTCAACACCAAAAATTACTCATGCTTTTGTTGTCAATGCATTGTTGACAGCTATAAGGAATGCATCAATCAACAATGTGGATATGTAGGTGCTTGAAATTTGGTGCCACTAGTTGTTACTGATATATTTGATAGAGATGAAGATGAAAACTTTGATGATGTTCCTTTGATTTCTACTAATTACAATCATATTTCAAGATTGGTCAAAATTGGTAAGTATAATAAATTGAGTTTCTATTATATGACATTGAGTTGCATGTGTGTGTGTGTGTGTGTGCGCCTATATATATATATATATATATATATATATATATATGATGAAGGGTGTTCCCCTTAATACCACAAACACATAACAGAAATAGAGAAACAACAACAATATGCAAGAACAGAAAATTGGCTTCTTATTATCTCCACAAATGTGGAATTACAAACTTTCAGAATTACAATATGCAAAGCCACATGGGCATTCCCTTACAATATTCTGTAGGACAAAGCTTCGAACTATTACCCAGATCTACTACCCAGAACTATTCTGAACTGCCTAAGACAATAATACAGCCTTCCTTATATAGGCAATTTTCCACCGCCTGGGAAGGTTCCAGAATTTTAGCCAATAAGGCCGACCAAACTTAGAATTATTTTATTTTACATTTCATTACATCATAGTCGGCTCAAGATAACCTTTGAAACCCGAACAGAAATTTTGAAGAAAATTATTTTCTGCCATTTTGGGTGGCCCAACTTCCGAAGACCATAAGTCATCACCAGTTGACTCGATCGGCTATTATAAACCCATTTCAGAAATGCCACGAAGCGCTCTACAGGCTTGACCGGCGCAAGCGCCTGTCGCCCAAATTTTTGACCTCATCCAGGGCCTCTAAAGCCTTCAAAACTGAGTTCAAAGTTTCTGTACCCTACTGCCAATACCGAAAATCTTCAATATCTTCAAATATACACTTGATCTGGCAATGAAACTTTACTGGCAGGCTTATATGACCAAAATGAACCTCCAAGAAAGAAATCAGATCATTTCGAGCACATACGAAAAATTACCAAAAATAGTAACTTTCCATAAATAGCAGCTCTGCACAAAATAGCCCTTATTGAATATAAAACAGAAATATTTTTGGGTGATGCAAGATTGCTCTTACACCCAAGATGCTCCCGCATCAGACACCCAGGGTAATTTGAGAAGTGACCCTGTCACGACTCAGGTGTGCAGAGGAAAACCAAGACGGTTAACCTCCTTTGTTAGCCATGATGAATCTTCAACAGGTCGTCCTTTCCACTTGACCAGATATTCTTCATATGTCCTGTTCCTTGTGCTTCTACCAACACGACTGTCCAGTATATCTTCGATCTCCTTAGTGTCTGAACTAGTTGCTGGAATACTCCACTGTGCTGTTGTGATCTCATCTTCAACACCTCCCTCATGATACTCTGTCAGATCTGAGATGTTAAACACTGGTGAAATATTTAGCTCAGTAGGCAATTCTACCTCATATGCATTTTCTGAATCATGTTTCTTCAGTATCCTACATGGTCCAAACTTCTTCATTTTCAGCTTGTTATATGTACCAACTGGAAACCGCTCCTTCCACAAATGAACCATGACTTCATCACCAACCTGAAATTTCTTATACCTCCTTTTCTCATCTACCTTAGCCTTATACTGTGCGTTCATCTTTGTAATATGCTTCCTCACCTCTTCATGGATGTTCTTCAAGTGTTCTGCAAAATCTTTAGCTTCAGCACTACTTATTTCTCCTTTATCTATTTTCCTCAATTCAGATGCATTTCTTGGACTACTTCCATATACAATCTGGAATGGTGATTTACTAGTGCTCCTGTTGACAGAATTATTGTATGCAAATTCCACCTGTGGTAAAATCAAATCCCATCTTGTTGGCTTATCTCCAACCAAACATCTCAGCAAATTTCCCAAACTCCTATTCACCACCTCTGTCTGTCCATCAGTCTGTGGATGATGTGATGAACTGAACTTCAAATTTGTCTTCAACTTTTTCCACAACGTACGCCAGAAATATCCAACAAACTTAGTGTCCCGATCTGAAACTATGGTCTTTGGCAAACCATGAAGTCTCACTACTTCTCTGAAAAACAATTCTGCTACATGAACATCATCATTAGTCTTCTTGCAGGGAATGAAATGTGCCATCTTTGAAAATCTGTCAACCACCACAAAAATTGAATCATGTCCCCGCTGAGTCCTAGGTAAACCAAGAACAAAGTCCATGCTGATATCCTCCCAAGGCTTCTCTGGTACGGGTAATGGTTGATACAACCCTGTATTCTCCTTCACTCTTTTCGCCATCTGACATACTCTACAACTCTGTATAAACTTCTTCACATCTTGCTGCAACTGTGGCCAATAATAATTCTCACTAACTAAACCAAGGGTTTTATCACGACCAAAATGTCCAGCCAATCCTCCACTATGCTTCTCCTTGATGAGATTCTCCCTCATAGAACTTCGTGGAATGCACAACTGACTCCCTCTGAATAGCATATCATCCTAGATGATGAAATCTAACCATTTTGTCCTGTCTAGAGTAACAGGTTCTGCACAAGCTTTCCAAGCTTCACCAAAATCAGGATCCTCTGGATACAAATTCTTGAGTTCCTTGAACCCAACCACTTCAATCTGCATTTCTATCAGCAATAGTTTCCTTCTGCTAAGAGCATCTGCAACCCTATTAGACTTTCCACTTCTATGTTTCAAAACAAATGTATAACTCTGCAAAAACTCAACCCATTTCAAATGTCTTTGATTCAATTTTCTTTGACTATTCAAATATTGCAAAGTTTGATGATTAGTATACAAAACAAACTCCTTAGGAAGCAGATAATGTCTTCACTTCTTTAATGTCTGAACTATAGCATAAAATTTTTGATCATAAACAGAATATTTTCTCTTGGCATCATTTAACTTCTCACTGAAATAAGCAATAGGTTTACCTTCTTGGCTCATAACAGCTCCTATTGCAGTACCACTAGCATCACAATCTACTTGAAACACCTTATTAAAATCTGGAAGTGCTAAAACAGGTTGTTCTGTAACTTTTTGTTTCAATAATTGAAAACTCTTTTTTGCCCCATTAGTCCATTTAAACTCTTTTCTATCCCTTCTCATTGTTTCAGTCAAGGGTCCACAAATACTGCTAAAATTTTTGATAAAATTTTTGTAAAAGCTAGCTAGACCATGAAAAGATCTTACCTCAGTAGCACTCATTGGAGTAGGCCATTCAATGATAGCCTGTACCTTCTCTGGGTCCATTTTTAGACCTTCTGCTGAAACTACAAATCCTAAATACACTAACTCTTTCTTCACAAAACTGCACTTCTTCAAATTAATCAACAATTTCTCTTCTCTCAACTTCTCAAATACCATACGAATATGCATCATATGCTCATCCAATGTCTTACTAAAGATCAAAATATCATCTAGGTAAACAATGACAAACTTACCCAAAAATTCTTTCAGAACCTCGTTCATGAGCCGCATGAAAGTGCTCGGTGCATTGGTTAGCCCAAAAGGCATGACTAACCACTCATACAGTCTTTCCTTTGTCTTGAAGGTAGTCTTCCATTCATCTCCTTCTCTGATCCGAATCTGATGATATCCACTTTTTAGGTCTATCTTTGAAAAATACACAGCTCCACTCAAACAGTCCATAATATCATCCATTCGTGGCAATGGAAACCTGTACTTGATTGTGATCTTGTTTATTGCCCTAGAATCTGTACACATCCTCCATTCTCCATTCTTCTTTGGTGCTAATACTGCTAGTACAGCACAGGGACTCAGACTCTCACGGATCAATCCTTTCTGTAACAACTCATATATTTATCTGTTCAACTCCTCACTTTCTGCAGGTGTCATTCTGTGTGCTTCCTTGTTCGGAAAACTCACTTCTGGGATCAAGTCCATCTGATGACTGATCTTCCTAACTGGTGGTAATCCATCAGGCACGTTATCGGATACAATATCCTGAAACTCATTCAACAAATCTGCAACTTCTATAGGAACATCTTCTACTTCCTCTTTACTAGCTTTTGGAATTAAAGCAAAACATACATGCTCATGCCTCATACCATCTAGGAAATTTTTTCCATCAACAAAAGTTATCCTTGCATTACCACATACCTTTTTTTCAGTCTCCTTCAATGGTTTTAGCTTATGTCGCACTCCATCCTTTGTCAGGGAATAGGTATTCACACGATCATCATGTACAACATATCTGTCAAACTGCCATGGTCTACCCAACAACATATGACATGCATCCATAGATATGATATCACACAATACCTCATCTTGGTATCCGCCAATCTTGAACTTCACCAGGTATTGTTCATTGACCATGACCTTGTGGTCATCCTGTACCCGGGCAATCCGATATGGATGTGGGTGTTTCTGTCTCTTGAGCTTCAACTTTGTCACCATCTCTTCTGACACCAAATTGTCAGTGCTTCCACTATCGATAATCACATCACAACATTTACCCTCACACTTGCATCTAGTGCGAAACAGGCTGCTTCTTTGCTTAGGTTCATTCTCACCACTCAACATGACTCTTCTGTTAATCAACATTTCTCCTCTTTCAGCATCTTCAAAATTTGATGATCTGGCATCTTCATCTACATGTGCAACTCTGGCCTGGCCTTCATTTCTCCTGTCTGTTCTACCTTGGCACTGAGGACATTCAAATGCCCTATGACCTTCTTCTCCACAGTGAAAACATGTTCCACGAAAGCCACCTCTTCCAGATCCTTGTCCTCTTCCTCTTCCTCTCTGATCTCTATTATTCTAATCCTGGAAGCAATTGAAATTATTTCCTCGCTGATTCTGACTACTACTGCCCTCATCCTTCTTTTTCGGATCCTCATTTCGGCCACCATATGACCGTCCACCAGATCGTCCACCGCGACCTCTTCCGTTTTGTCTGCTCTCAAACTTCTTGTTCAGCTTTTCCTCTACTTTTAGGGCAAACTGGTATGCCTCTTCAATACTGTTCATTCGAACCAGATTCAGCTCCTCCTGAATGCTTTGCCTTAACCCATTAAGGTATCGGGCAACTTTCTCCTTATCAGCTTCTGCGTGGCCTGTTCTGATGAGAAGTCGATAGAACTCGTCTATATACTCATGAACAGATCTTCCTGCTTGCTTCAAACTCTGCATTTTCTTTAGTAGGTCAAGCTCATAATCAACAGGAATGAACTGTCACTTCAATTTATCCACCATCCGATCCCATCTCGTGATTTTCTCCTTTCCCCTTCTATTTCGCTCCAACTGAATCTCTTGCCACCATATCTTCGTATGACCTTTCAGTTTAGCCTTTGCAAATTTGACCCTATCAGGATCCTCAACATCTTCATACTCAAAATATTCCTCACATTCATTGATCCAGTCGATCAATTCTTCTGGGTTAAGATTTCTAGAAAATGTAAGAACCTCAATTTTAGGTCTTTTCCCAATCTTAGAAATAGCCCGAAAAAGTCTTTCTTCCTCCTGGTTCACAATTTTGACTTCTCCTTATTGATATTCTTCTTCGGCTTCATCCTCGCTTTCATCTCTGACATTAAGATTCATTCCTCTGCGAATCTCTTCTTGCAATGCTAGCACTTGTCTCTGTAGCTCTCTAACCTCAGGTGTTACAACACCAGCTCTTCCGCCACGTTCCCTTCGTGGAGGCATTTTCGCGATGCGTGCTGAAACCTTAGCCACGGTCCTGGTGCAAACTGCCTCACGGTCGGTGATCTGTTTACATACTCAAGAAATCCTGCTCTGATACCACCTGATGAAGGGTGCTCCCCTTAATACCACAAACACATAACAGAAATAGAGAAACAACAACAATATGCAAGAACAGAAAATTGCCTTCTTATTATCTCCACAAATGTGGAATTACAAACTTTCAGAATTATAATATGCAAAGCCACATGGGCATTCTCTTACAATATTCTGTAGGACAAAGCCTCGAACTATTACCCAGATCTACTACCCAGAACTATTCTGAACTGCCTAAGACAATAATACAGCCTTCCTTATATAGACAATTTTCCATCGCCTGGGAAAGTTCCAGAATTTTAGCCAATAAGGCCAACCAAACTTAGAATTATTTTATTTTACATTTCATTACATCATAGTCGGCTCAAGATAACCTTTGAAACCCGAACAGAAATTTTGAAGAAATTTATTTTCTGCCATTTCGGGTGGCCCAACTTCCGAAGACCATAAGTCATCACCAGTTGACCCGATCGGCTATTATAACCCCATTTCGAAAATTTCACGAGGCGCTCTACAGGCTTGACTGGCGCAAGCGCTCGTCACCCAAATTTTTGACCTCATCCGGGGCCTCTAAAGCCTTCAAAACTGAGTTCAAAGTTTCTGTACCCTACTGCCAATACCAAAAATTTTCAATATCTTCCAATATACACTTGATCTGGCAATAAAACTTTACTGGCAGGCTTATATGACCAAAATGAACCTCCAAGAAAGAAATCAGATCATTCTGAGCACATACGAAAATTATCAAAAATAGTAACTTTCCATAAATAGCAGCTCTGCACAAAATAGCCCTTATTGAATATAAAACATAAATATTTTTGGGTGATGCAAGATTGCTCTTACACCTAGGATGCTCCTCCATCAGACACCCAGGGTAATTTGAGAAGTGACCCTGTCACGACTCAGGTGTGCAGAGGAAAACCAAGACGGTTAACCTCCTCCTTTGTTAGCCATGATGAATCTTCAACAGGTCGTCCTTTCCACTTGACCAGATATTCTTCATATGTCCTGTTCCTTGTGCTTCTACCAACACGACTGTCCAGTATATCTTCGATCTCCTTAGTGTCTGAACTAGTTGCTGGAATACTCCACTGTGCTGTTGTGATCTCATCTTCAACACCTCCCTCATGATACTCTGTCAGATCAGAGATGTTAAATACTGGTGAAATATTTAGCTCAGTAGGCAATTCTACCTCATATGCATTTTCTGAATCATGTTTCTTCAGTATCCTACATGGTCCAAACTTCTTCATTTTCAGCTTGTTATATGTACCAACTGGAAACCGCTCCTTCCGCAAATGAACCATGACTTCATCACCAACCTGAAATTCTTTATACCTCCTTTTGTCATCTGCCTTAGCCTTATACTGTGCGTTCATCTTGGTAATATGCATCCTCACCTCTTCATGGATGTTCTTCAAGTGTTCTGCAAAATCTTCAGCTTCAGCACTACTTATTTCTCCTTTATCTATCTTCCTCAATTCAGATGCATTTCTTGGACTACTTCCATATACAATCTAGAATGGTGATTTACCAGTGCTCCTGTTGACAGAATTATTGTATGCAAATTCCGCCTGTGGTAAAATCAAATCCCATCCTGTTGGCTTATCTCCAACCAAACATCTCAGCAAATTTCCCAAACTCCTATTCACCACCTCTATCTGTCCATCAGTCTGTGGATGATGTGATGAACTAAACTTCAAATCTATCTTCAACTTCTTCCACAACGTACGCCAGAAATATCCAACAAACTTAGTGTCCCAATCTGAAACTATGGTCTTTGGCAAACCATGAAGTCTCACTACTTCTCTGAAAAACAATTCTGCTACATGAGCAGCATCATTAGTCTTCTTGCAGGGAATGAAATGTGCCATCTTTGAAAATCTGTCAACCACCACAAAAATTGAATCATGTCCCCGTTGAGTCCTCGGTAAACCAAGAACAAAGTCCATGTTGATATCCTCCCAAGGCTTCTCTGGTACGGGTAATGGTTGATACAACCCTGTATTCTGCTTCACTCCTTTCGCCATCTGACATACTCTACAACTCTGTACAAACTTTTTCACATCTTTCTGCAACTGTGGCCAATAATAATTCTCACTAACCAAACCAAGGGTTTTATCACGACCAAAATGTCTAGCCAATCCTCCATTATGCTTCTCTTTGATGAGATTCTCCCTCATAGAACTTTGTGGAATGCACAACTAACTCCCTCTGAATAGCATATCATCCTGGATGATGAAATCCAACCATTTTGTCCTGTATAGAGTAACAGGTTCTGCACAAGCTTTCCAAGCTTCACCAAAATCAGGATCCTCTGGATACAAATTCTTGAGTTCCTTGAACCCAACCACTTCAATCTGCATTTCTATCAGTAATAGTTTCCTTCTGCTAAGAGCATCTGTAACCCTATTATACTTTCCACTCTTGTGTTTCAAAACAAATGTATAACTCTGCAAAAACTCAACCTATTTCAAATGCCTTTGATTCAATTTTTCTTGACTATTCAAATATTGCAAAGCTTGATGATCAGTATACAAAACAAACTCTTTAGGAAGCAGATAATGTCTCCACTTCTTTAATGCCAAAACTATAGCATAAAATTCTTGATCATAAACAGAATATTTCCTCTTGGCATCATTTAACTTCTCACTGAAATAAGCAATAGGTTTACCTTCTTGGCTCATAACAGCTCCTATTGCAGTACCACTAGCATCACAATCTACTTGAAACACCTTATTAAAATCTGGAAGTGCTAAAATAGGTTGTTCTGTAACTTTTTGTTTCAATAATTGAAAACTCTTTTCTGCCCCATTAGTCCACTTAAACTCTTTTCTATCCCCTCTCATTGTTTCAGTCAAGGGTCCACAAATACTGCTAAAATTTTTGATAAAATTTCTGTAAAAGCTAGCTAGACCATGAAAAGATCTTACCTCAGTAGCACTCCTTGGAGTAGCCCATTCAAGGATAGCCTGTACTTTCTCTGGGTCCATTTTTAGACCTTCTGCTGAAACTACAAATCCCAAATACACTAACTCTTTCTTCACAAAACTGCACTTCTTCAAATTAATCAACAATTTCTCTTCTCTCAACTTCTCAAATACCATATGAATATGCATCATATGCTCATCCAATGTCTTACTAAAGATCAAAATATCATCTAGGTAAACAATGACAAACTTACCCAAAAATTCTTTCAGAACCTCATTCATGAGCCGCATGAAAGTGCTCGGTGCATTGGTTAGCCCAAAAGGCATGACTAACCACTCATACAGTCCTTCTTTTGTCTTGAAGGCAGTCTTCCATTCATCTCCTTCTCTAATCTGAATCTGATGATATCCACTTTTTAGGTCTATCTTTGAAAAATACACAGCTCCACTCAAACAGTCCATAATATCATCCATTCATGGCAATGGAAACCTGTACTTGATTGTGATCTTGTTTATTGCCTTAGAATCTGTACACATCCTCCATTCTCCATTCTTCTTTGGTGCTAATACTACTGTTACAGCACAGGGACTCAGACTCTCACGGATCAATCCTTTCTGTAACAACTCATGTACTTGTCTATTCAACTCCTCACTTTCTGCAGGTGTCATTCTGTGTGCTGCCTTGTTCGGCAAACTCACTCCTGGGATCAAGTCCATCTGATGACTGATCTTCCTAACTGGTGGTAATCCATCAGGCACGTTATCAGATACAATATCATAAAACTCATTCAACAAATCTGCAACTTCTACAGGAACATCTTCTACTTCCTCTTTACCAGCTTTTGGAATTAAAGCAAAACATACATGCTCATGCCTCATACCATTTAGGAAATTTCTTCCATCAACAAAAGTTATCCTTGCATTACCACATACCTTTTCTTCAGTCTCCTTCAATGGTTTTAGCTTATGTCGCACTCCATCTTTTGTCAGGGAATAGGTATTCACACGACCATCATGTACAGCATATCTGTCAAACTGCCATGGTCTACCCAACAACATATGACATGCATCCATAGATATGATATCACACAATACCTCATCTTGGTATCCGCCAATCTTGAACTTCACCAGGCATTGTTCATTGACCATAACCTTGTGGTCATCCTATACCCGGGTAATCCGATATGGATGTGGGTGTTTCTGTCTCTTGAGCTTCAACTTTTTCACCATCTCTTCTGACACCAAATTGTCAGTGCTTCCACTATCGATAATCACATCACAGCATTTACCCTCACACTTGCATCTAGTGTGAAACAGGCTCCTTCTTTGCTTAGGTTCATTCTCACCACTCAACAGGACTCTTCTGTTAATCAACGTTTCTCCTCTTTCAGCATCTTTAGAATTTGATGATCTGGCATCTTCATCTACATGTGCAAGTTTGGCCTGGCCTTCATTTCTCCTGTCTGTTCTGCCTTGGCGCTGAGGACATTCAAATGCCCTATGACCTTCTTCTCCACAGTGAAAACATGTTCCACGGAAGCCACCTCTTCCAGATCCTTGTCCTCTTCCTCTTCCTCTCTGATCTCTATTATTCTGATCCTGGAAGCGATTGGAATTATTTCCTCGCTAATTCTGACTACTACTGGCCTCATCCTTCTTTTTCAGATCTTCATTTCGGCCACCATATGACCGTCCACTAGATCATCCACCGCGACCTCTTCCGTTTTGTCTGCTCTCAAACTCCTTGTTCAGCTTTTCCTCTACTTTTAGGGAAAACTGGTATGCCTCTTCAATACTGTTCATTCGAACCAGATTCAGCTCCTCCTGAATGCTTGGCCTTAACCCATTAAGGTATCGGGCAAATTTCTCCTTATCAGCTTCTGCGTGGCCTGTTCTGATGAGAAGTCGATAGAACTCGTCTGTATACTCCTGAACAGATCTTCCTGCTTGCTTCAAACTCTGCATTTTCTTCGATAGGTCAAGCTCATAATCAACAGGAATGTACTATCGCTTCAATTTATCCACCATCCGATCCCATCTCGTGATTTTCTCCTTTCCCCTTCTATTTCGCTCCAACTGAATCTCTTGCCACTATATCTTCGCATGACCTTTCAGTCTGGCCTTCGCAAATTTGACCCTATCAGGATCCTCAACATCTTCATACTCAAAATATTCCTCACATTCGTTGATCCAGTCGATCAATTCTTCTGGGTTAAGATTTCTAGAAAATGTAGGAACCTCAATCTTAGGTCTTTTCCCAATCTTAGAAATGGCCCGAAAAAGTCTTTCTTCCTCCTGGTTCACAATTTTGACTTCTCCTTCTTGATATTCTTCATCGGCTTCATCCTCGCTTTCATCTCTGACATTAAGATTCATTCCTCTGCGAATCTCTTCTTGCAATGCTCGCACTTGTCTCTGCAGCTCTCTAACCTCAGGTGTTACAACACTAGCTCTTCCGCCACGTTCCCTTCGTGGAGGCATTTTCGCGATGCATGCTGAAACCCTAGCCACAGTCTTGGTGCAAACTGCCTCACGGTCGGCGATCTGTTTACACACTCAAGAACTCCTGCTCTGATACCACCTGATGAAGGGTGCTCTCCTTAATACCACAAACACATAACAGAAATAGAGAAACAACAACAATATGCAAGAAAAGAAAATTGGCTTCTTATTATCTCCACAAATGTGGAATTACAAACTTTCAGAATTACAATATGCAAAGCCACATGGGCATTCCCTTACAATATTCTGTAGGACAAAGCCTCGAACTATTATCCAGATCTACTACCCAGAACTATTCTGAACTGCCTAAGACAATAATACAGCCTTCCTTATATAGGCAATTTTCCACCGCCTGAGAAGGTTCTAGAATTTTAGCCAATAAGGCCGACCAAACTTAGAATTATTTTATTTTACATTTCATTACATCATAGTCGGCTCAAGATAACCTTTGAAACCCGAACAGAAATTTTGAAGAAAATTATTTTCTGCCATTTCGGGTGGCCCAACTTCCGAAGACCATAAGTCATCACCAGTTGACCCAATCGACTATTATAACCCCATTTTGGAAATGCCACGAAGCGCTCTACAAGCTTGATTGGCGCAAGCACCCGTCACCCAAATTTTCGACCTCATCCGGGGCCTCTAAAGCCTTCAAAACTGAGTTCAAAATTTCTGTACCCTGCTGCCAATACCGAAAATCTTCAATATCTTCCAATATACACTTGATCTGGCAATGAAACTTTACTGGTAGGCTTATATGACCAAAATGAACCTCCAAGAAAAAAATTAGATCATTCTGAGCACATACAAAAATTACCAAAAATAGTAACTTTCCATAAATAGCAGCTCTGCACAAAATAGCCCTTATTGAATATAAAACAGAAATATTTTTGGGTGATGCAAGATTGCTCTTACACCCAGGATGCTCCTGAATCTATATATATATATATATATATATATATATATATATATATATATATATATATATATATATATATATATATATATATATATATATATATATATTATAGGATGCACTAAATCAATTTTAGGATCTCACATGTATATAAATGTGTTGTGCAGGAGATGGCTTTGCAGTGATTGATGAACCTGGAAATGTAGAAGGAGTTAATTACTATTTATTGCATTGTACTGCAGAGAGCATGAAGTTAATTGATCATGAAGAAAGTGATGGAATGTTGTTCCCCATAGGTTTGCATTCTTTACATGTCAATATATTGTTCATTTTGTAAATATAAAATTTAAAAGTTTTAACAAATTTAAACAATTTAAATTATTTTATTTAAATTTATATTGTAAAAATTTGTGACTTGCAGGTTTGATTGTTTTAGAGGGAACATATTTCAAGAAAATAAAAATAATTCAACATGGTATTCACTTTGTTGATTACCAACCAGACAATAAGGTGTTTCAATATAGCCACCTAGTAGTTGCCACCTCCCTTTGTCTCCATCCAGTTAAATTTAACCGTGGACATTGTTAGTGGAGACTAGATAGTGAGGATCATGAGAGAATATTACATGTTCTCCATGAGAGGTCTGAACCACTTGAGTTGGTCTAAAAAGTAAATTACATACATATTTCATGTGTTAGGAACTACTTGACATCTCTAAATTAAATTGACTATACTTTGTTGATATATTGAAACATATGATGGATTATATTTTGTTTATCTATTAATAAGGCTTTGATTATATATTTTGACATGGTTCAATGGTTTTAATAGATAGTTATGTATGCTTTTAATAATGTTTTTATACATATGGTTTTATATGTATGTATGTTCTTATGTATGCTTTGATGGTTCAATGATTTTTATATGTAGTTATATAAATGCTTTTATGTTTGTTAAAGTGAACGTGTTAAATGGATGATATTAAGTTTAGAAATTACTTATGGTTCATTAATTACTTATTATCTTGTTAATTTTTATGATGGTTCAATTATATTACTTAATCTAGTTAAAGATCCCCTTAAGACTTTAGTTAGGTTACTAATGACATGACATGTTAGTTCTAGATTACTTATATTACTTATAATCCATTAGTTACATATTAGGGTTATTTTTTATGATATTAAATTAGATTAACTTATTAGTTAGAGACCCCCTTAAGACCTCCTCTTAAGTATTTATATAAATGCTTTTATGTTTTTTAAAGTGAACGTGTTAAATTGATGATATTAGGTTTAGAAATTACTTATGGTTTGTTAGTTACATATTATCTTGTTATTTTTTTTATGATGGTTCAAGTATATTACTTAATATAGTTAAGATCCCCTTAAGACCCACCCTTAAGAATTTAGTTAGGTTATTAATGGCATGACATGTTAGTTCTAGATTACTTATATTACTTATAATCTATTAGTTACATTTTTTTTTATGATATTAAAATTAGATTAACTTATTAGTTAGAGATCCCCTTAAGACATCCTCTTAAGTAGTTATATAAATGCTTTTACGTTTGTTAAAGTGAAAGTGTTAAATGGATGATATTAAGTTTAGAAATTACTTATGGTTCATTAATTACATATTATCTTATTTTTTTTTGTGATGGTTTATTTATATTACTTAATAGTTAAAGATCCCCTTAAGACCTCCCCTTAAGACATTAGTTAGGTTACTAATGACATTAGTTAGATTACTTATATTACTTATAATCCATTAGTTACATATTAACTTGTTAATTTTTATGATATTAAAATTAGATTACTTATTAGTTAAAGATCCCCTTAAGACTGCCCCTTAAGACCTCCCCTTAAGACATTAGTTAGGTTAGTAATGACATTAGTTATATTAAACTTATGACATGTTAGTTCTAGATTATTTTTTATAACCATCTATCAAATCAAATCAAATCAAATCATGTAACCATCTAACCATAATCAATGATCATATAACCATCTATTAAACCAAATCATATGATCGTGTATCAAATCACATCAAATCATATAACTATCTAACCATAATCAAATCAAATCATGTAACTGTCTAACCATAATCAAATCATGTAACCATCTAACCATAATTAGATCAAAACATGTAACTATCTGTGTGATGATGATAATCACCTTCATGAAATTAAGATCAAATTAGCAACAATTCTAAAGTAAATACAATGCAAATCTATTTAAAAATGAAACTAAGATATATAGCATCTCATGGCTCTCTAGAAAGAGGTGGTAAGTGAAGCTCTCAGCTCAAATCTCCACTAGTGACACTTCTAAAATGAGAATGTATGTTGTTCTATGCTTCTACAATGCTTCTATGATGATGATTCTAGCTCAAATTGACAAAAGTATAATGCAAATGCTCTACATGCTCTTAATTTCTCTTAGAATGCTCTTCAATTGCCTATAGTAACAATGCTTTGCAAATGAATTTCTAAGATATCAATTGCTCTCAAAATGCTTCATATTTATAGTAAATTCCCAAGGGTAGGGGGTGGAGTGAAGTAATCATGATTTACCTTTGGTTGAGTCAAATAATTTGCTTTGTTCATAAATGGGGAGACAATTTAAATGTTTGTCTCAAAGCTTTGGACAAAAGGACAAGATTGAGTGGTTGAGATTGAAACTTTAAAATGAGTGATTGAATTCATCCTTTTTGAGTGATTTATGTCTTTTTGTCCTCAATTTTCATTGGTTGCTCAACTTTGTTGAAAGATATTAGGAATTATTAAATTCAATTAATTAATTAAATTTATCCATGTAAGGGTAATAGGTTCATTTTAATTTTTGATTTAAACAACTATACAATTAATTGATTAAAATCAATTATGTAGTGTTTTTTACCCCTTTAAGCTTTGATTTAATTATTTAACATCTTTATTTGATTTTTTCTTTGCTTTTATTGATTTTGTCCAAATTTATTTAATTATGTCCATTTTAATTGATTTGATCCCTTTTTTATTGAATTATGCATTTTGATGATTTTAAGCCATTTTATTGATTTTTGCAATTTAAAAAGCACTTGTCCATTTTTGCGTGTCTACAAATGCCCCTCTTTGAATTGATGTGCGAAGAACATTTATTCAAAGATTCTTTTGATCTTGATCACTTTTAGGTCCTGATCTCTTTTAGGTCCTGATTTCTTTTAGGTCCTGATTGCTTTTAGGTCCTGATTGTTGATTCACTGATTGTTGCCTCTGATATGAAATTGATTGCTGCCTCTGATATGATATGATTGCTGCCTCTGATACTGATAAAATGATTTTTGATGCCCCACTAATTCCCATGATGTTTGATTTCAATTTCAATTTGATACCCTGATGCCCCCTCAGAAATTAAAACATATTTATTACTTGATTTGAAAAATTTGATGATGTTGATTCCATATGTTTTCATTTCTGAAAAATCTTGATGATATGCCATGATTCAAGAATTGTGCCCCGGTTGATTTGATAGGTCAATTTATAGGTCTAAGTCAATTTTCACCTCCAAAATTAGGTTAAAATAGCTTGAATAGGTTGAAAAACCTTGATTTACTATTCATTTTCACTTTTTGTCTTTGGTGATTTTGCTTTAGTCTTGCGGTGAATTTCAAGATGGTTGTCCCTATCTGAAAGCATCAATTCAAGAGGTGTCAGAGATATGCGAGGCCACCTGACTATGGACCTCCAGTGAGTTATTTCAAAATCCCTCTTTGCATTTATTGCTCATTTATTAGCATTTATTGCAATTTTTTATTTCATCATTGCCTTGAATATGCAAATCATGCCTAGGAAAATTTCATTGTTGCCTAGACCTTCTTACCGTCGCATCTGCACTTTTCACTCACGCAGCCATGTAGTATAATGTCACCTAAGAAACCTTCATTCTCACTTGAGAACAAGATGTTCACGCATAGAGCTAGGGAAAAAATGCCAATTTTCATATATTTTACCCCGTAGGAAACCCTAGCAATTTATTGTCACCTAGGCCATATTTCATTATCGCCTAGCATGATTCAATGTTGCATAACATGAGAACTATCGCTTAACACCTGCAAAGTGTTGTGTAATAATATTTTGGTATTGCTTAGGAGGAATGTCGCTGGGTATGATTAAAATCATGCTTGCAAACTTTTGAATTTTTTTTTTTTACACTTGTAGTTGATTGTGTCTGATGAAAAATTTGATGACTTCAGATGCTCGATTCAAATGATTAGATTAGGTCTATTTCTTTCAAAAAAACAATGGATTAATGATATCAGGATAGTGGTACCAATGAATGTGATTTGTCAATCCGATTAGGATAGGATACTGATAGGATAAATCAATTAGTGTGAAAATCGATATGATTTGATATTGCTACTTCGCTCTCAGGACACAGAGACATGAACAAATGGTACTTGGTGTGATTTCTTGATACTTTTGATAGAATTGATTGACTTGAGATAATTCCTTGATATGGTATATTGATATGATTCCTTTGCTTTGCCAATAGGCAAACTTCCCTACTCTGTACATCTGGACAGTTGCTTCTTGGGTCATTGATTTGGGTCAGACACTTACAAATGCTGAGTTTTGTGTGATCGAGTTGTGCAGATTGAGTTTCCTTCTTAACCTTCCATGGTTCTAGTTGAACCATGGTTTGTTGACTACAATGGTGGAGCGATGGCACTCCGACCATAATACATTCCATTTGCCTTATGGAGAGATGACTATCATGCCTAAGGAAGTGTATAGATTGTTACGTATCCCATGCAGAGGAGAGGTAATTTATTATGATTCTATATATGATTCTACTTTCTGCTGATGAGTGTTTGGGGACAGCTCTATTGATAATGATACGATCACCTGGCCTCAGCTTGCTTCATTTCCTACATTGCCAGTGGTACTTGGTGCACTGATTGGTGGTTTGCTTCTTCTCGACCGACGAGGTCGTGGTTTTTCTGTCGAATGGGGTAGGATTTTGGAGGATTTGCTTGCTCATCCTCAACGCTTCGACTGGGTTTCATGTATTCGTGCACAACTCTATCATGATTTTCATGAGGTAGTCTATAGAGAGAGTGCGTCCTTGTCGACTGGTGCAGTTATTCTTCAGTTGTGGATATGGGAGCATCTTCCCATCACTAGGCTTATTTCTAATAGGGTTCAACCTCATGGTTTTCCATATGCTTTTCTATATACTGGTATGGTTGTGTAGCATCATTTGGGTCATTTGGATTACTAGTGAGACAGGTTGATGATCTCGATCAAGTTCTATGGAGACCATATAGGGGTTGTGAGCACTGGAGAGAGGATGATGATGACTTACCTTACATGTTTTCCCCTTGTTAGATGATTGGTCATACTACTACTATTACTATTGAGCACTTCTACTTTGGCAGAGTTTCTAGACAGTATGGTCAGATACAGGATATGCCTTAGGACATAGCACTATATGCTCAGGTACAGGAAGAGAGATCTATGTGGGGTTCTCTCATTGATTATCAGTTTGCATTAGATTAGATTGCTGGTATGGCTTACTATAGGTGGGAGATGCTTCCTGGTATGGTAGATGCAGGTATGTCTCATGAGTATGCAGATTGGTGGGCTCGTAATAGGTTTACTCATTTCACTGATCCAGTAGAGCCTATCCTAGATCGGGGTGATGGTGGTAGTGGTGATGGAGGTGGTGGTGATAGATGATGGAGATGGCAAGGACAAAGAGATCCTCCAGTTGGTGGTCAAGTACGAGTGAGAGGTGGACATGCTAGAGATAAAGATCAAGCTAGAGGACATGATGATACACTTGATGTATGTCCTAGAGCAGATAGACAGCATAGGGCTCATAGATAGTAGAGATAGAAGAGACATGCTCATGTTGATGCTACTAAGAAGATTCCAGGTGGATTAGATCCTTTGGTTCAGTTAGAGAGAGTTGCCTTGGCTTAGCAGGATGATGTTCCCGCACATCAAGATTAGGCTCTGGCATAGTAGGTGCCTACACAGGGTCAGCAGCCATAGGATGTAGGACAGAGTTCACAGGATGCTCCTACTATTGGTACTTTAGCATGGGATGTGTAGTCTATGAGGATAGATATATCCACTATTTTTGGGTGTTTAGATTAGGTTGCAACCTTGATGCAGTAGTTTATGTCTGTATGGTTCAGAGATAGAGTGGAGTGAGCACTTCTTAGGCTCCTCCTCCACAGGATGGTAGAGGTCTAGATGGATCTGGTCCTACGGGATCTTGATTGATTGATGACTGATTCACTCATTGTTGATGTTCTTGTATCACATGTCATGTTATTTGATTGATCGAAACATTTGATGTATCATTTTGTATGACATTGTATCTTGATATACTGATTTGATGGATCATTGATGAACACTTTTTTGATGATATATGATGATATACTCCTTGGTTCTCCTTGATGAGTTGTTATGAGATTTATTTTATGTAGCTATATGATGTTTTATGCATTTACTTTGATTTATGCTATGGATGCAGTTATCTTATTTTATGATATAAATAAATGAATGCAATGATGTATGGATTTATGACATGGTTTTCTCTCTTTCTCAATGTATGGATGCAAAATGTTTTATGGAAATGCATATGTAAATGCCCCTATGTTTTTGAATTTTTTTTTTTCTGTATGCAATGTTATCCTTAACTACATGTATGCAAATGATGTATGATTCTTTTTCTTTTTCTGGTAAATGGATAATGATTAATGATTAATGCTATGCATGAATGGAAAAGATAATCTCATTTTCTTTGTTTTGATTTATCAAGAGTAAGACGTTTGATTGAACCCCTCATTTCTTTAATGTTTTGACTAACCAAGATTATTAATGTACCCCCTTGTCCTTGGAAAATTAACTACAAACAAATGCAATTAATCTAACATGATAATGCAATGCAATGTAACCTAAGTGTCACCAGCTTTTAGCAAAGAAATGCCATGGAGATAAATTTTCATCATTGAGCATTTTGGGACCAAAAAGCAAGTACAATCATCATTGACCACATCATGATGATATGAATACCGCTTTTTATCACTTCCTCTTTTTGAACCTAGTACAACCCTCACTAGTTGGATGACCAAACTATGGGAGTCTGAATACCGGTGTCAATGGATTCAATGTTGCAAGTGGATTTTTGGTACTAAGATATGGAAGATCTAAATAGCCAAGGGATTTGTTTGCGTAAACAAGAAAAGATCAATCCTTCCTCTTATGGGATAGTCCTCGATGGTTCTTTGATGACCATGTTGTTAGACGAACTCTCATAAGTTGATGAATCTTCCTCAAAAAAATCACTCAAAGGCAAGAAAAATATCATGTCTCTATCATGGCTAATCTAGTCAAAACATCATCGATTGGCTCAAAAGATGTGATAAAATTCAATTTCGTAAAGATTATCAAAAGAAAACTTCAAGTGTTTTGCAATGTTTCATGATTTTCAAAAAGTATTTCCAAGCATTCTAATCTTTAAGGTGTTTTGTCAAATTTTAATCCCGAATAATAAAATCAATGAAGGCTCAAGGATCAAGTTGTAGGATCAAATACTTGGGTTTGAACAATGATATCCATCAAAGATTCAATAACTTTCCCACTCTTCTGAAACTCTGATAAATCTCTCTCTAATGTGACTAATTGTAGCACTTATTGAATCCATTTGGTACCAAATTTCCAATCCTTTCCTGCCCCCAAGTGGTAAATGTGATCGTGTGACAAACTTAGGGCTGATAGGCAATGCAACAATGTGACTGAAAGGCTTTATTATGACTATGCACAAATGACAGATGCAATGACAGTTTTACAAATGGGATGTTGGAAATGCAATATGGACATATGTGACTAGGAAAGACAAACTTAAGGGAACAAAAGGTGCTTGTTTACCAAGTTTTCACCTTTTGGGTCTTTTTCTCTTTTTTTGCTACCAAGGCGCCTATTGCTAGGTTTTCACCAAGGCACTTTTTTCTTTTTTTTTTTGTAATTTTCTTTTTTTCAATTTTTTTGTATTTTTCAAGATCTCTTTGACTATGTACAATAAATATGATGCTCCTCATCTGATACTCTTTATACTCTTTCATCTCCCTCATGTGTAGAACCTTTTGAGATGAATGATGTTGATAGGTTCTTGGAGTTCCTCTCCTTCACAATCTGATAACTTATAGGTTCCCGTTCCAAATGAAGACACAATAATGAACGGACCAAGCCAATTAGCCTCCCACTTTCCTTTGTTCTCTCTATCAGCTTGATTCTTTGGGTTTTCTCTTAACACTAAGTCTCCTACATGAAAGACTCTCGATTTGATATGTTTATTGTAGTTCCTTGAGATTTTATTTTGATACACTTTCAGGTGCTCATAAGCTTGTGTTTGGTGTTCTTCTAGCAACTCCAATTGTTGAAGTCTAGTGACTCTTAGTCTTCATCTGTGATCAACCCTTGCAATGACACTCGTAAAGATGAGATTTCAACCTCTAATGGCAGAACTGCTTTAGCTCCATAGACTAATGAAAATGGTATGGCTCTTGTAGTGTCTGAATGCTAGTTCTATAGGCCCATAATGCTGGATTAATTTGCACATGCCAGTCTCTTCCCAATTTATTTACCGATCTCTTCAAGATTTTCAATAAATTCTTATTTGTGGCTTTGGCTTGTCCATTTCCTTGAGGGTAATAAATGGATGAGGAATGGTGAGTGATATGAAATGTCACACAAAGTTCATCCATGTCCTTATTTTTGAATTTCTTTCCATTATCTATTATTATGGCATGAGGAATACCATATCTGTAAATAATGTGGTTCAAGATGAACATGGAAATTTTCTTACTCATGGCTATGATCAAAGGAACTGCTTTGACCCAAATAGTGAAATACTTTGTTGCGGTTATGATGTATTTGTGACCATTTGAAGAAGGTGGGTATATGACGCCAATCAAGTCAAACCCCCATTGATAAAATGGCCATGGTGTAACAAATGGGTGCAATTCTTGTGCCAGTACATGTATCATGTCACCATGATATTGACATTTACTGCATATCCTAACAAAGTGACAAGCATCTTTTTCTAAGGTCTTCCAGAAATACCCTAAGCGAAGGATCTTCTTGGCTAGGTTTAAACTGCTTGAGTGTGACTTGCAAATGCCTTCGTGAACCTCATGTAAAGCTAACATAGACTCTTCTTCCCCTAGACATCTAAGTAATGTCCCATCAAGACCCTTATGATACAATGTTTCTAAAAGGATTATGTAACAGGATGATTGGCGTATAAAGTTTCATTTTGGGGCTCGGGATTGGTCTAAAGGTAGCACTTGGTCTTTGAGATATGTATATAGAGGGCCATACCAAGGTGAGTCATGTCCATGAAGTAGGGCAACAATTTCGGTTTCGGGAAGGTCGAATGCCGGTTTCACCAACTCTTCCACCAAGAACTCATACTTCTCATTTTGATCTAGTTTTTGTAACAAGGAAGACAAGGTGGCCATTGCATCAACTGCTCTATTTTTCTCTCTCGAAATCTTCTCAAAAGTGATCAAGGCAAAGTATTTCTTCCATCCATCAATCATGGTCTTATATGGCATTAACTTTTCATCTTTAGTGTTATATTCTTGGTTGACTTGATTGATGATGAGTTGAGAATCTCCATACATTTGTAGCTTGGTGATGTTCCATTCTAGAGCCATTTTGATGCCTATGACTAGAGCCTCATATTCTGCTATATTGTTTGTACATGGAAACAAGAGCTTGTAGGACTTATGAATGGTGTACCCTTGAGGAGTAACCAATAATATGTCAGCCCCGGAACCTCCTTGTGTATACGAGCCGTCAAAGTACAACTTCCATGTTTTAGCCTCTATATTGACAATGGCAAAATCTAGAAATTCCACTTGAATAGTTTGTGTAGAAGTCATTGGGTTTTCAGCTAAGTGATCTGCTATCACTTGTCCTTTTATTTCTTTTCTATCGACATACTCAATGCCGAATTCACTCAATATCATGACCCATTTTGTTATCCTACCCGTTAAGGCAATTTTACTTAGCAAATACTTTAAAGGATCAATTTTGGAAATTAGTTTCACCTTGTGCATCAACATATAATGTCTTAATTTTTGAGATGCAAAAACAACTGCTAGACAAGCCCTTTCCATGAATGTGTAGTTAAGCTCGTATTTGATCAATGTCCTACTCAAATAGTAGATTGCCCTTTCCTTTCCTTGTTCATCCTCTTGCACCAAAAGCACTCCTAGAGATCTTTTGGTAGCGGATATGTAGAGTAGCAATGGTTTTCCCTTGATTGGTGGCATTAGGATAGGTGGATTTATTAGATACGTCTTCAATAATGTGAAGGATTTATCACATTCTTCATCCCACATGAAAATAGTATCTTTGTGTAGCAACCTTGTGAATGAATGACATTTTTTGGCCAATTGAGAAATGAACCTTCTTATGGATTGTATTTTGCCTTGTAGAGATCTCATTTGGCTTATGTTCTTTGGTATCTCCATATCCATTATTGCTTGTACTTTTTTTGGATCCACTTCAATTCCTTTTGCTGAAACTATATAGCCTAACAATTTTTTGGATTGGACACCAAAGGCACATTTCTTTGGGTTTAGTCTCACCTTGAACTGCTCCAACCGAATGAATATCTTTTTCAAAATTTGTAGGTGTTCCTCTCTTTTGTGGGACCTGGCCAAGATGTCATCCACATAATCCTCTAAAAATGTTTGCATCATGTCGTGGAAGATAGTTGTCATTGCCCTTTGATATGTGGCTCTGACATTTTTAAGGCCGAACGACATGACATTCCAACAAAAAGTACCCTAGGGACATGTAAAAGCTATCTTCTCTTGGTCCTCAGGTGCAATTTTTATCTAATTATATCCACTGAAACCATCCATTAATGAGTACATGGAGTGACCCATTGTTAAGTCGACTATTGCATCAATGCTCAGAAGTGGGAAGTCATCCTTCAGACATGCAAGATTCAAATCTCAAAAATCTGTGCATATTCAAATGGATTTGTCATGTTTTGTAACTGGTACAATGTTAGATATCCATTCAGCATAGGCTATTGCTCTTATGAATCCAACCTTCAACAATTTTTCCAACTCCGCCTTGACTAAGAGAGCTATATGTGGGTGCATTTTTCTCAACTTTTGCTTGACGGGCTTAACCCCTGGTCTAACATTCAGATGATGCATTATAAAGTCAGGATCCAATCTAGGTATGTTGGCATATGACCATGCAAAGTTCACTTGTTGTTCTTGGAAAAACTTGATGAAATCCTCTCTTTCTAGAGGTGTAAGTGATGTTGCCAAGTGTATAAATTTTGGATCCAATTCAGTCCCAATGTTGACCTTTTCTATTGGCTCTATGAGAATAGGTGACCTTTCTTCCTCATGCTCTGGTAGGGTATCCAATCTCTCTTCCTTTGGTGCCACAATTGGGTTTTCACCATAAGAAATGTCTTTTATCTTTACTTTTTTGGGTTCTAGTGATGCCACATTGTGGTTTTCAACACTAGAAATTTTCATTTTTTATTTTTTTTTATTTTTTTCTTTTGACTAAGAGATTGGACCCCCGCTGTTCTCATCATGTTTGTTTTGGATTCATTGGTAAAAAAGGGTTCAACTGCATTAAGGTATTGATTTATTGCTTGGTCATTTGGAAAGTAAAGCAAGTCAATTGGCTCAGTTTGGTCCCAATCAATAAGGTGAGGATTTATCAAGGATAAGTTTTCATTAGGCAAGTTTTCATCAATTGGGTTTATGGACATGACTTCATTTGAGGGTTCGTACATTGTATCATTTAGATCTATGATGTGAGCTTCCTTGAGATGGTCCATGGAAGAAGGATTGAAATCCCCTTCACTTGAGTCCTCGTCAACTTCTATGGGAAATAGCGTGGGAAAAACCATGAGCGGATTAAAACTAACGTTTGAATCTCCCTCCTCTAAAGGCATCCAAAATGTATCTATCCATGGTGGATTAGTAGGTGCTTGTCCTATGTTAAGACCTTGTATATTAGGCTCTTCATTGTGTTGAATTTATTTCCTTGGGATCTTTGTATAAGTATGTATTGTGACTACTTCTTTAAATCCTGGTATGATTCATCGGATAAGGTATCCCACTCATAATCCCAGGAGTCATCACTATCTACATCAAATTCCAATGTGTTTACTTGAGGATATGAGTCTTGCATTGGGCTGGAGCTTTTACCTTTGTATTGGTAGCCTACTCCACATCTTTCCTCTTTTTCCCTCCAAGCAGGTTCAATGGGTTCTAATAAACTTCTATTTCTTCGGCCTAAGGGTCCTCTTCCCTTGTATCCCATTTTCTGCATTATCTCAAACCCTTTCCCATACTGATCAGTTTGAATGTTGATATGTTGGATTCTTTCTATGGGAGTGTTTGAGGTATCTTCTTCATCATGATAAAGCCATTGAAGGACTTCACTCTCCTCCTTGTTGAATGCTTCTTTGTCACTTTCTCTTATGAAGTAAGAGTTATACTTGTGAGGTAAGTGTTCTTTTGATGGTTTTCCATGCGATCTTGGGGATGTGGGCAAGTCAAATAGGGAAACAGAGTATTTCCCTACTCCCTTGGAACTGATTTTACATTGTTTGTCAAATGCATCCATCATCTCACTCATTTTTTTGTAGTTCTCCTTTTTAGCTTCATTCTTTTCCTCTCGGGAGGGTTTGTAAAGTACTATCTCTGATTTATGTGCTTGATCTGAATCTTCATTTGGAATTGGACCCTCGTACCTCACTTTTTCCTTTCCCTTAGTTGATGTCGATGAGCTAGCTTGAGGAGGGTTTGAAGTAGCACTTGAAGTTATCATGGGATCATCCATTTTGGTATCTTCAATGGTGGTTCATTGGATGATTCCTTCTCGATTGTGTGGAATAAATAGCTCATGAAGGGGTTTGAGTGCATTGCAATATTGGAATGGATTTGAGTCTCCTCCAACTGTAATTTCTTCACCCATGTACATAAATTTGATGCATTGGTGGTACGTGGATGGGACTACTTGCATCTTGTGGATCCATGGTCTCCCCAATAAAATATTATAAGTTAGGTTCATGTCCAATACTTGGCAATTGGTGTCCTTTTTGACAGGTCCCACTTGAATGGACAATACGATCATGCCTTTGGAGGCTCTTTTAGCTTCATCATAGGCCTTTATGGTGATTCTTTTTGTAGGGTCAATGCAAGACTCAGACAACCCTATGGATTTGACAAGACTCAACGTGCAAATGTTAAGGCTAGCTCCTCCATCAATGAGAGCTCTTTTGACTCTATGGTTTTCAATCAAGACTTCTATATGCAATGGTAGGTTTTGGGGATGAGTAATAGACATGTCATCTTGGTCGGAGAATGACAAGCAATGAGGTGCAATGAGATGACCTACCATGTTTTGAAACTTTCCCTCTTCTAAGTTAGTAGGAACATTCGTCTCTACTAGAGCTTTCCTTGTGGTTGGGGGATAACTTCAATAGCTCCAAGATGGAGATTTGCACTGGAGTTCTTTGTAATTGATCTACCAAATTATAAGGTTTCACTGCTGTAGAAGATTTCTTGATCACAATGTTGGACTGTGGAGTGCTAATAATTTTAGGATCAACCCCTTATAGGGTAACCCTTGAAGTCTGCCCCCTAGTGATGGCATTGGATGTCTCTTTTTGCGGCTATTCTTTGATCACTATAGCATTCACAATGTTATCATAAGGTGGTGCAAAGTTAATGTTATTGCTGCTTTGTTTCTTTCCATTAGATGACTCCCCTTTGTCATGTTTATAGAAGGGTTGTTTGAAAGTTGTATGGTCTTCATTGCTTTGAGGTCCATCAATGGTGATCCTTCCACTATCGATAAACTCTTGCACCACATTATTTAGTTGCAAGCATTCATTTGTCATGTGCCCTCGAATCCTATGGTACTCACAATGGTTATTTGCACTCCACTAGCTAGGCTTGTTGTGTGGCTCATAAAGTTAAATGCTAGGTAGATTAATTATGTTGTTAGCTATGAGCATTTTTAGTGCCTTTTCGAGGGGTTCACCCAAGGGTGTGAAGTTCCTTTGAGGAGTTGGTACCAAGAATTTATCAAATTTATTACTCCTTTGATTATTTCCTTGGTTGCCACTATTAGCATTGTTGTTGGAAGGTGCATTGGAGGTTTGGTTTGTATGATTCACCTAATTAGGTGTTCTTGTAAGAGAAAATGGAGTCACCTTCAAGTTGCTAGAATCAACAACCCCGTCATTGACTATTCCCTTATTGTTGCTTTTATACTGATTATTGCTATTGAACCAGTTCTTGTTCTGATTGGTGCCATTGTTGGAGTTATTGTTGTTATCTTTATACAATTTCAGTTCTCCACTCTTAACCAACATTTCTTCTGTTGTTACTCCATTTTCTATGAGGTCTTGGAATGTCTTGGGGCATTGCATTCTTAATCGGTAGTTCATCTCGTTGCTCAAACTATTAATGAATATATCCATTTTCTCCTTCTCGAGCACACTCCTAGGATACCTAGCAAATACTATCCTCCACCTTTGTAAGAAAGTGAGGAATGCTTCTCCATCCTTTTGTTTAGTATTGCATAATGTTATCATCGTGACCTCATGCTTGATGTTGTATGAGTAATGGGCCACAAATTTTGAAGCTAGTTCTTCAAAGGTTTTAATGTTGGAGGGTAACTTAGAAAACCACTCCATAGCCATGCCTCCTAAGCTTCTTGGGAATATTCTCATTAAATAGGTGGTATCATGCATGAACTCTAAGCTCAATGCACAAAACTCCCATAAGTGATCTTGTGGATCCGACGTTCCTTCATACTTGTCATATTTGGGAAACACTACATTGATTGGGAATGGTGCCATTACTATACTTTTATCGAACGGGAATGGACACAATGCTTCGATAGAAAAGGGTTTGGGATCCCCGCTTTGCTTGATTGTATCCAGTTGCATTTGAAATATTTTGAACTGTTTGTTCATGATGTCAAGGGCACTTTCTTCAACTTCGGGTGGTCTAAGTTGATTCACATCATAATCTCGTGGAAGCTTAAGGCCTGTTCGGGCTAGGTCCATAAAATACTTCACTTTATCTCTTGCCATTGCTTTTTCCATGAGTCTTAAGAAATAGGGGCATTGAATGGCTTCATCAACCTTGTCATCGGTGGCATCATCGGCGGTTGGTTCAGTATTAGTTCTTTGGTGAGTGGTATCAATTCCTTGAGTGTTTTGATCTACCCCTCCATTATTGGTATTGCCTTGATTATTCGTATCAATGCCCCCATTATTTGCATCACCTTGGTTATTTGGGTTGATGCCACTATTGCTTTTATTACCCAAACTACCATAGTACATCATATTGTCTTCTACTTCTTGTTCGGGTGATTTTTGGGGTACTCTTGGAGTGGTAGAATAGTCACCTAGGTAAGGGATCTCTTGACTCAAATAAGTCCCATCTGCTTGCAAGGTTTTCTTGATGTAGTAGGATCTAGTAAAAGTAGGCATGAACCTTGGAGAATAAGAATCAATATTTCCTGTGGTCAAATCCTTTGTAAAATTTACAAAAATTGTGTAGAATAGGATTTTTGACTAGCTTGAAGGTTGGAGTAGTAAGAACATGGAAAAGGGTATTCAAATATATGATCGACATTTTTTGACCCCCTCTGCAAATACTCTCTCTTTTCCCTTTTAGATTTCTAGGCGTCACTAACCTGAGTGTAGGCGTGACCAAATTTTTCATATGCATGAATCGGTATATTGTTAGGCGGCACACTACAGGTATGCAGGCAACACTTTGCTATTGATAGGCGATTTTCTAGTTTTAGCAGGCATATTTCAATATTTGCTAGGCGTGACCTCACTGCTACTACACATTTTCATATAAGTCACAAGAGTGACTGAGCTTCTGATAGGCGAGATTGTTTTGTGCACAGGTAGCACTTCTCTGACTAGGTTGTAAGATTTTGAATTTTTAAACTTTTAAGATCAGGTCCTTTGAAATATTCTTGTTTGAAAATAAAAAACAAATGCAACACACACATCAATTATTCATCGTATCCCTAAAACAATCTAGTGTGTATATTCTCGATCATTTCCACAGGTATAACACAAGAAAGAATTCCAAGTAGCCTACCTAAAGTCAAATTTGGCTCTTAACATTTTGGCTCTAAAAGGTGATCTTGCTACTTTATCAAGGATTTATTGTGGATTCCGTTCAAACAAATCTTAAACTTTCATCCCCCAAGTATGTTAAGGGATTTCCCACACGCACCAAGGTATGATTTTTTGTAATTAGTGAGGACTACTAGAGGAAATTTGAAAGATTTAAAATCCGTTTGTCACACACCCCATTAAGGATGCATGCGTTTCATTTTAGAGCGGGTTGGATTCCCGTAGCAAAAGTGAGTGTATCCCACTTTGGGCTGTCCCTCTCATCGGCCTCGTTAAGGCACAACTCAGGAGGCGAGCCCACTAATTCTCTATTTTAACTAGCATGTTCATATAAAGCAAGGAAATGAAATTAAAAAGGAAGTTTTTGGGAATTTGGTTCACCTAAAAGGTGAAGAGCATATCCCTAACTTTCTCTTAGTTTCTCAAACACTCAAGCAACAATGTTCTTTTTCAATCTCGTAACAAAGAGATTCTTATAATTGAGGTGTTTGGTCAAATTCCTTATTTTAATTAAGTTAGATTCAATGAATGCCACAATTTAAGCAAGTGCAAGCTTGATTCGATGAATACCTTTTCCTTTGTAGCTAGCAATGGCTAGGCACTCTTTTGTGTTTTTTTCTTTTTATCTTGCTTTTACTCACCTAGTGGCAATCGTTCCCACTCCCTCCTCCAACAAGTTAGTTCAACATAGCTATTGAAAATGAGGGGAAACCAAAATCGAGAATTGATGAAGCAACAATTATGTATGAATTTTATGCACCTTATTTGCAAATTTCCAAAGAAAACTTGAACTAAGGACTAAAAATCCAATTTAAAGAGAAATTTTTTGTTTTATAAGATTCAACAATTGCAAGATAGTTCTGGAATACCTGATTGTCCTCCTCTTGTGTTGTCTCAATAACAGCCTTGATGTGTGCAATGTTTTCCTTCTTAATCCTCTTTGCTAATGCTTTTCCTTCTTGATTAAATCTACTTTCCAGCTTCTGGACTTTCTTGTGATTGCTCATTTACTGTCAAATCATGTAAACAAAGAGTTAGATAAATGATTTAATCAATTTAACAATAAATAAAGGCAATAGATAGCAGGCGACATTGTCCAGCTAATAGGTGTGAATAAATTGTTAGCAGACATAACTTTACTGACAGCAAGTGACACTTTGTAGTGACACAGGTGACACTGAAAATTACACAGGCGTGAACAATTTATCACAACACATGAACAAAACTTAAAATTGTAGAAAATGATTTATGCTAAGCGACACTTTAATAACAGTAAGCGTGAATTGATAGATTATAAGCGTGACTGTTATTTAAAAGTGCGAAGCAAAGCGTAAAGACATGCAATAACAAATTTTAGTAAAGTGATACTTCCTGAGTCACAGGCATGACTTTAAGCACAAAAGGCTGAATGCTTTGATCTCACAAGCCCGAGATTCGGAATCACAAGCGACTGTAGAGAACTCAAGACCGTATAGAAGTTGTATGCCAGGCGCGAATCATCAGATAGTAGGCATGAGGAAAAAGATCTTAAGCTGCAGTAAAATGACTGCATGCGTGATAAAATCTCTCGTAAGCGTGACTTCACTCGTTTCCTGCAAAATATTCATGGAAAATAGACAATACAAGTATGCAAATTATGATGAAAATGATAAAATGAGGCCTAGGGCCCCACGGTGGGCACCATTTGTGTGATGATGATAATCACCTTCATGAAATTAAGATCAAATTAGCAACAATTCTAAAGTAAATATAATGCAAATCTATTTTAAAATGAAACTAAGATCTATAGCATCTCATGGCTCTCTAGAAAGAGGTGGTAAGTGAAGCTCTCAGCTCAAATCTCCACTAGTGACACTTCTAAAATGAGAATGTATGTTGTTCTATGCTTCTACAATGCTTCTATGATGATGATTCTAGCTCAAATTGACAAAAGTATAATGCAAATGCTCTAAATGTTCTTAATTGCTCTTAGAATGCTCTTCAATTGCCTATAGTAACAATGCTTTGCAAATAAATTTCTAAGATATCAATTGCTCTCAAAATGTTTCATATTTATAGTGAATTCTCAAGGGTAGGGGGTGGAGTGAAGTAATCATGATTTACCTTTGGTTGAGTCAAATACTTTGCTTTGTTCATAAATGGGGAGACAATTTAAATGTTTGTCTCAAAGCTTTGGACAAAAGGACAAGATTGAGTGGTTGAGATTGAAACTTTAAAATGAGTGATTGGGATTCATCCTTTTTGAGTGATTTGTGTCTTTTTGTCCTCAATTTACATTGGTTGCTCAACTTTGTTGAAAGATATTAGGAATTATTAAATTCAATTAATTAATTAAATTTAGCCATGTAAGGGTAATAGGTTCATTTTGATTTTTGATTTAAACAACTATACAATTAATTGATTAAAATCAATTATGTAGTGTTTTTCACCCCTTTAAGCTTTGATTTAATTATTTAACATCTTTATTTGATTTTTCCTTTTCTTTTATTGATTTTGTCCAACTTTATTTAATTATGTCCATTTTAATTGATTTGATCCCTTTTTGATTGAATTAATGCATTTTGATGATTTTAAGCCATTTTATTGATTTTTGCAATTTAAAAAGCACTTGTCCATTTTTGCGTGTCTACACTATCTAACCATAATCAAATCAAATCATGTATCTATCTAACCATTATCAAATCATGTAACCATCTAACCATAAACAAATAAAATCATGTAACTATCTAACCATAATCAACGATCATATCATATAACCATCTGTTAAACAAAATCATATGATCATATATAAAATCACATCAAATCATATAACTATCTAACCATAATCAAATCAAATCATGTAATCGTCTAACCATAATCAAATCATGTAACTATCTAACCATAATCAAATCAAATCATCTAACCATCTAACCATAATCAAATCAAATCATGTAACAGTCTAACCATAATCAAATCAAATTGTATAACTGTCTAACTGTAACCAAAGATCATAAACACATAAATCATCTATGCATAGGTCTAGAATATATAAATGTCAAACATATATGAAATGTCGAGGACATAAATCAAAGATGCACAATAAATGTCCTAAGGTATCCTAAACTGATCAAGTCACATACAAATAGAGAGACCCTCTGACCGAGTTTCATGAGCATCCTCTGCATGTAAAGCAGCAACAAACCCCTGCAAGTTTAGTACAACAACTTGTCAAATATATATGTACATTCATATATTATAATTATATACAAAGTATTTGAAATATATTAATACATGGATTTAAACTCAAGTATATTTAAAACCTACCTAAGCACTAGTAGGTGTCACCCCTGTTGAATCTACCATGCATACATGGTCTGATCCCACACTAGAGGTAGTAAGCTCATGCAACTATGCCTGCAAATATTGTATATAGAATACAGATATACGAGCATTAGTACACACAACTATGTAATAAATTTATTGACAAGAAATAAATTAAAAATTAAATTTATACCTGGGTCTCAGGAGCAATAGGATCATCAACATGCACCATCACATCATCTATAGAAACACCATCATGCACATCATCTTTGGTACCAATCCTCTCTAATGAGGAGCATAATGGGGAATGTAGTCGAGAAGGGAGTGGTGTAGAGTTAGAGTTAGGATGAAGTAGAAGATCCATTTATGAAGCTATGTCAGTGTCAGTAGTGGTCTATCTCAATCCCTATAACTGCTCCTCAAAACCATCTAGGTCCTCCGCTATGATGCAAACATCACCAAGATGTATCCCTCCATGTGTAGTTGCAGAGTGATCAGTGGGTGTCGAGTTCTGTGAACTATGATCTGCATGAGTTGATGATGTGCTCTAGGGTGGTGGAAATGGAGGGCCCTGAGAGAGTCTAATGGTGTCTCTAAAAGACTATATAGGGACCCTCTCTGATTGATCAATATAAGTATATGACTCTAATAGGTCCTCCAATAAATACAGTGTCATCTCAACACAACTCTGATGTCCGGTAAGAGCTCATATATCACATGGTCTAGGGAGACCGACATCTCTATATGCCTCATCAGAAGGGGGTGCACTACTAGATGATGCCTCTGAAGATGTCCAGGGTCAACTTAGTCTAGTCATAATATATCTAGTGAGTGTATCAAAAGCAATACTGGTGGCCGCAGCTACAATGTGTCCAATCCTATCAATTGCTTCCCTCTAGGAAGCAATGACAACTCTACCAGTAGTATCACCCATAGATGGTGCCACTGTGGGTGCCCTCTTCCCAACTAAAAGCATGTGTATTGGCACAAAATGATCAAGCCTACGATACTAATCGCAGTCTATAACTCTATCGCGCCCCTATCCAAAGTACCCCACAAGATCTAATAAGTTCATGTTGAGACTCAAACAAACCTCATCGTAAACCTGTTGTGCAAAGTAAAGTGGAATCTGGTTGTTACTGGGATAATGACCATGTGCCACAAGGAACCGTAGGTATATCATATGTGCTATCTAGTACCACACAATGCATAACCTGATATGCTTTGACCTTGCTCCTCTCTCAGTAGCAAGGGAAAACCTCTCCTTTGATAATATCCTTTGAGACCTATGACTGGACCTCAGCTAAGGACAAATCTCAAAAAATAGAATAAAAAATATATAGAGTTTATGCAGTCTATCTACTCATGTGTGTAGAAAAATCCTCTAGACTCCACAAAATGGCAGTGCAAATATCTCTGTAAACGTTGTCCTCGGAGGAAGCTATATAATCTCATAACTGCCCAATCTCTCGGATAGAAAAATGAAATATCACCCCCATATCAGGAACACTAGGTGCTTGATGTGGGGCACCCTGTGTTGCATCATGTTGGGGGGGCAGCCTTTGCTAGGGCATCATGGGGTGGGGCACCATGTGTTGGGTAATCTTGGGGTGCAACACCATGTGTTAGGTCACCCTATGCATGATCGTATGTGTCTATCTAAGGGTGACATACATTATTAAATGTTAAAATTTAAGTACATTACATGTGTGAAGGTAAAATAAGATTAAAATCTAAAATTATACAAATACAATTATACATAATTATGAGAGAGAGAGAGAGAGAGAGAGAGAGAGAGAGAGAGAGAGAGAGATTAAATGGATTCATGGGGAGAGAAAAAGTTTTAAAAATTTCTAACATTTTCTAATAATTTTCTAATTTTTTTAAAGGTTTCAAATTTTTCTAAATTCTCCTAAAGTTTCAAGTTTTTGTAAATTTTCCTAAGGTTTTAAATTTTTCTAAATTTTCTTAACATTACTCAAAAAATTGATTTTTTCGGCTCGACCAAAATTCGTTCATCCCCAAAAGTGGGACTCACTTTTGTGGGGACCATCCAGGAGCTACTTATTCTAGATCAACCACAGGGTCAAATCCCAACTTCCACTTATAAAGGGAGAGAAAGTTTCTCAAACCTTTTTCAAAGGCCCAAGGTCCACTCATCAATTCACTTTGATGAGATCCTCATAGTTAACAAAGTTAAAGAGAAAAAGACTATCTGTCATATTAGTAATAGAAACACTACTCTTAAGCTTTGATTGCACATTGGGTCAAAAGGAAAGGAACTTATTGATTAGGGCGAGTTTCATGTCCTCCATCGCCATATCCATTATTTCATCTGAAATAAAGACTTTTGGTCCAAAGTCATAGAAAACAACTTGTTACAGTTTTAGGTGACTCTACAACACCCCCAAGATCAAATGATATACCAAGATAACTTCCAGAAGAGAATGACAAGACAATTGCAACAAGATACAAGAATGATATTATTTCTATTAGACATAAATAAAATGTACACATAATGAGTCTGCTTATATAGGAAAGACAATAAGAGACAATGATAAAGACTAGATAAGTTATCACCCACATGAGGTGGAATCACTTGTCCACCAAAGGTTGATCATCCTCCATTATGCATTGAAGTATGTGCAACACGTGGAGGATGATAATGTGGTAAGTGTGCACTAAAGGTGGATCTCACACATAAATTGGAATTTGATAAAAACTATCACCACCTATAGTGGAATTTCTCCTACACTATGTGGAAATATAGGTGCAAACTCCTAGGTGTCTTATATGCAAACTACTATATAATGCATTATCCTAATTAAGCTTAAGTAAAGTTTAATTAGTGAATATTTAATTACACCAACACCCCTCCTTAATTTAAACTTAGGAGAATGTACTTAAACTCACAATGCAAGATGGGTATCGGCTACTAGGTCATGTTAGGTACCCATTTACAATGCAATAAATCTTTAAAAAATGGAAAAAGGGAGAAAGCCTCATGGGACAAAACTCACCTCCAAAAAGAGAGGATGCATGGATGGAGGACTCAATACCCCCCAAGGACTACATACATCATGTATATACAATAAATTATCCCTTCATAGGAAGCAAAAAAGGAGACATAATGTTCCCCCCCATAATGAACAATCTCTTACAAATATGGTAAGTGCTTAAAGACAAAACATAGTCCAATGCCTACAGACAACATTTCTCCCCTTGGGAAGAAGATAGACCAAATACAAATATAAGAATGTTTCTCATTCTGGATAGGAATTAGGAAGTATAATCCAAATGAAGTAAGATGATGTTGTCTCTGAAATCTTCTCATGTGTCATCACGTCCTTGGATAATGAAGATGCCACAAACCAATTAAGAACATGTCTAATCATAATAGAAGATGACAAGCAAAGAACTAATGGAACTAATGGAAAGTGGTTGCAAAAAAGATCCAAAAACAAATATGAAGTGACAACATTGGTGCCACAACTAGCATCAAATAGGATAGATGTCTCTAAAAATTGAATAGGAGTCTCCAAGTTTGAAGAAGCCATCACATAAACATGATCAACCTGAACCAAGAAATGTGACATATCGAGTGAAGGAAGAGACTCATGAATGTCAATCTCCAAGGACAATGAAGAAGGTTCTCCAACTGTGATGAAGCTATCATCAAATAGAAGAAAAATCCCCTCAAATGTGTCTCCCAAATCTAAAACGTGAGACTCCACAAAAAATGAACCAATGCCTGGCAAATAGGAATCCCAATCAAGAAGACAAATAGATATCTCTTGCAATGACTAATTGGAATCAACGAAAAAATATGAATGTGCGATATCAACTAGAGAAGTAGGAGATACAAGTGGAGTCATTGGATCATCATAACTCTCAAGTGTTGCATAATATTCAATCTCCTCTTTACTTTTGCATCATCAAAGGGAATATTATTTGCATCATCAAGTGGAAGGAAATAATCTACAACATGATCATCTAGGAAGGGAGGAACATGTGGATCTCCTAAAATATCCTAAATAATGGTCCAAACTAGGCGTTGTTTCCCACCATCTTTACAGAAAATGAGGTTGACTCCTCAAAAAATAAAGAGTTCAACCCTAGGGTTGAAGACTTTGACACAACATGAGCTGTAGAAGAACTTCCTACAAAAGAGGACGATACAACCTACACACTAGACATCTTATAAGGGGGTCTGATTGGGACCCCCCCCGCCCCCCCCCCCCCCGCCCCCACACCCCTCCCCCTCCCCCTCCCCCTCCCTTCAAGCACACCCATGAGAGTGGATGCATAGGGATTTTAAAAATTTCAAGTCGGGAAAGGGAAGAGCGAACAAAGAATGCATAAATTTTGTTACACAAACTTTTCTTTTTTTTATTTTGGTTTAGAAGTTAATTTTTTTATTATACAAAATTAACCATATATTATTTTATTTTGAATAGTAAATGTCATTTAGTATAAAATAAGGATGTGGATAATGATATATTAGATAATTGTTTAAAGAAGAAAGAGAGGTCTTCCTAAAAATATCTCTATACTTAACATTCATTTACTTGATATATAGATTGTTAAATGAGGGTTAAATATTATGTAAGCTATGATTGTTTAGTTATTTTTGAGAGTTAACTATTTTCATGAAATATTTTAAAACAATTTAATTAAATATTTGATGTTACTAGTTTTTGTAAGTTTATTGCTACAAAAAAATTTCAAGTCCTTTCAAAATACATTTTAATCTCTTGAAATTGTTTTTATAATGCAAAGACAATATTTGTCCTCCTCATACAAATACTTCTGTATATTGCATTAGCCACATTCTTCCTTACGATTCAAACAAGTAATAATGATTTTTAAAAAAGGAAAGAAAAATCAAAATTATCTTGTAATTGCAGCTACATATTAAGATTGTCCAAAGAAGGAAAATAAGTCTTCTTAAAAATTTAATGGGTGTGTGTGGGTCAAGCGTTGTGTAAGTTGAAGATCCTTCTATTGATTTTGTGGGTTAGTTGTTTTTTTTATAGTAACTCTTATTGTGGGGCCCGTTGAGGGCAATTGTGTGCTGTTAGGTTTTGGTATCAACTACCATCTTACCTTTACATAAGATTTCAAAAGTCCTCTCAAAGCTTGTCTTTACCCATAAATCAAAAACATTGTCACTGAATATTGTTATGCTTGTTCTCAAATCTGTCAGTCAGTCTGCCATGATCTGAGCTTTGTAAGGAAAAGAATCATGTCCATTGTGGATTGTGTAGTATTGTATCTGCTTAAGACAAAAGTGAAGAGACAAGGGAAAAGTTTGACAGTATTCTAAATCATTTCAAAGCAGTGGAATGTGATTTATTTGTTTAACATATGTTCTTATAGTTACTTAGGAAATAGTAATTGTTAATGCTATATATAACTAAATTGGATATTAATCAATGCTATATATAACTAAATGCTATATATAAAACTATTGATAGCCTATTAAATTTAATCTGTATTATGTACGTCCTTTATTGCCTTCTTTAAGTTCTATGTGAATTTTGTAATTTTCTGACATGAGTTAGTGAATGTATGGAAATATCTGAAGATGAAAAAACTATTTGCCATTGTAGCTAAGAGTACAGAGTCTTTCATGGCAGGTGTCTAAGTACGGGTGGAGGTAATAATCACTAAATGTGGAAGTTTCTATGAAACGATAATTAATAACTCAGTCACAATAAATGATCCCAGTCAATATATTTACAAATTAACTGTATAGAAATCTATAAATTTATCTATTTTTACAATAGTTGTGTTCAATAATTTTGGAGTGTCTTTTTTGTCTAGGGGAAGCATACTAGTAGTTGTTACAATTAATTATCTGTACTAATAAATCTTAAACAATAAATTGGATTTGAACCATTTTTTGTGTTAGATGCATGAAATTTTCATAGTCCATCATAATAAGTTTGTGGTTTCTAGATTTTGATCCTATAGCACTTTTTTCCATCAACGTTTTGGATCACACTCTATGATCCATCATCAGGATGATAGCTAGAAAAGAGAGGATCATCTCTAGCTCTCATTTTGATGATGGATCATGGAGTGTGATCTGAAACGTTGATGGACAAATGTGCTACACAGTCAAAATCCAAAAGCCACAAACTTATTTTTTTGTTGTTTTTTTTGTATGCGACATAAGTACTTATTGTCCTCGTTTGGTCTTGGTAGTAAATATGGGATCTCTTATAAATAATAACATAGTTGTGGCAGATAAGTATGATATTCTATTCTTGTGTGTTCAAGTATGGGTCCATGTTGACAAACATTTGGGTATTTTTAATTTACATGTAAACTAATTAAGACAATGTAGTATAAATATGTGGCAAGACTAATTATTATAACCACAAGTGCTACCACACAACTACTAGAATCATTCACTGCTAGAATCATCCTAGAATTGTCTTGACTACAAGAGTCATTCAGTGCTAGAATCATCCTAGAATTGTCTAGACATAATTAGAATCAACTAGCTATGCTCATGAATGATTTCAAATGAATTTTTGGACAAAAAATGTACCCTAAACAAATTTACAAGTGAATTGAATTCAACACAAGTTTATTATAAAACTAATTGTACTTAGACAAGATAACTTATATCAAATATAAATCAACCTTGTCAATTAATTCAATCATCACATTTATAGAATTTTCTATTTTCATTTTTTTTTCTACAGTTTGAAGTAATCTACTCATAATGGCCTAGCAAAGATTTGAATAACAATAACACTACTACTTAACCAACACACTAAATGATGAACCATAAAGAAAAAAATATTTTTAAAAATATTATTTAAAAATAAATTTATATAGCACAATTTATATACTGGTTGAATATTTTAAAATATAATATCTTACTAATTAGTAAAGGAAAAAAATACATTATTTTATGAAACATTTTTAAAAATATTATTTAAAAATAAATTTATATAGCACAATTTATATACTAATATGTGTCTTACTAATTAGTAAAATTTGTAAAGGAAAAAAATACATTATTTTATGATATATCATTTTTAGTTTAAAGAAATATCACACATATTTTTTCTTTTTTAAATATATTACTAGGATTTGGAACAAAACATAACAAGTGATATAACAAATATGAATTATTCCAAATATTTATATAATATCAACCTATCAACCAAAAAAACCATCTTACACATTTTTAAATATGAACCTTTGTCTTCCCAATGAAAAAGTTTATACAGACAATGCCACAGAATATTTTTATGCTTTTTCTCAAATCTTGCAGTCAGTCTGCCAAGATCTGAGCTTTGTAAGGCAAAGAGTCATGTGGATTGTGTAATATTGCATCTGCTTAAGACAAAAGTGAATAGACAAGGAAAAAGCTCTGCCAATATACCAAACCAGAAAAAACACCATCACTTTAATATTTTGAAGCGATGAAATATTATTTATTTAACATGTGTTCTTAAAATTATTTAGGCACGTGAAAAATAACCATAGATGGGCTGCATGCTGACTAACTTTTTAATTTGTTTATTTAAAAATTAATATTTTAAATTCAATTTTGTGTGGTATTGGATTTGGATGATCTTTCGATCAATTTTTGGTGTTATATAAGTGTTTGAAAAGTTATTAATGTGGTTAATCTATGTATTGGTTGAATAATCATGTTATAGTACATATATTTTAATTAAAAAATTGTATATGATATATTTTGTATATAAGTAATTATTTTATATAGAGAGGGAAAAGATATAAGTTTAGATTATTTTTTGTTTAAGGATTGTATTATTTTATTTTGTGGTTGTTCTTAATTTGTATTTAGATTTTATGTAATATTTAGCTTCTTTGTTTAGATGGTATCCCTTTTCGTATAAGCTAGATTTGGTTGAAATGATTGTAGAGGATTTTCTCTTCTTTTTTCTTAATATAAATATTTAAATATTATGTGCTTAAGACAAAAGTGAAGAGACCAGGGAAAATCTTGACAGTATTCTAAACCAGAAAACATTTGCCATCCTCCCCTCACTTTATTTTAATATGATGGAATATTATGTATTTAACATGTGTTCTTATGGTTATTTTGGCAATAATAATAATCATGAATGGTACATAGCTAAATTGTTGTTTTTATTACTGGTGACATGTATAGTTAAATTGGATGTACCCATGCAAGTTAACTATTTATGCATTAAATAAGGTTGCCATTATTGTAAGGCATTATTTTGTAGAAATCAATGGTTCCCACAAATCTAGTAAGGTAGAGGAATATTTGAAAATTAGGTTGACTATAAAATATGATGGACAAGTTTAAATAAATTGAAGTTTAGAGTGTGTTGTTTAAGTTAAATTAAATTGTATGTTAGTTAAATAAAATTGATGGTAACAGATTATTCAGTTTGTTGATCTTACATACATGAAACTGATAATATTCAGCAATGCGACAGTAAATTGTATTCTGATTTTTAATTTAATTAAAAAATATTAAAAAAATACAGTCAAAGGTACAATTTGATCCTCAATAAACAATGGTGATCATATAGATAGACAATCAATCATTTTAGAAGTTTAAAAAGTACATTTTAAGCTTTGATTTATTTAACTGACTCATCTAAAATAATATTAGTTTTTTTCTGATAAGATCTACCTACTAGTATACTTATAGTTAGAAAAATTTATGTAAAAAAGGTCTAAATAAATCATATCGTATTTATACCTCATATGGTAGGTCTGTTTTTTTAAAACAAATCCATGCTAGTTTATACTATTTAAAAATAAATCAAATCTAATTTTTTATACGAATTATGTTTATATTAAATTTTTTTTTAGCAGAATTCATGATAATTTTAGATAAACCACTTAAACAAATCAAAATTTAAAATGTTATTAAAACCTAAATATCAGATTTTCCATGTACTTCTTTTACACTTGATTGCCAACAATATCAGACTGTATAAGATACAAATGAACCTTAATTGCCATTATCATTTTTAGGAACTGTGGAAAAACTTCATACCTGTTATAGTTTACAACAGTATAAACCTTTGAATGGCAAGTGGCAGAGATCATAAATTCTGTATTTTCTGTGATTGATGAATACCCACATTCATTTGGATGGAAGAGCTAATGGTAAATTTATGTGCCTGAAAACTCTTGATAGCCTATTAAATTTAATCTTTATTTGGGACGTCCTTTATTGCCTTTTTTTAAGTTCTATGTGGATTTTGTAATTTCCTGACACGAGTTAGTGAATGCATGGAAATATCTGAAGATAGTCAAGAATACAGAGTCTTTCATGGCAGGTGCCTAAGTAGTAAGTACAGAGTATTCGCTAAAGAAGTTCCCATTCAATGATAATAAATGATGCTGTCACAATAAATGATCCTAATAAAACTAATTTTATGGAAACATACGAATTTAAATAAAAGCATAAGTTTTTTAATAACAAATTACTTATAAAATGAGTATTTTATTTAAGCTTTTATAATAAATTATTTAGATTTATTTTAATTAATTAAATAATGTATGTATATGAAAATTGTAGTTAGATATGAAAGTTGGTGTAGTGTATGTATAACAAGTTATGTAAATGAGATTTTGATAGAGGAAAATATTATGTTGGAATCAATATAAACCTAGTAAATAATTTTATATATAAAATGGTGTGGTCTTCATGATTTATTTTCATATATAAAATGGTGTGGCCTCCATGATTTATTCTCAAGAATTCACAAAATTGTTTGATTAAGCTCATTATTGAGCCACTATTATATACTTGTACCTTATATTAATATGAAAAGTCTTTTTAGTAGTTAAGATGAGGGACTAAGAAGTGGTCATGCCTCTTTTTGGCCCCCTAATAAGCATAATGTGAACATGTTATAACACACTCACATTATGTTCCACTTAAATGAAAAAGACACTTAAGATCGAGTTCATTTCGAATTTTGAAATAATAAAATTGTGGTTTACAACCCTTTAATAGCATGTTTGTATTGTGGGATAGCATTTTCATTGCCTTTGTCTACCAAATCACTATGTCTAAATGCCACCACGATGTCATTGGGCTCAAAGGGGTAGGCTTTTTTTAGTTTTTTAGTTTTAAATTTTGATTAAAAAATAGATTTAGTTAGTTTTTAAGTGGATTTTACTTAATTATGAAAATCCTCATTCACCTATACATAAAAACACTACTAAAGAACAACTGCAACAAACCCCTCCAAGAGTGCCTTGACATCCTCTTGCGATGTAAGAAAATATATTAGGTCAAATAATAAACAACAAGAGAGTAATTGAGACAATAGTTGGTAAGTGAAGAGATCTATTAACAACATACCTCAATATGTAATCCCTTTCCACTTCACTTGAATTGATTGTCTCTCACATAGTTCATGTTAGTGGCCATATCAATCATTGGTCAAATAAGAGGGAAGAACACATACAATTTCATCTAGAAAATATCTTATGACCATATAAAATATTGAAATTATTGAAATTTGACTTGTGTATACTATACATTGACCCATGAACTAATGCATGCATACACAATGCTTGTAGGAGGTTCCCTACCCATTGGTGTCACGACCAAGGGATTAATCTAGTTAGGTAAATATAAAAAAGGACAAATTTAATTTATTATATTTCATTTAAAAAAATTAACAAAAACTAATATATTGATTACAATATTTTTTTTTGGGTTGGAGTATTCATCGTATGTTTGGAAGCTTTAGACAATATTTAAGAAATTTTATTATGTAATAAGAAAACCATATGAAATTACATATTTCGCATACACAAATATAAATATTTTTTTTGACCCAAGAGTTTTTTTATTAGCACATTCGTGTCATTGCAATCTACTTTTAGGGTTTCATTATGCCTCTTTGTATAATTAATTTTTTTTAAATTTTTAGAATAATCATGAGACATTATAATTACAAATCATAGAACAATAATTACATTAACCTTCAAAATATATAATATATATATTGTTCTATAATATATATAATATAATATTACTATATCATATATGCAATATTACTCAATCACTTATAAGTGGAATATATATAACAATTTAAAATATATAATATATATATTATTTTATAATATATATAATATAATATTAATATAATATTACTATATCATTTATACGTAGAATATAATTAGATATATATTACAAGATATCTTACCATTTCTAATACAATCTTATTTCTACTACGTAGCACTTGTTTGATTTATGTAGAATACTTTCTTTGTTATGATTATAACAATACTTTTAAAAAGGCAGAATGTTTTACAAAATTATTTTACTACTTATAAACCTTGTCTAAAAGAGGAAGATTAGTCTTTGTCAAACATGTCTATCTGTTTAGTGTAAGTTGCATATTCTTCTACTGTTTTTGTGGATTAATTATTATTGTGAGACAACTTGACAACAATTGCACTGTTAAATTTTATGTTAGCTGTCATCTTACATTTATAAAAGATATTCAAATCCTTTAAAACAGATCTTTACTGAACACTGTCACCTATTATTTTTATACTTGTCCTCAAGTTGGTCAGTCAGCCTGCCATGGTCTGAGTATTGTAAGGCAAATAATCATGTGGATTGTGTATTTTATCTGCTTACGACAAAAGTGAAGAAACCGGGGAAAATCTTCACAGTATTCTAAACCAGAAAACCTTTGCCACCCTCCCCTCACTTCATTTTAAAATGATGGAATATTATGTATTTAACATGTGTTCTTTAAAAAAATAAAAAAAATAAATCTAATTTCTTATACGAATTATACTTATATTGATTTTTCTTGTAAGATTCACATATTAATAAGACTTTAAATGAACCACCTAAAAAAATCAAAATTTAGAATGTTGTTTAAACCTAAGTATCAATTTTTTTTTTCTTTTCAATTACAATTCAATTATTAATATTGATGGCTACTATCAGTTTTAGGAACTGTCAAAAAAATTTAAACCTGCTACAGTTTATAACAGTATAAACCTTTGAATGGCGAGTGGCAGATCATAAATTCTTGATTTTTTGTGATTGATAGAAGAGTTAATGGAAAATTTATGTGCCTGAAAACTCTTGATAGCCTATTAAATTTAATCTTTATTAGGGACGTCCTTTATTGCCTTCTTTAAGTTCTATGTGGATTTTGTAATTTTCTGACATGAGTTAGTGAATGCATGGGAATATCTGAAGATGAGAAAAGTATTCGCCATTATAGCCATGAGTACAAAGCCTTCATGGCAGGTGCCTAAGAACAGAGTATTCACTAAAGAAGTTCCCATTCAATGATAATAAATGATGCTGTCACAATAAATGATCCTAATAAAACTAATTTTATGGAAACATACCAATTTAAATAAAAGCATGAGTTTTTTATTAACAAATTACTTATAAAATGAGTGTTTTATTTAAGCTTTTATAATAAATGATTTAGATTTATTTCAAATGATTAAATAATGCATGTGTATGAAAATTGTAGCTAGATGTGAAAGTTGGTTTCTGTATGCAAAAGTATCTAGTATGGCCGCTATAAATTATATGCATGGCAAGCTATGTAAATGAGGTTTTGATAGAGGAAAAATTTGAAGTTGGAATCAATATAATTCTTATAAATAATTTTATATGATATGTCATATAAAATGGTGTGGCCTCCATGATTTATGCTCAAGGCTTCACAAGATTGTTTGATTGAGCTCATTATTGAGCTATTACTATAATTGTACCTTACATTAATACGAAAAGTTTTTTTAGTAGTTAAATGCAAAAAGACGAGGGACCAAGAAGTGGTCATGCCTCTTTTTGGCCCCCTAATAAGCATAATGTGAGCATGTTATAACACACTCACATTATGTTCCCGTTAAATGAGAACAACACTAAGATCGAGTTCATTTCAAATTTCTAAATAGAATATTTGTGGTTTACAACCCTTTAATAGTAGGTCAGGTTTGGGCCCCCTTCATTCGCGTTGTTGTGGGAGTTTATTTGTTGGATGGTGTCGATGTTTTTCTCAACTTTGTCCAATTTGGTGGGCACTCCTTCTGGCAACGCACTGAGATGGTTTGGTCGCCTTCGCCTGGCGATAAGGGTTGGAGTTTTTTTCCTGGTTGTTGAGTCTGCAAGGGTTGTAATGCATATTTTTGGGGGATGCAAAGATATTGATTGGAGGAGTAGGAAGTTTTTCTATGGGATGATCTCTAGCTTTTCCTTGTGGGTTTGGTCTCAATTGATTCTACAAGGGTTTTGGTTGTTGGGATCGCTTGGTATCATGTGGGTTGGTTCTACAATCTTGGTCAGTTTCTCAAAGATCTTGGCTTCTCTATGTGCTTTTGTTGGACTCATATAGATGACAGAGATGGTTCTACATATTTCTTGATGCTTCCTTGCATATTCTTCTAGATTGACAGTGATCTGGGTCCCCTTCTCTACTTGGATATTGATTGTTTTAATAGGGATTTTGGGATCTCTTTGATTTATCGTTGATTGAGCTTGGATGACATAAACAATGTTATTTTAATCTCAATTCTCTTGATGATTAATGTTGCTTTCTTTTTAGAGTAGGGTATTTGCAGGTTGTTGGGAGGATACTTTCTGGTGGTTTTCCTCTCTTGTAGTTATGTGTTGGCAATGGGCCACCGTCCCTCATAGGGTTTGTGACATGGCTTAACCGCCTCCTGTGTCTTCTATAAGTCTAGTGGTTGTATCAAGCATTAACAGGTCGATCTTTTGGTGCAACGACAACCCTAGCAGTTAAAAAGTGGTATTAGAGCTTGGTCATAGGTTTGAGTCCATGCAGGCCATGGCGAGTGACGTTGGGAGGGGGATTGTTGGCAGTGGGTCAGCGTCCCTCACAGGGTTCGTGACATGGCTTAACCGCCTCATGTGTCTTCTATAAGTCTAGTGGTTGTATCGGGCATTAACAGGTTGATCTTTTGGTGCAATGACAATACTAGAGGTTAACATTATGTTGGTTTTTTCTGGATGGAGCCTCTATTTTTGGGATGTTGGTTTATGGTTGACTTTGGTGTGGATGAGTGTGGGTGTTGATATTATTTTGCTAGGGGCCTTTGATGATTTCAGCCCCTCACTTATTTTCCCTCTCTCCTTATTCCAATGTCCTCTGATCCTCAAGGCTTATGTGGATGTTTCCTCTTGGTGTGGTGCTTTCCTTTGGTGTGGTGGCACTTGGTGGACTGTTGGTGTAATGGTGGATATAGTGTGGTCTTTGGTTGGTGTGGGAATTCTTTTGTTAGGGGACTTTGTCGATCTCAGACTAGCTATTTTCTACCCTTTTTTGTTGGCACTTGGTTTGCTTGTGTTGTTGTCTCTAGGTGAAGTTGTTCAGTATGGGAGAGGCTCTTTCACTTGAGAGTTTGGTTTTTTGTTAGCTTTGGCTTGGATGAGAGTGGATGCTTATTTTATTTTTCCATGGGTCTTTGACAATTTTAGTCCCTCACTCATCTCTCCTTTTTTTAGTTGCCAGTATTTTCGGGTGTTAAAGGCTTATGTGGAGGACTCCATCAGGGGTGGCTCTTTTCTCTGTCATGGTGGCACTTGGTAGACTATTGGCACTCTAGTGGTTGATGTGTGGTCCTTGGCTAGTGTAGAGATTCTTTTGACAGGGGACTTTAACGATCTCCAGCTGGCTATTGTCTACCTTCTACTATTGGCCCTTGGTTTTCCTTTGTTTCTTCCTCTAGGGGATGTGATTCAGTCTTGGTGTGTCTCCTCTTCTTAGGACATAGGATTTTTTTTTTTTCATTTGGAGAAGATGGTGGGTGCTGAATTTTTTTCACCAAGGGACCTTAATGATTTCAGGATTTCTTTCTTCCTCTCTCACATCAGTCCCTCTTGTTCTTAGTTGGTGAAGGCATCGTCCCTTGGTTTCAAGATGGAAACTCCTAAAGAGGTGGGGCTATCTTCTTCTATGAGGAAGACAGGAGTTGGTTTTTTTAGTGGTGTCTCTTCTTCTTGCGATATGGGTTAACTTTTTGCTAAGGTTGGAAAAACTGTGAGTGCCAACTTTCTTTTGCCAGGGGACCTTGATGACTTCAGACTCTCTTCCTTCGCTTCCTCAGTTTCCTTTGTTCTTTGATGGGGGAGGATTTTCTTTCTAGTTCAAGCTAGAAACTCCTACAAATGTGGATGTTTCTTCTTTAGAGACGGAGATTGGTGTTTGTTTTGATCCTGGATGTTATTTGTGGGCTGAGAATTTGTTGTCCCTAGCTTTGTACCTTGATGGTCTGGTCGGGTGGGCTTTTGGTGTTTTGGTGGATGGTGTGTGATCTTTGGCTGGTGTTGAGATTCTTTTGTAAGGGGGCTTTGATGATCTTTGACCTACTTATTTCCACCTCTTTCTACCAACCCGTGCTCACTTGTATTGCTAGCTCTAGGGGTTGGTATTTTTCTTTGGTGTTCTTTCTCTATTTTGGATGAGGTTTTTCTATTTGTTAAGGTTGGGAAGGTCGTGGGTGCTAACTTTTATTCATCGGGGGACTTTGATGATTTATGCCCCTCTTTCTTCTACCCTTTCTTTAGTTTCCCTTATTCTTTGTGGATGAAGGAACTACTTTTGAGTTTCATGTTGGCTTCTCCTATTGAGGTGGAGCTATATCCTATTGAGGTGGAGGTAGGTGTTGGAAATCCTTGGAGTTACATGTTCAAATATTTGTTGCCATCTATTCTTCAATCTTGTGGCTTGGGTGCTATGTTTTGGTATTGGGAGCCATGAAAAATTCCTAGATACTATGCCTTGGGGAGTTCTCCTCCTCGAACCTCTATATTCCTGAGACCATATTTATGATGTGAGGCTTTGGCCATTGGGTCAACTGAGTCTTTGATTTAGCCGTAGACTATTTTCTGGCTCTGGGCTGGTCCTAGGTTGTTTTTCTATAAATACTTTGTTTTTAGCAGCATTGTATTTGGTTGGGGTTCCAGATTCCCTTCAAAATTTGTGTGTATAGGGTTTTGGGGCCCCTTCAAAACCTTCTTTTACATAGATAAATAAAAAAGAGAGAAATTGAGGCAATAGTTGGAAGGTGAAGAGATCCATTAACATCAAACCCCCATGTGTATACCCTTGCCACTTCACTAGAAATGAGTGTTTCTCTCATAGTACCTATTAGTGGCCATACCAATTGTTGGTTAAACAAGAGGGATGGACACATACAATTTTATGTACAAAAATATCTTATGACCAAATAAAATATTAAAATTATTAAAATTTGACTTGTGTACATTGTACATTGACCCATGAAGTAATGCATACATACACAATGCTTGTAGGAGGTTCCCTACCCATTGATGTCACTGACAAGGGATAAGGAATAATTTTTAGGATAGGTGGTGGATAATTTTTTTACCATCCTTCATGCAATAAAAATGAGGTCTTAAAATCTAATAAAAAAATGGTGTTGCAGAGTTGTTTGAAATCTCTAACCATTGGTGCCAGGGTTTTTTTATCCTAGTGCTTGGGTGAAATTTGCTTCTTCTCCTCTCCTTGGTAGGGATGGTTTGTGCTCAATGTCTCTGGGCTACAATGGTGTAAACTATAAGTTGGATGTTCGAATGAGACAAAATGGTTTTAATGCAGTCAAGGATGGTGGATCCAATGAAGGACAGTCCAAACCTTGCAGCCAAAAGAATTACACAATGGATTACTCAACAATGCAACACAAAGTAATTGTTCAACATTGATTTTCATTAACATGCCCGACTGTAAGGCCTTCCAGGTTAGGGCCAAATTACAATCAGAAAACAATTTTGCAAGATCCACAACCAGATCCAATACAATCTCAGCTAGTTCAGTTCTAAAGACAATTAGAAGCTGATGGAAACCCTAAGGTAGATCTAAACTCGAGCTCGCAAGCCTCCAAGCAATCTCCTTGTTCCCAAGTATGCAAACCCCTAGCTCTATTACAAAGGACTATCAGATTACAATCTGATCTGTAAGAACATCAAGAACTTTTCCACAACTTCACCAACTTTAGCTTCGCATCTAAATTCCAGATCTGCTAAGTTCTCCAAGTTCTAATCTCCTAATTCTGTCCCTAAACATGTACCCAAGCCCTCCTTAAATACTAATCATCAGCCACAAGTGGGCTAGATGAAACCCTTAACTCCCCAAAACAATAATTAAATGCCATACAAGTTGGCTTACAAATGTATACAAACATTGAATTCTGCATGTCGGCCCAAGACAATGGCTACCAACAATTAATTCACCAAGTCGACTCAACAAATCACATAGAACTCTAGTCGGTTAAGTTAGAGCTACTGAGCGATAGTAAAATTACCGAGCATGCTAGGCATCGCCAAGCACCAGTGTCGACTCAGCACCGCAGGCATGGCCGAGCAATAGTTTCACTGAGCACTAGAGACTACTGAGTTCCTTCAGTGACCGAGCTTCCTTCAATGACCAAGACCGTCGGTCAAGGCTGCAAACCGAATACAAATTGGCCAAAACACAAACACTCCATGCAGTTTACCGAGGACATAGAATGTCCCTGCCTAAACCTCGGATGCCCCTGCATCAGACACCCCAAGTTCCAAAAGATGTTCATATGTGAGGAGAACATCTTTTAGGATTCAACACATAAATCTCGAACTGGCTCTTCACATACAAGTTCTCCACCTTTTCTACTTGCAAAGTCTTCCACTTTAGTTTCCTTTGTCTCTTCAAGTCTTTTCTAACAATGTACAGGTTGATTCTCCATACTGCTCATGCATTTTCTTTGGATCCACAATCTCAACTTGGCTACCAATACTCATGCTTCTCCTATCAAGCGTTGTATCCATCAAAGGTCTCAGTGAAAACTTCATGTTATTCTTCTCAACAGTAAACACATTTCTTACATAGTCATAAATAGCTCTACAATCATATTGCCAAGGTCTACCAAGCAATATATCACAACTATTCATCTTCACAATGCCACAAAGCATAAGATCCTTGTACTGACCAATCTAAACATCAATGAAGCATTGTTCTCTGACTTCCAAAGCATGAACATCTTGTAACCATCCAAGCCTATAAGGACAAGGATGTTTCATTCTACTCAAACCAAGTTTTTGAACTAGGTCCTCAGCAACAAGGTTATCAGTGCTACCATTATCAACAATAACATCAAAAAGTTTACCTTCAGTCTTGCATCAGGTCCTAAACAAATTACTCCTCAGACAAGGTTCATCCTTTGTACTGAGCAATGTTCACTAAAGTAGTAAGTTCTCTAATTCAGGTTCATTCTAAATGTTCTCATTGACTGCAGCAGTTTTTCGATCAACCTTCTTTTGTGTGCACTCAAAAGAATGATGTCCTTCCTCCCCACAATAATAGCAAGTACCGTTAAAGATAATTCTACCTATCTTCTTCTTTGGTTCCATAGGTTTCTGTTCATCTTTTGCATCAGTCAGTTTATCCTTCACCGAGTGATCAATCTTTTCTTTCCCTTAGGAGTTACTAGGTTGTTTCCTCTTCAACTTATCCTCTACCTTCAGAGCATACTGATAAGAATCTTCAACAGACTCAATCTTTAGCATACCAAGCTCATCTTGAATATTGAATCTCAGACCATTCACATACCGAGCTACCTTTTCCTTACCAAGCTCTCAGTGTCCAGACCAAATAGTAAGTTTGTAGAACTCCTCAGTATAATCTTCAATAGAGAAATCCTTCTATTTTAGAATTTGCAACTTCTTAAACAAGTCAAGCTCATAGTCAACCAGTATGAACTTAGCTTTCAACTTAGTCACCATCAATCTCCACCGATTGATCTTTGTTTCACCTTCATCTTCTCGATCTCTTTGTAGTTCCTTCCACCAAAGAGCAGCATGTCCTTTCAACTTTGTCTATGCTAATCTTACCTGAAGAGGATCTTCAATTTCTTCCAGCTCAAAGAAATCTTCAAGTTCACCAATCCAATCAATCAAATTGTCGGGCTTCAGAGTACTAGAGAAAGTAGAAACTTCCATTTGGTAATTACTAAACCGAGCAATAGATCTAGGCAACCAAGTATTTATGTCTTCACCAGATCTATTCCTCTAGTCATCACCACTAGGTCTAGCAGTTTCAAATTCTTCAGTAGCCTCTTCATAGCCATCCTTAGTACCAAGATTCTAAGGTATATCGGCAATAGTTCTCATGATCTCGGTGACCATATCATTCTTCATCAATTCCATTTCAGATCTGAAATCTGATTTCACCTTCTCTGTGATCTGAGATTCAACAGTATCACAAAGATTTGAAATAACTCTAGGGTCCAATCTTCTCGGAGGCATCCTTAAAGATAAGAGAAATCCTCTGCAACAAACCCTCACCCACCACCTTGTGAAAATCTCCAAGTTGTAACAAGTCAGATATCAACCTGCAATCTTGCAAACAACTAGGGCACAATTTCACAAGTTTAGTGCTTTGGATCTGCAATCCAGATTGTGCACAATCTCTGCTCCAACAAGATCAACTTTGCAAGATCAATCTTGCTAGGTCAAGCTTCTTCTTCAACAAGATCAGCAACAAGAACAACCTTCACTTTGATACCACCTAATGTAGTCAAGGATGGTGGATCCAATGAAGGAAAGTCCAAACCTTGTAGCCAAAAGAATTACACAATGGATTACTCAACAATGCAACACAAATTAATTATTCAACACTAATTTTCATTAACATGCCCAGCTGTAAGGCCTTCCGAGTTAGAGTCAATTATAATCAGAAAACAATTGTGCAAGATCCACAACCATATCCAATACAATCTCAAGTAGTTCACTTCTGAAGACAATCAAAAGTTGATGGAAACCCTAAGGTAGATCTAAACTTGAGCTCACAAGCCTCCAAGAAATCTCCTTATTCCCAAGTATGCAAACCCCTAGCTCTGCTATAAAGGACTATCAGATTACAATCTAATCTGCAAGAACATCAAGAAATTTTCCACAACTTCACCAACTTTAGCTTTGCATCTAAATTCCAGATCTGCAAAGTTCTCCAAGTTCTGATCTCCTAATTGTGTCCCTAATCATCTGCCCAAGCCCTCCTTAAATACTAATCATCAACCACAAGTCAGCTGGATGAAACCCTTAACCTCCCAAAACAATAATTAAATTCCATACAAGTCAGCTTACAAATGTATACAAACATTTAATTCTACATGTCAGCCCAAGACAATGGCTACCAATAATTAATTCACCAAGTCAGCTCAAAAAATCACACAAAACTCCAGTTGGTTAAGTTAGAACTACCGAGTGACAGTAAAATTACCGAGCACGTCAAGCATCACTGAGCACCAGTGTCGACTAAGCACCATAGGCATGACTGAGTAATAGTTTCATCGAGCACCAGAGACTACCGAGTTCCTTCAGTGACCAAGCTTCCTTCAATGACCGAGACCGTCAGTCAAGACTGCAACCGAGTAAAAACTGGCCAAAACACAAACACTCCATGCAGTTTACCGAGGACACAAAATGTCCCTGCCTTAACCTTGGATGCCCCTGCATCAGGTTTATAGGGTTTTTGGTGGGTGACTCTTCCCCCGTAGGTGGTTCTCAATCAGGTTAGGAGGCACGATGCACATGCTCATAAGAAATGGATTCACAGAGTGTTCCTACAGTGACAATTGGGGGTTCATGGGGAATGAAATATGGAAAGTCATAGAGTGACGAGTGTCTATGCACTATGATGTCACCTATGGGTGTGGAAATGTTTTGGGGTCAAAGGTAGGGACGGCTCATGGTCCTGGTCAATTTTCTCCAAAATTATAGCAAGCTGGGACACTACACTTATAGGTGGGTGATTTGGGGGGTTTTTAAACTCCATCGACCAAGACACTAGAGGTGGATCTAAAAGAGATGAACTTAGAGGAGATCGATCATAATGTTCTCATTTTCTCTAATTTGGGTGTGATAGACCATTTCACGGGCTTATGGCCAAGCTTGAATGAGCTTCATATGTGGATTTTTGAACATTGGGAGCCCATTATTGATGGCTATATTCAAATATACCCAATGTCAAAGGGATTTTTATAGCTGTCTTTGAAACTAGCTAGGACAAAAATAGAGTTTTGTGTGAGCATTTTTGTAGCTGGGAAGAGAAGTTTCCCCTGATGTTGAAACTATGGCATCCTGATTTTTGTCCTTCTACAGAGGTTTTTGACAAGATTATGCTTTGGGTAAGGCTCCCCAATCTCTCTCTTCATCTGTGGTTTGATTCTCTATTAGAAGTAGTTGGAAATTCTTTGGGATATTTTTTGATGGACATGTTCACATCCCTTTCACTCTACATATGCTCGTATTTTAGTAGAAATGGATATATTTATGGGGCTTCCTATGGAAATCTCAATTAAAAATTTGAATGGATGTTGTATTCAGCCTGTGGATTATAAAGGGGTTCTCTTCAGATGTAGAAGATGCTTCCAAACCAGTCATGTCACTACACAATGTGGCAAATAAAAACTGGTTAAGAATGTTTTATGGTGGAAATATGTCTCCTAGTAGCACTATACAATTGTGAAGAAGGGTGAGAAACAACAGAGTTTCTTAGAGGTTGTTTCTAAGAAATAAATACAAAAGCCTCATGAATCCCCTATTCAGAAAGTGTAGCCAACAAAACTTAGTTAAAATATTGGTCTAAATGAAGAATTTAGGGAGGTAGCACAAATAAAATAAATTAACACCCTAGAGGGGAAGGAAAATAAATATAGACCTGAGGGGACTCACAATGTGGAGATGGAATTTTTATTAGTGGATGATCAAACCCACGCAAAGGATTTATGTACTGAGTATATTGTAAGGAAGTCAATAGATTTGTAATGGCAGACAAAGGTATCCAATCTAGAAGATGGTTGGCACATGGTGAAAGGGAGAAAAGGTAGGAAAACTAAGGACTCTTTTGATATGGCTCTACGATCCCATTCAAAGGATGCTACAAAATTGAAATTTTAACTTGTATCATTTTTTTAGGGGCTCTTTATTGTTTTGCAGTTGTATGGATCTTTCATGTGTGTTCCTTGGGTTGGTTGTACCCCTGGTTGTTACCACTCATGGGTCAAGTCATGTTCTTTCCTGACTTTTTTAATAAAATTATTTATTACAAAGAAAAAAGAAAAAATAAAGAGGTCTTATAATTATTTTTTAGCAAATGCTATTGTGAGTTTATCCTCAATTAGCTATCTCAAATTGCTTTAAGATGTGAGAGTTTTGAGGTAGAGGTGGGGGGGAAATTTGCCTAAAACTAGGTATTGAGGCCGCTTGCTAGAATAGAGTTTGAGCATGTCAATATACATTCTATTGTGAATGAGGTTATTGAATTGAAGAACCTACATTCGATTAACTTTTTCACTTGGACCTATGTGCAACATAGTAGGGCTCTAGAACATGATGATTTTTGCAAGTCTTACAAGAATCCACGTTTGCCAAATTTATGTTGAAATTGTAGATCTCTTTGTGTTTGAGTCTTAGGATAGTCAAGACACATGTACCTAGTAGGAGGATACATCTATATTGGAGTAGATGATCCTAACATATGAGCTAAAAGATCAATTATATGGGATTAATCTAGTTAGGTAAATATAAAAAGGTCAAATTCAAAATTTATTATATTTCATTTTAAAATATAAGATTAACTAAACTACTATATTGATTATAATAAAAAATTTAGGGTCAGAGTATTCACCCTATTTTTGGAAGCTCTCCACCACCTAATTATACAATGATGTAGAGTCCACAAGTATGCAACTAGTAAAGAAATAATGGTATAATGCACATGAGTAGTTTAACTTTATATGAATAATAATCTTATGATTCAAATTGGATATTGAATAGGTTATTTTTTGTTAGAGAATGCATGTATGTTGTTCGTACATATAGTTGTTGCATCATGCACGTTTTCTATTGTTGTATTTCATTAATGTTCACATACTCAAGAATATTCTCATGCATAAATGAACACATGCATTCTTAGCTTAAGTTTACTTAGGGGAACCTTAGTTGAGCCTAATTTACCCTAATTGAGTCTAGTTGTGTTGTAGTTAGCTTTTCTCTATTTTTTCATTTGTTGCTTTCTATGAAAGAAATTTATCTATGCATTGTAAATAATTCTATTTTTTTATCTCAATTCATTTTGTGCAATCAATACAAAATGCTTGGTTGTGTTGAGAAAATTATTTTTCTTGATATTTATTTTGTGACAAGTGGTGTGCTGACAGATGATTCTTGGATAGTGTGTTGAAATTATCATCAAAATGTACATGGTATTAGAGTTTGATTTGTTAAGTTTTTTTCCATATTCTTGAGGGATACAACATTGAGGAATTTTTCTATACACATTAGGCTCAAATAGAGGTTTCCATCACATTCAAAGCATCCCAAAACCTACAAATCAATTGTCATTTCATCAAAATTTGAGAAGTTGAGTTTTATAGTTAATATAGCTAGTTTCCCATAGGGGCTCTATGTTAGAACTCCTTTTATTTTTTTTGGTATACTAGACTAAAGTTCTAGGGTGAGAATTTTAGTAGTTTATAGTTTGTTGTTAGTTATAGTTGCTGATATGCTACTAGACTCTATTTTAGTTGTTTTTAGTTTGTTGTTAGATATAGCTTACAATTTGTTGTTAGACTCTTGTAGTTTTTGGTATTGATATGTTGTTAGTGTGTTGTTGATCTTTAGACCTTTGGTATATGGTTTTGTAAGAGACAACACCCTTGTTTTGTTTTTGTTTAATATAAAAAATATTTAGAAATCTTTAAAGATTGTTACGGGAAATAAAATGCTTCCATACTAGTATCTCTACTAACTAGCAATGTATTTGATATTCTCTAGTTCTTTCTAGTCAAGATCATCCTTTAGCTAAGATGACATGTATTAATGCCTTAAATATTTCAAAAGAGGTTTAGAGTGCTACTAAATCTCATTCATTAATCTACCAAGACTTTTCTCACTTGTGTATATTTTGAAATGAGATTTTTGCTTGCTAATTAGACAAGGAGACTTTACAAACTCTTATTAATAATATACCTCCCCATATGAACCATACAATTATAATTGTGATTTGTTTTGACTCATTCTAGAAGGATTATAATAGACTCAAATAAACCCTTTCATAGCTAAAATCCTAATAAAGGATATATGTGGCTTTTTCCATATCTTCATGTATGATTTATTAATTATGCCATAATTGGTAAATTTAGTCCTTTATTGGTTCATGTTTCTAGTATGTTTGATCAATTATTCCTAAACCTAAGTATGATCACTTTGTGTCGTGTATGCTCTATCAATGTCTTATTTTCAGTGCTCATTTGGCCCCTTTATGGTTCTTAATTGTCCTTGTCCCTTTTGTGGATGTAGATGTTAGCTACAGTGGTCAAGTTTCTTATCACTCTTTCAATCCTCTATATTTCCCTTCCTTGATGCAAACACGTAGAGGCTCTGAGTTCATGATCGAATATCTTCACACAAGTCTACTCCATTCCTCATGCCTTGGACATGTGTCCACCTGATAGAGCCTAAAAGAAATATCTCGAGTTCACTCTCAAGAATGCCCACCCATGCAACATGTGGAAACATAGATTTCATTCTTCAAAAAAATGGTCCCATGCAATACGAATGGGGAATATTCTAAGGCACATCGAGCTAGGAATTTTCTAAAGACTTGACTTTTCTATAAATGTCAAGGATGAAATAATTTCTCTAAGAAGGGAATATTGGTTGATCTTCCAAAAATGATGCCATTTTGGTTAGAAAAGACATAGAAAGCACCATGCTAGTCACATAGAAAGTAGAAAAAGCATAGTTGGCATCCATGTTGAGCATGTTAAAAAATAATCATGTTGAATTATTCAAAATAGAGACACTTGTAATAGATGCAATGATAAAAGAAGATTAATGAACAACCTATAAATAAGAAGGGGTTGAATCTATAAAACCTAAGGCTTGTAATGTAATAGGGATCAATAATTTTAGAATTTCACATTTTAGAGTTTTTAGTGTTACAACTAGTGGTTGTTGTTGCACCAAAAGATCGATTTGTTAATGCCTGATACAACCACTGGACTTATAGAAGATACATGAGGCTATTAAACCATGTCATTGAATATTGAAGGGGTGTGTTGGTGGTTAGTCCAACAATCCCCCCCTCAGTGTCACTTGAGGGGATTCAAACCTATGACCAAGCTCTAATACCACTTGTTACAACTAGCGGTTGTTGTTGCACCAAAAGATTGACCTGTTAATGCCCTATACAACCACTAGACTTATAGAAGACACAAGAGTCTATTACACCATGTCATGAATCCTAAAGGGGGATGTTGGTGATTAGTCCAAAATTTAGAACTTAGAATATTCAGAAGGTAGTTTCATAGAAGTTGATTTTTTCAATCTTTTCTAAAGGCCATTATTTATTAGTTTGAGATAGATTTTATAACATTTATAACATGTGGCTTAATTTCCAACCTAAGCATGTTTGGTCTTAATAAAGTATGAATATTGTGCCATGATTACCTCTCTCTTTCTATTAGAGAAACTATTTTGTGCTCATTTATTTTGTCTAGTCCAATTTACTCATGTTGATATTTTTGTCTTTCACTTATCCTGATAAAGAATGGATCATGTAACCCCTTTCCTCTACCATTAACCTCTAAAATGGAAGATGAATTGTATCATTTATAGCCTACTTATCAGGAGGATAAACCCCAAGGGTATTTATTCTCTCATTGGGCCCATATAGGAACTCTTTATGTCTAGAATAGAGGGTCATACCTAGGTGTCTCTTATTTGGATTCCATCTAAAAATAGTCTCCCTATATTGTGTCCTTCATTATGAATAATCTTTCACCCTTTAGGAGGTTTGTTGCCTTTATTTGAACCCCTGTAGATGCTTCCCATGGCTGAGATCTAAATGCTACATTTTATGTCATTTTGACTTTGTGTGGTTTGTTCTCTTTTTCAACAATGAAGGGTCTATGGTGCATCATGTCCATGACATAAAGGTGGAAAATCTCTAAACCAAAAGAGGTTAAGGTGAACATATGAGTGTCATCTAATGAATTATTAAAAGTGTTGTAAAATGTTTGCATTGGAAAATCACCTCTTTAGCTTCTCCCATTTGTAAAAGGTTTCCTTTCCCTTTCTATTCCCTTAAAGTATGAAGAGCTAGCTTCAAAAATCCAAGAGGTTGTTTCATAGGATGCATTTGGTCCCACTCTTGTGAAACTTCTTGACTACCCTTATTATGGCCTCGAGCCTCTTAGGGATCAATAATATTTTTTGGCACGTCCAATAGGCCAATTTTGTTAGGATTAGGTAATATTGAGAGGGGGGTGAATTCATATTACAACACTTCAATTTAAACTTTAACCAATTGAAAATAAACCACAATAATGCTAAAATGAAAAGAACATAAATGCACAACACATTACTCATGACACCATAATTTTTTTTTTAGGAAACCCTGGCCAAGGGAAAACCCCAGTGGGGATGGTACCCACAACTATGCACTAAAATATTATATCCATGTTAGAAGATCTAGACCTATTAGGAGCTGATTATTACATAGTACATTTCCTTGTTATAGGAATACAAAACCTTGTTAGGGGTATACAAACACCCTGTTAAAGGTGGTGAGCATATAGCTCTTACAATAAAAATACTATCTCAAAAGGTTCTCCAAAAATGAATGATACAAGCACTTGTTATGCTTAGATAGTTCCAGTTGTAGCTCTATCAAACACTAATCTCACATCTGCTCTCTTCTCTCGGATTCACATCATCACATCATCATACAAAATCACACATATCGCTTTCATAAAGAACTCTATACTTATACAAATTCTACCATCTAGTCGGCTCTCAAAATACTTCATAAAACATAATAAAAACTTATATGTAAATACTAAATATAGAGTTAGCAATAATATATTACCAAAGCATCGGCAATATACAACTTCTACCTATATTAGCACGTTTCCATACCAACCAACCTTTCCTTAATCTTCGCAACTGCTCATATTCCCTGTTACACTAATTTTCTATCTTCGCATACCTTCACAATACTGTAACTCACTGATCTGATCACCAAAACACATGAGACCTTAAATGAAGGTCCTACATATCCCAAAATACCTTCTACTAACTTCACAAGTCATAATACATCATACATTGTCATCACTAATCAAAACTCTAACACAATATGTTGTTATCCTGATTCTGTACTTAGTCATTTTCATGACTGTGACTCCAGTACTAAAACTCTCTGCATGCGATCACTCCAGCATAAGTTTTTCCATAAATGACAACCCTTAAGTGATTCCTAGTGCTCCAAAACATCACTTGCCAACAATCTCTCCCTTTGGCATTGATGGCAACACTTAGTGAAAAATGACTAAGTGTCAAAAGTATTTCCTTCTACTATATACATAGAACTTTTATTTTCTTTTCTCTTTTCTTCTTTTATTTATTTTTATTTCTTTTTCTTCTTCTTATTTCTTTTTCTCTTTTCATTTTTCTCTTATATTCTCTTCCTCTCCCTTTGACATCAATGGAAAAGGTATTTGCAAAGTTTCAAAACTTCTAAGCACAAAAGTACTTAGTGCTTACTCACCGGATTTAGGATATCTTGGAAAGAGTCTTCCAAGGTCTTCACTTCCTCAATCCATGATTTGATCAAAAGTTCACTGACATGGATCAGTCCATTTAGTGCATAGGATGTCATTTATGTTGCCTTCAGCTCTGAGGGTATAGACATAGATCCTTCTATCTTCTCCATCTCAGAGAGATGAGCTTCAAGCATAGATAGCTTAGGATTTATTAAACTCTTCAACAAACCAGATCTATCTACCACTCTCCCTTTCTTTGCATTCAATACACTTATTTTATCCAAAAGCTTGGATGTCTATTTATCTATTTCTCCCATAGTTTGTGAAGATGTTTCACAAATATCCATCAGATTGTCAAGGGTAGTCCTATCCTTCGCTATGATATCTTCAATGTTCTTCACATGGCTACAAGGATTTATGCAGTAACTATATATTTTTCTTCCTCATGCTACATAGCTCTCAGCCTTAAGTGTAGTTTCTTTAAGAATGTCCAAGTCCCATAAAATGGACTGACAAACTTCTTTCAATTTCTTCTCCAAAAAGCTCTTTTATGCCTTATCCTCTATAGTCTTTAGTAGTGACACAAAGTGATTGTCAAATTTGTCCAATGCCATGCCTAGGTTCTCTGCCTCATCTTTACCTTGAAAAGCAATAGGTGTAGGGAGTAATTTATTTACTATCTCTACTATCCTAGCTATTACCTTTACTCTTTTGTCTCCTTTTTGTACTGATATCTCCTTAGCCTTAGTGAAATCCATGAATGATAGCCTCATGAGCTCATCCTCACCCATGCTCTCCACATCTGCACTCACTGGTTTGGCCATACTTTCCCAACAATAGAGTAGAGGAGGTGTCAGATTCTTTCTTTTGTTCAACTTTTACCTCAAGTACTTTCTATGCTCTAGTCTCTTCTTCATTCCTTTCTTCTTTCTGTACTACCTTCTCCTATACCTTTTCTTCCTATTTATCCTCTATTTCCTCTTCCTCCATCTACCCTTCTTCTTCAACTATCATCGCACTGTCTAAGCTATCTAGAAATGGATCATTTACATCATGTGAAGTGTCAAGGGTCATAGGCACACTAGAGACAAAGAATCATGGTTGCATGCTAGCTTTTTCACTTACTTCTTCTATCTTGGAACTTTCTCCTGTGTGTGTGAGTTTGTGGCCTGCAACACAACACTTCAATAGGATAATAACATCACTTCTTAGAGAAAATAAGCATTCAATTGAAGAAATTAACAACCAAAAGCATCCTATTACTCTCTAGTTAGTGTGAGTATGAAATAAGGGGTTAGTTTGCTCTCAGATTTAACCCTTAAATAGTGACAATCTACACTAAATTGAGATATTCAAGAGTAAATGCATGAAACCAAAGTTCTTTCCATTTTAACCAAATTGAAGTGTTCTTTAACTAAACATGAAACTAAGCATGAAAAACATGGAAACATCTATCAAATTAAGACATTAGTGAGAAAATTATCCAAGCATGAGAGTTCAATAATCAAGGATTATGAAGCCTCACAATTCAAGCATGTAGAAGAAGTCTAAATATCAAAATGAGCTAGAGAGCTAGAAGCCTTTGAAAATTCTATTTTATAGGAGTTTGAAGGAATTCAACGGTTGAGATGCATCCATGAGGAGTGGTTGAGATGCATGTTGGCTTGATCCTTGATCCATATGAAAGCCTCTTAATCATTGGAGTGTGTTTGTTTGATTTAGGGGGTATTTATGTTTTTCTTTTAATTAATAACTCTAGCAATACATTTGGTGGGATTGAATTAATTAAATAGGTCGAGAGTTAATTGTCTTGATTTTGCTTGAAACCTTAGTGATGAATGTTTGATTTAGGATTTGATGGAGTTTATTGAATTTTTGGGATTTATGCTAATGATCAGGAATTAGATTAACATATGATCCAGGAGATTTATAGAGAAACGAGAACTACTCTGAAATATTTATAGAGCAGTAGCGAGAACTACTCTGAATTTGAGAATTCTGAGTTTGATTGAACAAAATCCTACTTCATTTTAAAAAAAGCTGTCAATTTTGAACTTGATTGAACACTAATTGACACTATCAATTCTGAGCTTGATTGAACGAAGACTAATAAAAGAATTCCGAGCTTGATTGAATGAAATCCTGCCTGATTTGAAACTATCAATTCTGAACTTGATTGAACAAGAATTGACAATAGCGACTCCGAGCTTGATTGAACGAAGGGTGATATGAGATTTTGAAAAGAATTTTCAATTAAAATTAACAGTCTCAGCTTGATTGAAGAGAACTATTATGTCCCTGGTGTTGAAGAATTTGATTCAAAGCATTGGATTTTGGTATGATTATGCCCGCTCGGAACCGAAATTAGAACAAATTTGAATAAACTCATTAGTTTCAAGCATTTAGAAAGATTTACAGTGATTGTAATGATCTTGAATCAAGAATAGATCGATTGGGAAGAGTTTTCAAGCCATTTAGATCAATTTTAGTGCCCCAAAAGCACTGTTTGAGCAAGTTTGACCAATAATTTGAGAGAGTTGACCAAATTTGACTTGTGTTTAAGAAATATCCTGACATAAAAACTTGTTGATGTATTGAGAAAATCACTTTCTACTCAATTTTGCCTTTGTTTGACTGCAATTTGACCATGTTTGACTTCTTCATTCTGAATGTTGACTTTGCATTGTAACTCTATTTTTACTGTCCCTGAGTGATATAAATCACCTATTTTGATTTTTGTCCTAATATTAAGCCTCTATGACGCCTTATGAATGAATGTCCTCTAGGGTTCCGGGGCCCCTAGGAAGCTTAAATAGGTCAAAAAGTGACTTTTTACTATTCATTTTCACTTTTACCCCTTGAAAATTTACTGAGCTTTGAGTGCCCATGGTGTTCCCAGCAGAGAAGCACAAATTTGAGATGGCTAGGTGACATGACCGTCCAAGACATTACAAAGCACCTGTGAGTATTCGATAATGAATCTTGTCAATTTGAAAATTTTGAATTTCACGCATTTCTATGCATTTTATAGGAAATTTAGTTTTACATTGCATCCCATATGCGGGATCACATCTAGTAAAACCTATGTCACTTCCCGCATTCTAGATCACTTTTAGGATTTCGCGGATCGCACCCCAGCGGGTTGCATCCAGTTAATTTTAAATTTTTAGAAGCTTTTTTAGTCATTTTGAATAACAGGGTCGCATCCGGGATATTGGATCACATCTCAGATTTCCTGTGTCACTTACAGGATTTCTAGAATCACATCTAGTTTTAGGATCACATCCCATATTTCTTGATCCGCATCCAAGATTCCAAATCGCATTTGGTTTTTCTTAATTTCTAAGCCAAGTATACTTGTTTTTCTGAACTTTGAGCAATTTTTCGGCTAATTTCTCATCTAATGCTGAGATAGTACCCTTATTTCCTATTGTGTAGACTGATTTCCCTATCATGTCTTTTAGATCCCTAAGGTTAGCCCAGGTTTTGGCCCTTCATGATCAGCTGAGTCCGGAGGACCAGCAGGTAGTTCGACGATGTGGTCTTTGGAGTCTAGTGGATTTACCTCACATTCAGGTAAATCACGGTCTCCTTACAACACTGGTAGAGAGGTGGCATTCAGAGCATAACACCTTCCTTCTACCAACCAGGGAGATGACAGTGACACCAAAGGATATGTGGAGGATTCTGCATGTATATGTGATGGGTGCTCAGATAGAGGATGAGGCATCTGGACACATGGCGATTACTAATGCGAGGAGAGTCTTTTAGGATGACACTATCACTGGTCATTATTTGAGTTGGGACCACATGGTCACCAACTATGCCCCTTTGCCTGTATATCTAGCTAGTCTGATAGGTGGTGTGATGATGCCTGATCGAGGCCAACATGATTTCATGTGTGGCTGGTCTAGAGTTATAGGACAGATTATCTAGTCCCCTAGGAGGTATGCCTGGGGTAGTTGCATATTAGCTCATATGAATCATGAGCTTCATAAGATTGTCTATCATCACTCTAGATCTATGACTGTGGGGAGTGTAGTACTACAGATCTGGGTATGGGAGCACATCCCTGTGACCTGTCCCATTGTAGATAGGCACCGTGACACCGGGTTGCCTTATATTTATATGTATTGTAGTTTCATTTAGTAGCCCCACCTGGGCAAGTTAGAGTACTGGCAGTGTCTTCTTAATGACGTGACTGATGTAGATTGGTGACCATATCGAGACTGTGAGGCTTGGCCCTCAGATGCCCGACAAATGTCATACTTGTTTCAAACTAGGTATCTTGCTGGGAGGATCCACTACATCATTGAGCAATTTCTAATACTAGAGTATGCCGACAGTATGGGAGAGTATAGGGCATGTCCAAGGAGACATGTCCTTATGTGTGGACTCAGAATGAGGAGGCTCAACGGGGAGCCCGCCTAATATTTGAGACTATTGTGTATGAGATCTCACACATGGAGTATGTTGACTAGGATTACCAGGCAACTGTTCATGACGTAGGTGTCAATGATGAGTATCATGATCACTATTTGAGGCATCCATACCCTAGGTTCACTGCCCCTGACGATTCCATTCCACGTATTAAGGACGCACTTGATTATGATCCAGATGATGATGTTGGTGGCCGAGCCTAAGCTGCAAGAGGTGGTGACAAGGGGAGAGGGTGAGATGGAGCCCATAGAGGTAGAGGGAGAGATGGAGATGGGGCCCATGGGGGTAGAGGAGATGGAGGTGATGGTGGAGATGGTGGAGATGATAGGGGTGGTGGTGGTGCAGCAGTGGGTGATAGTAGATGGTGGGCCTCTGGGGAAGATACCATTCATAGGAAATGAAGAGTACAAGTCACTCCTCCTCAGAGGGACACAAGGCCATTATTACACTATGATGAGCATGCCCAGAGACCTGCTAGAGGGGACCAGGGTCCATAGTAGTAGCAGGCATGATAGGATCCCCCTGTAGGTGGTGATGGAGACAAACTATCATAGTGTGAGAAAGAGAGAGCCGCATTGAGATTACAGGTGGCCACCCTCATAGCATAGCTATCAGAGAGGGATTCACAACTGGCATAGGTCAGAGCAGAGAGGGACACCCAGATCACCCAACTAAGATCGGTCATAGATGCTTAGTTAGCATAGCTGAGGGCACACAAGGATGCACAACTTGCACAATTGAGAGCTGAGAGGGATAGATATGTGCATACAGCCACCCACCAGGGATAGAGGGCCACCTACTATTTCAATTTATATTGTAGTGTTGTTCCTACTTCTTAGAGGGCTCCATTATATTCTTTTATTGCTCAACAGTCTGAGGGTGCCATGCCACCACCACCACCACCTGGCAGAGTAGATGCACCCCCTCCTGATCCTTTAGCAGAGGATGAGGGATCTAGTGAGGTGTAGACTTGTGATATTTATATTTTGTACCCCTGGACTCATTGTATCTCATTGGATATCTCATAGATGTACCATTTTTTATTGATGTACTTTCATGTCCTCTAAACTCTGCACTTTTGTTGCTACATCATCTCATCATTTTCATCTCTGCTTTGATATACTAATACTCTGACATTGTTGATGATTTGATATGCTGATGGACATTCTTGATATTCTTGTTTATGGACATTGCTGATGGTATTTGATGCTCATGTTGATTTTGATTCATCTTATTTTCTATCTCTTACATCTGATCTATGATGGTTTTACTTTCTGCACTTGTGATATCTGATGTTTGTTTTATGCTTTTGATGTTGATGTGATTGTCATACTTGGTCAAGATTAGATTAAGTGATGATAAAATGATGTCATAATATATTTCACTGATATATGCTCATATTTTTGTTATTTTCAAAGTTTTCAAGAATGTATGGATGTATGAGATGTAATGCGATGTGATGTATGAACATCTCACTTTTATTTATGTATGAATGAATGTGCATGCAAAATGCAAATGGCTTTATGATATGAAATGGATTATGAATGCAAGTGAATAACAGTGATTTATACTCAATCATTAGGTTTAATTGCTTTATGATTCCATGATGTACTTGGTCAAACATGTCAAATGGTTAATGTTTAATGCTTTAGAATTTTCAACTTATGTCAAAATGTTTTAGATAGCTTCTTAGTTTATATCAATGTCTCAGATAGTTGAATCCACATTTTCATGCTTATGCAAGACTAAAATGAATGCAACTATATTAAAATGAATGCAATTTTAAAATGAACTTCAATGCAACTAAAGACAATGAAATGCATCTAAATGAACCTAATGCAAATTAATATGATATGTAACTAAAATGAACCCTAATGCAATTAACCAATGAAAAGCACCTAAGACACCTAGGACAGTCACTGTTTATTCAAAGCGGGTTGTTTTTCATCATAGAGCCTTTGTTAGTAGGACCATTTCTTTTCTAGTGTGTAATGTGTAAATGTATACCCACAATGACTTTTTATTTTTTGGTATTCATATCCTAGGGTATAATCTGATTTACCATGCACCTTACTAAGAAATAGTTTATCTTTGTTAGTTTTTAATCAGGTTGAGGTATACATGGCGTTCCAATCATGCTGGAGGCTCTTATAGTAGACACTCATTCTCCATGATTACCTTAGATCATTAGATTTATTACCACAAACAAAAGACAAAGAAAATGTTATGCCCCCAATCCTTGTTCCTCTTAGTCCATAGACATCATCAAGTTACTCAAGGAAACATAACAATCAAAAATTGATAATAAGAAAAGTTCATTGTCCCTTAACATGATCATTGTATTCGCATAATAGAAATAGACAGTTGTGATTACAGTGTTTAAAAACACTCTTGATTAATCTCACAAACACACACATAAGAATTATTATCGATCAAAGATTCATTCCTTCATCCATAAGTGTCTCACCGATTTTAGTGTTTAGAAACATTATTTTCATCATGATGGTGTGTTGAGAAACACATTTTTAAGTCATGTTGGTTGGTGTTTAGAAACACCATTTTTCATAGTTTAGTGTCAATTGCAGACTAGGGTGGTATTGGAAAATACCTTTGTTCATAGTTTATTGTCAATTGTGGATGCAACATCCTGTCAACAAACATGACTTGATCAAATGCCCCCTAGGGAAAACAATTTACCTAGGACCCTAATGTGGACAGATTCCAATCTTGCGAAGGCACAACTCTCTGATAGTTCTCTTAGGATTTGGCACATCATGAAAGTGACTGAGGGGTATATACAAACTGATATTTACATAGGCCAAAGGTGCAAGCGTTGTCTTGATAGATAGAGTGTTGATTACAAGTAGCACCTATTTACCAGGTTTTCACCACTTGGCCACAGTTTTATTCTATTTTTGCTATCATGGCACCTGTTTACCAGGTTTTCACCAAGACACTTTTTCTCTTTTCCAATTTTTCTATTCTTTTTTTTATTTTTATTTTTGGACTCATCAAGGTTCCTATTTGATAGGTTTTCACCAAGATAGTCATGTTTCAGGATTTTTTCCATTGTTTTTTATTTTTTTCAGGATCCATATTTGTTGTTTTTGAACTTTTTTAGGACTCTTTTTACTATACATGAGCTACCTCCAAAATGTCATGCATAAAACCTTTTCAAATGTGGTGTATTGATTGGATCTAGTAAAACATCTCATTCAGGCATAGCCAATTGATAGGCTTCCGATCCAAATGTTGTTGTAATGACAAAGGGACCCAGCCAATTGGGTTCAAACTTCCCTTTTTGTTCTTGATTCTGCTGATTCTTAGGATTTTCTCTTAGAACTAGATCCCCCACCTGAAAACTTCTTGGTTTTACCTTCTTGTTGTATCCTCTTGACATTCTCTTTTGGTAAGCTTTGAGATGATCAAACGCCTGTTGTCTACACTCATCTAGTAATTCAAGTTCTTGAAGTCTAGAGATTCTATAGTCCTCATCAGTGACTAGATGTTTCAATGATACCCTTAGTGATGGAATCTCTACTTCAACTAGTAAGACTGCCTCTGATCCATAAACTAGTGCAAAAGGAGTTGCGCCAATTGGTGTTCTTATGCTTGTTCTGTAAGCCCACAATGCTGGATTGATTTGCAAATGCCAATCCCTTCCTGATTTGTTTACTATCCTATGTAAGATTTTTAGAATGTTTTTGTTTGATGCCTCAGCCTATCCGTTACATTGAGGGTAATATATCGAGGAACAATGCTGAGTGATTTTAAATTGAAGACACAGATCATCTATGTCTTTGTTCTTGAATTGACCCCCATTGTCAGTCACAATTGACAAGGATACGCCATAATGGAAAATGATATAATTCAAGATGAACATTGAAACTTGTTTTCCCATTTCATTGTACAGTGGGACAGCCTCCACCCATTAAGTGAAATACTCAGTTGCATTGATGATATATTTATGTCCGCTTGATGAATTAGGGTAAATCTGACCAACCAAATCAAAGGCCCATTGTTGAAATGGCCAATGTGTTATAAAAGGAATTAGCTCTCTAGCTGGTGCATGTATGAGGTTTCCATGGATCTAGCATTTCTTACAAGTTTTTGCAAAGTGGATAGCATCTTTCTCCATAGTGGGCCAATAGTATCCAACCCTTAGGAGTTTCTTGGCTAATGAAAAACCATTTGAGTGTGATCCACACACACCTTCATGAACTTATTTTAATACACAATTAGACTCTTCATGTTCTAAACACTTAAGAAGCGTGCCATCTAGACTATGTCTAAACAAGTCATTAGCGATGATTATGTAATGCGATGCTACTCTTAGGAGGGATCTATTTCTATTTCTAGCATAGCCTTTAGGAGATGTTTGGTCTTCAAGATAGGAGTAGATATGAGCATATCTGGATAACACTTGAGTTTCAAGGGCACAAACAATTTGGCAGTCAAGAGAGTCATAAGCTGGGAAAGGGAGTTCTTCCACTAGGAAGTCATAGTAAAATTGGTGTTCTTCCAATTGTAGCATGGATGCTAAAGTAGCCATCACATCAGCTAATCTATTTTCTGATTTGGGAATTTGTTGAAATGTGATGAAGACAAAGTACTTTTTCAAGTCATCCACCATTGTCTTGTAGGCAATGGGCTTTTCATCCTTAGTTTGATAATCACCATTCACTTGATTGATAATGAGTTGTGAATCCCCATAGATGTGTAATTCAATGATTTTCCACTCTATTGCAAGATTGAGCCCATTCACAAGAGCTTTTTATTCTGCTATATTGTTGGTGCATGGAAAAATCATTTTGTATGCCTTGGGAATCTTATATCCTTGTGGCATGATGAATAACCATCCAACTCCTGATCCTTCTTGTGTGAAGGAACCATCAAAGTACATTTTCTAGGGATGTTCTGTTAAGTGCATAATAGATTAATCTAGAAACTCCACTAGTAATGGCTTGTCATCAGTCAATGGTGTCTCTGCAAGTTGATCAGCAATCACCTATCCTTTAATGGCTTTTCTATCTACATATTTAATATCCAATTCACTTAGGATCAGGACCCAATTAGCAAGTCTTCCTTTCAGCATTACTTTGTTCAATAAGTACTTAAGCGGATCAATTTTAGCCATTAGTTTCACCTTGTGTGCCAACATATAGTGTCTAAGCTTTTGGGATGCAAACATCACTGTGAGGCATGCCTTCTTGATCATTGAATAGTTTAACTCATATGTGACCAAAGTTCTACTGATATAGTATATGGCTCTTTCTTTCTTGGTCTCATCCTCTTATGCAAGCAGCACCCCTAGTGATGTATCTATGGCTAATATGTAGAGCAGTAGATGTTTTCCATAGATTGGTGCCATCAGAATTGGAGGATTCATCAGATAATTCTTGACTTGGGTAAAAATTTCTTCACATTGCTCATCCCAAGTGAATGTGGTTCCTTTCCTCATCAACTTGTGAAGGGTTGTGCTTTGTCCACCAGCTGAGATATGAACCTCCTTATGGATTGTAGCTTGCCTTGTAAGGTTCTCATTTTACTGATGTTCTTTGGTGGTTTCATTTCTAGAATAGATTTTACTTTTGCCGAATCCACTTCAATTCCCTTAGCTGAAACTATAAATACTAAGAGTTTTCCAGATGACATGCCAAATGCGCACTTCTTAGGATTAAGTCTTAATTGGAATTGCTCCATCCTATCAAAGATTCTCCTCAGATCCTCTATATGTGTAGTCCTCATCCTTGATTTTGCCAAAGTGTCGTCAACATAGTCTTCCATGTTCTTGTGCATCATGTCATGGAAGATTGTGGTCATTTCCCTTTGATAGGTGGCACCTACATTTTTGAGACTAAATGGCATCACATTCCAACAATATGTTCCCCATGCATAGGTGAATGTCATTTTCTCTTGGTCTTTAAGAGAAATTTTGATCTGATTATATCCTGAAAATCCGTCCATTAGGGAATACATCTCATAACCTTCTGTTAAGTCCACAATCATGTCTATGTTTGGAAGTGGAAAATTGTCTTTGGGACAAGCCTTGTTGAGATCCCTAAAGTCTGTGCACACTCTTATGGATTTGTCCACCTTAGAAATAGGAACTATGTTGGAGATCCACTCTGCATAATCAATAGCTCTAATGAATCTAGCTTTCAATAGTTTTTCCAGTTCTGCTTTTACTAGCAATGCCACATATGGATTCATTTTTCTAAGTTTTTGCTTGACAAGTTTTACATCTAGTGAAATAGACAAATGATGCATAATCAAATCTGTATCCAATCTGGGCATATCTAAGTAAGACCAAGCAAAGTTGATCTTCTTTGCTTTGAAGAAATTAGTGAATTGGATTTTCTCAGCTTCTATCAATGATTGAGCTATGTGGACTAACTAAGGAGATTCTGCTATTCCCAAATTAATTAGTTGTGTAGGTTCAATTAGAACTGAGTATCTTTCTTGGAAGTGATCTAGGAGGATATCAAGCATCCAATCCTTTGGTGCATCAAGGAGGTTTTCACCATTGGATACATCTTTTTCTTTTTCTCTTTTAGGATATGATACTACCGCTAAGTGGTTTTCACCATCATACCTCTTGTTCTTTTTGTTTTTGTTTTTAAGAATGAGAAACTTGATATCCTCCTCAGTCATGATTTTTCTCTTTACGCTGGAGGAAGAATGGAAGGGTTCACAAGCATTAAGATAACAAGCTATGGAATAGTCATTGTCAAAGGATAGAAAGCTTGTGTTTGTAGATTCATCCTAGTCTATCAAGTCATGTTATTTCAAGGACAAATATTCAACAGGTTCAATAGACAACACCACATTGTTATCACTGTTCATAAGTTGCAAGATATCATCTATTAAGTTTTCTTCTAGATAGGTGTTAGGATTATTAGAGTTCATGTTAATGTTATGCGGATCTAACTCTAGCGATCTAACATTAGAACTTTCTCCCTCTTCAATCAAGATCCTAGGAGAAAACTTGTGTATCACATCTATTTCTATGTCCATGTTGGCATCAGAAAGGATATCCCATTCATACTCATGTGAGTCTACCTGACTATAATCTGAAACCCCCAAAAAGTTGGCAATAGTCATGGGTACCTCATTTTCTTCATTAGTATGGTTCTCTTCTTCTTGCAATGGTTCTTGTGGATTCATTGCTTCTGGTTCTTCATCAAAGTGTGGTGCATCAAAGATGGGAGGTTCTTGTTCTTGTTCTTCATCAGGTTCCTCTGTTTGTTCTCTTTATGTTTCTTGTTCAAGACTTGTACCAAGAAATGTAACATCTGGATCCCCTCGTAAGAGTAGCAACCTTTCATAAGGAATGGGTTGTACTTCCACTTCTTTATCATTATAATCTCTTGATCTATCAAATATAGGACCCCTTTCTACTGTAGGATGAAATCTAGCTTCTTTGAAGCCTAGTCCAGTCTTGTCCTTAGGATTTCTAAATTCCATGTGTAGGGGTTCTACTAGTCCTTTGTTGTTTTGTCCCAATGGACCTTTTCCTTTGTATCCCATTTTTTTCATAAGTTCATATCCTTTCCCATATTTTCAAGGAGATATCTCAACATGTTTAACATTCCCGTCCTGTTCGGGTTCTTTGTAAAGCTATTGCAAAACAACCTTTTCTTCATTCTCTTCTTCTAGGGATACTTTTTCTTTCACCATTCTGGTTCCTTCATGTATAGTCAAAGTGCTTCCATTGGAAGGTGTAAATGTAGATGAAGGTCTCCCTTGTTGTCCTAGGAGAAATGGGAAGATTCATTAAAGACATTGCGGGATCCATCTTGTATTCACCCATGCTTGTTTCCTAGATATTGATCTTCTTAGCAAAGATCCTTAAGACCATTTCTTTGGATGTCTCTGCCTTGGTGGATCCTTCTTTGTTATGGGGAACCATGCTTTTCATTTGTTTGAGGTTATTATAGGTGCACATGGTATCCGCTAGAATAGTCACCTCCACCCCATTATGAGGGAACTTTAGGCATTGATGATACGTGGAAGGCACTACTTGCATTGAATGTATCCATGGTCTACCAAGAAGAATGTTGTAAGCCAAGGGTAGATCAAGAACTTGACAAAGGACATCCTATTCCACTAGTCCTACTCTGATGGGTAAGATAACCAATCCTTTAGAGGATCTTTCTTCCTCATCATAGGCCTTGATTTTTATCTTTCTTCTAGGATCAATTGCGTGCTCTAAGAAACCTAGTTTTTTTATCAAGTTGTAAGTACAAATGTTCAAACTAGCACCTCCATCTATCAAGACACATTTGAATTGGTGTTTCTGAATAAGAACTTCTAAATGAAGGGGTTAATTATGTGGTTGGTTCATTGATTTGTCATCCTCTTCAGAAAAAAATAGGTAATGTGAGGAACCCATGTGACCAACCATGGCCTGGAATCTATCCACATCTAAGTCTTTTGGTACATTGGTGCTCAGTAGGGCTTGATCAAGAAACTCCCTATGATTGGGGGAGATTTTCAACAACTCTAGGATAGAAATTTGTGTGGGTGTCTTTTGTAATTGTTCCACAAGATTGAACATTGGAGATGGAACCACTTGTTTAGACATTGTTGTTGTTGTAGCTGGCGTGTTAGATGTTGAGACTCCTTTAAGGGTAAGCTTTTCTTGGCTTCATGTTACAACATTTATGGATTCAGCTTTGTTCTTAACTCCTTTGAGAGCAATCATATTGATGGAATGTTCACATGGTTCCATCATGTTGATTATATTATCATTATCAGTGTATGTGTAGTTAATCTTATTGCTTTTAGAAGTTTCTCCTTTTTCATAATTAGGTAGTGGAGTTTGAAATTCCTTGTGATCTTTGTTCATGTGATGTCCATCTACCTTGACTTTTCCTTCTTCAATAAGATCCTGAATAACACGTCTCATTTTCAAGAAGTTATTGGTTTTGTGTCCTTTATTACGATGGTAATCGCAATAATCGTTATCATTCCACCACTTGGGTTTGTCTTCTGGATCCCAAGGTTTTCCAGGATCATGAATTCTAATGATTTTTTTATCTACAAGTGACTTTAGAACCACCTCCAAGGTGTCTCCCAATGGCATAAATGTTCTTTTAGGCCTTGGTGCCCAAGGCTCTCTTCGAGGTTTAGTGAAAGTATTATTTGTCGTTGGTGTCACAGTAGGATTCAGATTCTTGTTTGTTTGAAGACTTGTTGTTAGATTGAAAACATCTGGTTTTGGTTTTGGATTAGGAGTATCAACCACTCCATCATTAACCACATGTTTGTTCTTGTTTTCATATTTGTACTTTTCCTTGGAGGGATCTTACTAGTCTTTATTTTCCTTGTTGATGGTAATGCCACCTTTCTTAATTAGGACTTCCTCAATCTTGAGAGCATTATCTATCATTTTGTCAAAGCTTGGTAGTCCTTGAAATTGAATTGGGAAATTCATTTCTAGGACCAAATGTTAATGAAGATATCCATCTTTTCAGTTTCAGGTATTTGTCGAGTGTATCGTGCAAATATTTTCCTCCATCTTTGTAGGAAGCTCAAGAATTATTCTCCCATTTTTTGTTTGGTATTGCATAGATCCAACATAGTGACTGTGTGTTGGATGTTGTAGGAGTACTGTTGTATGAATTTTTGCACTAGTTCATCAAATTTTTTGATTCCTATGGGTAGTTTGGAAAACCAGTCCATAGCTTGTCCACCTAGCCTTTGTGGAAATAGCCTCATGAGATATGTTTGTTCATGCATGAACTCCATACTAATTGTGTGAAATTCTCTTACATGATCTTGAGGATCTGAATCTCCCATGTATTTGTCATACTTTGGTATTGTAATATTCTTGGGAAATGCAATCATTTTGAGTCCCTTATCAAAAGGGAAAGGACATATGTGCTCCAAAGAGTATTGTTGTTTTGGTTTGTCCTTTGCTTCCTTGAGCTCTTGAATTTCTATTTTCATGGCGAGCAATTGTCTAGTTAGAATTGACATAGGACTAAGATCTTCCTTTACCTTGAGTTTACTTACATCATAATCTTTTGGTAATTTCACACCTCGAGAAGCGAGTTCTAGGAAGTATTTTTCCTTATTTTCATCCAAAGTTCTCTCAAGGATTTTGTTGAATCATTTGTTGTTTATAGCTTTTGGGTATTATCTTTCAGTGGGATCTGCGTCATCATCATCATCATCATCATCATTGTCATTGTCATAGTTTTCATGATATTGTATCTCTTCTTTTTGTCTGTTACATTCTGCTTGTTCATTTTGTACATGAAATCTTTCATCCCATCGGTGTTCATCTTGGTTATCCATGTTTGTTTGTCTAGGTGTTTCTGTATGAGTATTTCTTGGTGTAGTATCATATAAATGATTGATTCTTGAACTCTCTCCTTTTTCCAATGTGAATATGGGTACTTCTTTTGAGAATGGATTTGTTTCCAAATTGTAAGTTTTGTGCCTTGTAAAAACCATGAAATTTGGATTGAGAAACCAATGAGTGTCTTATGTTTAAAAGTGGGTCTGATTGTTTGCAATGTTTGATTGTGAATCCAAGGATGCAAGAGTGGGTTTGAAATGTCATTTTATGGATCCAATGTCAAATGGGGTTAGAATTCCCTGCTTATGAGTTGGGAACCAATGTGAAAATGGGTCTGATAATGTGAAAGCTTCAACGTCAAAGGGTGTCAAAGTGCCTTGTTTATGAGTTGAGAACTTGGTTGTAGCTGATTGAATAAACTAACTCCACAATTAGACAATGCAGATTTGGACCATGCAAGGTGACAAGACATTTCAAAGGTGACTCTCTCTGGTTATCAGATGACTGTGTTTTGATAGCAGGAACTTATTAATGAGCCAAATGGGTATCTAAAAATGTGAAAAGTTTTCTTCTGGAAGGTACAAAAGTATTCTCTATCCCGGATGCGATCCTAAACAGTGACTAGTGAACAATTTGGAACCCCGGATGTGACTTAGGAAATATTGGGTATGACTCAATAAATGGAATGTGCACTGGATGTGACCTAGGAAATGGTGTGACCATTAGATGTGATCCAAGTTTAAATAGATGTGATCCAGGATGTGGGGTGCGATGAAGGAATCCAAGATGAAATATTATGATGTCTGGGAATTTGCAATTTTAGTGTTTCTCATAAATGTGTCAAGTCTATTGGATTCCAATGACTATCAGGTGTTTGTAAATGCTTGTAAATGCTTTGTGCTTGTTCATTTGAGGGTGATTATCTGAATTTGTACTTAAGACACATCAAGCAATCATTTTAATCAAACACACCTAACCTTCCTTATACTAGGTAGAGATTGAAACCACTTGTTCATTGACTTAGGAACACACCCAAAGACTCCTCAGAATATGGCAGTCCAATAACACGCAATGGATATTAGAGCCCATATTATTTGAGTAGTAATATCAATGTGGGCTCGATATGGTGAATGTCTTGGGGTAATTAATATTTGCCTCACACAAGTGATAACAACCTTTTAGGGGTGATCCGGGTGGCATCTAACATAGAGATTTTAATGAAGGAATCCATTCACAATCATCTCCCATAATCCCACAAGTAGGATTAAGACCATAAGCCCTATAGGAACTTGAAAGTGTGTAGTCCCACAAGCAAGATTAAAGCAGCTCTGCTCTACATAAAATCCAAGTCTGTCATTGGGATTGATCATCAATCTCCCAAGAAAAGATAAATCATGTCTTCCAAGGCTTTAGCCTCAAGGAAGCGTCAAATTTTATAGTGGGGTGGAAGAGTTGGAATAAGACTTGTGCCTACTTGGGTTTTTCTTGTGAGATTTTTTCCTCAACTGGTAGGCCCTCTAAAGGTTTGCAATAAAGTAAATGGATAAATGATAGTAAGCTCTGGATTTATGGCTCTCCATGAAGGAGAAGAGCATAATCTCCTAACTTATACCAAAAATCCCAAACACACCATGCATATTTAAGATCCAATTACCCTAATTTGATGCCAAATAACAAGCCAACGTTTGAGTTTCTGGTTTTCCCTCAAGGGGAAAAGAGCATAATCCTCTAGTTGATTTGCAACTTGATCTCAAATTGTTTAAAATTCCTAGAAAAACCAAGCATGAAGTTTTTGTGTCGAATTTACTTTAGAGGCAACCTACATGACAAGCATTAGTAGTCTTTTGATTTAGTCTTGGGCAAACATCCTACAAACAACTGTTAGGCTTTCAAAATCACATGCAAACACCAAATTCACCCATTAGTATGTTAGCTTGTTAGAAATCCCAAAATCTAAGGATAATGCCTTAAGGAAAATCACATATGCAATTGTTAGCATTTATTCCTCAATTTAATTCCAACATATAAGCTAATTTTTGAGTTTTTGATTCTTCCTCAAGGGGAAAAGAGCATATTCCTCTGACTGGTTTACAAGGTGAAATCAAATTTCCATTGAGTTCTCAAAAACAAAAATATAAATTTCATTTTATCCTCAAGGAAAATCAAAGACAATTGTTAGCATTTGGGTCTCTGTTTCTGAACCTGCAAACCACAGTCAGGCTGCTTGAAACTAGAGAAATCAACAATGAAATTTGTTAGGAGTTAGAAAACCCAATAATGCAATGAAAATCCCCAGATGTGATCCTAGATTTTCCCCCTAATTTCTAGAAATGATGCTATTTCCCAAATGCGACTGGATTTCCCTAATGCGACCCAGATCACAATATGTGATCCTGAATTTGAACAGATGTGACCTTGTTATAGGATGTGATCCATGAATCTGGGATGCGATCCAAGAAATGTTGTATATGACTGATCTTCTTGGATGTGATCCTCTGACAGAAAACTACATGGAAATAGTTAGTTAAAAATCCAAGAAAATGGGAAAATTTAGGGCTCAGCCCCACGATGGGCACCATAAATGAGTGTGTGAGTTTGTGACTTGCAACACAACACTTCAATAGGATAATAACATCACTTGTTAGAGAAAATACGCATTCAATTGAAGAAATTAGCAAGAAAAAGCATCATATTGCTCTCTAGTTAGTGTGATTATGAAATAAGGGGTTACTTTTCTCTCATATTTAACCCTTAAAGAGTGATAATCTACACTAAAATAAGAGATTCAAGAGTAAATGCATGAAACCAAAGTTCTTTCCATTTTAACCAAATTGAAGTGTTCTTTAACTAAACATGAAACTAAGCATGAAAAACATGGAAACATCTATCAAATTAAGACATTAGTGAGCAAATTCTCCAAGCATGAGAGTTCAATAATCAAGGATTATGAAGCCTCACAATTCAAGCATGTAGAAGAAGTCTAAATATCAAAATGAGCTAGAGAGCTAGAAGCCTTTGAAAATTCTATTTTATAGGAGTTTGAAGGAATTCAACAGTTGAGATGCATCCATGAGGAGTGGTTGAGATGCATCTTGGCTTGATCGTTGATCCATGTGAAAGCCTCTTACTCATTGGAGTGTGTTTGTTGTGTTTGTTTGATTTAGGGGGTATTTATGTTTTTCTTTTAATTAATAACTCTAGCAATGCATTTGGTGGGATTGAATTAATTAAATAGGCCTAGAGTTAACTGTCTTGATTTTGCTTGAAACCTTAGTGATGAATGCTTGATTTAGGATTTGATGGATTTTATTGAATTTTTGGGATTTATGCTAATGATTGGGAATCAAATTAACATAATCAAGGTTATATGCTGAATTAAGGGAAAATAGGGCCTTAGGTTCTATTAGCCCAATTTTGGGTGATTACATCTCCCAATCCTAAAGGTGTAGGCTTCGTAATCTTGGGAGGTGAGGTCTTCTTTGGCATATCACTCATAAGGATTTGATCCAGTGCCTTTTGAGTGTCCTCTATTACTTAATCATATTTCCTAGACATGATTTTCACTGGTCTAGCCTTTGTCCTCAACAAAGGTTTCAACTCCTTAATTATCCTCTCTTTCTTGTATAGATACAATAGGTTACATGTCTTATATAGCCTTGTTCCTTATGTTCTCATCTTCTAACTGTGCCAACTATTTTATAATATCTATTTTTCTATACAACTCCTTAGGAATGCTTCCTTAAATCTCTATCAAATTCTTCTTAAAAACTAGTAAGTGCTCAATTATAGTATCCTCAATAATTGCTTGATCTTCAGAATTATATCTTTCATAATACCTATCTAATGTCCTCAGATTTCCATCTGTTATGACTCTCTTTTGTAACTTCAGAAGATTTGGCTTCTAGAGATCTTGTGGCCTCTTCTAAACTGCTTTTTCTTCTTCCTTCTTAGTTGCTTTTTCTTCTTTCTTCTTCATTTCCACTTCTACCTCTTGTTTCTTAGGACTGCTTTTCTTGGTAGATCTTGTAGATCTCCTAGGTATGATCGCAGCTAGAATTTCTTGTTCTATCTTCTCATGAGTAGAAGATAATTCAATTATGTCTGGTGAAGGGCTCACTATCTTCTTAGCTTCAAAAGGAGGAGGTGCATCAATAGCCATGCTAGAAGATGCTTCTATCTTTGTTCTTATGTTCTTTAGCTTCTCCCTAGTGATTCCTACCTTCGCAGTGATATCTTCAACTATCTTATTAATTTTCCTTTTCCTCACCACTTTTTCATGTTCCTCTCTTACTTTCTCAAATTTTTCCTTGTATGTTCCCCATCTTTCTTTGGAAGTGTCAATTTTTTCTACCAATACATGCTCTACCTACATACTAAGAACCTCAGAACTAACTTCATACCGCATAGGGTAACACCATTTCTTCATGGGCTCAACTGCCTCAAAACACACACAATCAGTTTCAAAAATGAAATAGATAGTGTCCTCATACTTCTCAACTATATTTTATGATATTCTATATCTTTCCTTCATTTTCCTTTGTAGGATTTTGGTCATAGAAAATAGTTCTCCATCCACCCAATTCTTATCCTATCTCCAGTAGCTCTCAGAGATCTGAATTCCAGTAGGTACATCATCTTTACATGCCCTAGGGTGCATGCTAGGGAACTTGCACTCAATGTAGATGTACATATGAACCAATAGTGATCCAAATCTAAATGGCTTAGTCCTATCTTTCTTTATAACTTTTACATTCTCCAAAACTTGTTGTGCAAGAACTTCGCAAAGTTTGTACTTCTTATTTTCTTTGACCATTCTATAAGCCATCATTATGACTCCAGCTAATACATAGTTAGGTCTACTTGTATATTACAATTTGTAACCCAATATCATTACCACCAATCTTACATCTTGGTGATAGATATCATTAACGGTCATTTCTCTCTTATCCCACTTGGCATGGGTTAGGGTTTCCACCTGTTTCCTTATATTATTCTCTGCTACAGGAAGGGCTCCATCATTATCTAATCAAGTGATTTCATGACTCATCTGTGCACATATATTTACTAGTTTCTCTCCAATCCATATGAATTGTTCATAGATTCTACTAAGGATTATCTTAAACTATTCAGTTTCAGTGAATTTTGCTAGTAGGGTTAGCTTGATGATAGATTGATCCTCTACGTGCTTGAACTCTTCTACCATTTTACCATCTACTCATTGCATCCAATTAACTATAAATGTTTACATCTCCTATGATCTCATACTTTCAATGAATATATGCCCTAATGTCCTCAACATGAAACACATCGTAAGGGGTTTGTGAAAATGCTCATTCTGGGTCATCCTCACAAGACTTGAATGGGTATTTCCTAAAATTATACCTAGGTCTATCCACAACATCAAAGATTATAGGTGCATCCATAACTTCTCAGAGAATATAAAGTCTAAATACCTTTAACATGTTAAATTTGGAACTTTGCTTCATGCGATCACACAATATGTGTGCTAGATGACTAAAATACTTCACAACTCTACTCTCCTTAGTCACTGATCAAAAAATGTTGCGAAAAAGATATCCTTCAAGCTCTTTTATCCTTTGTAAGTTGAGTAAGTGCATTAAACATAGGTAGCTCAACTTCGCATGCTATCTAGTCAACACAAATCTCACAAACATAGAAAATGAATCTCCAAGTGTTGCGCTCTCAAACATAAACTCCATAATGTCTGTAGACATGAAATATACGCTCACATGAGCTTACTCCACATTATTAGGGGCTGGATATAATCTTTTATCTGCATCCAATGCACCCCCTAAGGCCATGCAACCTTCTAGGTCGATATCTCAAAGAACTCATCATGAGAAGAAACAGTATCATCTACTATCTCTCCCTGAACCAATGCCCTATTGAAATCTTTCACCTTCCATATCTTCTCATCCTCCTTATTTTCTAATTTCTGAAATGATTCTCAAACTCATTCATATACTCATTAAGACATTTACCACCGTCACCAACATTCTTCTTTATAACCATAGGAGGTGGTCCTCTTGGTTCACTTGGTCCTCTTGGTCCTCTTCTATTGTCCTCTCCATTGTATTTGCAAAACTTTTCTATGTGTCCAAGGTTTTATCATTTGTAACATTTAGGTGGTCTTCTTTTGTCCTGATTTACTTTTAGCTTACAATACCTTGCAATATGCCCATAGTTATTGCATTTTTGGCATGTGATCTTAGTTGTTGACTCTTCTCTGACATAATCTTGTTTATACCTAGACTAATCTGGTTTTCTACATTCTATCTTCTTATGTCCATAATCATAACAATTATAGCAATAACCAGAAAAGGGTTTTAAAGGGCGTTTACCTCTGCAATCTCTCTTCATGTGTCCAACTTTGTTTCATCCAAAGCATCTACCTCTGAAAGGTCTAATCTTTTCTTTATCTTCTTCATGAGTAGGTCTTTCTTCATTCTTTGCTTCATTTGCTTCTTCATTAGTCTTAGAACATTCTGCTTCATTGAATCCAACTCCATTCATATCTCCTTTAGGTTTCTATCTTTCCCTTTGTTCATCAATCTTATCACTGCTATGTGGAACTTCTCAATGTGTGTAATTTGGCTTAAGTGAGTTCACCTTTAATGATCTGATTGTACTTCTCCAATTCCTGACATTTATCCTATTTTCTCATTTGCATCTTTTAGTGACTCTTCAACTTTTTTTCTTGCATCTTTTTCATGTTGAATATCTTTAATCATTAGAAGATTGATTTTCTCTTTTTCCTACTCCAGCTTCTTTACTTGGTCTGATGTTTCATTAGCTGAATCCTCTTTGATCTTGTCCATAAGGTCTTATTTCTAACTTCTTGAATTTTCAAGTTGTTCCTTTAGTTTCCTTATGAAACCTTCTGCTCTTCTCAATTTGAATTTTAATACACCATTCTCAACCTTCTCTTTGTCCAGGTCATCAAGTGTTGCTTCAAATTTCTCTTGAAAACTTTCTGAATCCATTCTGATCTCCCTTAAGCTATTAGGCTTTCTCTCCAAGGGCTAATAGATTTGATACCAATTGTTAGGATTAGGTAATAATGAGAGGGGAAGTGAATAAGTATTACAACACTTCAATTTAAACTTTAACCAATTGAAAATAAACCACAACAATGCTGAAATGAAAAGAAAAGAAATGCACAACACATTACTCATGACACCATGATTTGTTTTTGAGGAAAACCTGGCCAAGGGAAAACCCTGGTGGGGGTGGTACCCACAACTATGCACTAAAATATTATATCCCTATTAGGATCTGATTATTACATAGTACATTTCCTTATTAGAGGAATAAAAAACCCTATTAGGGGTATACAAACACTCTGTTAAAGGTGGTGAGCATACAACTCTTACAATCAAAATACTGTCTCAAAAGGCTCTCCAAAAATGAACAATACAATCACTTGCTATGATTAGATAGTTTTAGTTGTGGCTCTATCAAACACTGATCTTGCATCTACTCTTTGCTCTCAGATTTGCATCATCGCATCATCATACACAATCACATATATCACTTTCATAAAGCAATCTATACTTGTACAAATTCTTCCATCCAGTCAGCTCTCAAAATACTTCACAAAACATAATTAAAACTTATGTAAATGCTAAACATAGATTCAGCGATCATATATTACTAAATTGTCAGCATATACAACTTCTATATGTCTTAGCACATTTCCATACCAACTAACCTTGCCTTAATCTTCGCAACTACTCATATGCCCTGTTACACTAATTTTCTATCTTCACATACCTTCACAATACTATAACTCACTGATATGATCACTGAAACACATGCAACCTTAACTAAAGGTCCTACATATCCCAAAATACCTTCTACTAACTTCACAAGTGATAATACATCATACATTGTCATCGCTAACCAAAACTGTAACACAATTTTTTTTTATCCTGATTTTGTACTTAGTCATTTTCATGACTATGGCTCCATTACTAAAACTCTCTGCATGCAATCACTCAATCTTAAGTGTTTCCATAAATGGCAACCCTTAAGTGATTCCTAGTGCTCCAAAACATCACTTGCCAACAAATTTGAGCATCATCGCCAAAATTAGTGAACCCTTTGGTTTATAAAGCTCAAAAGAAGCTATCAAGTGCACTTATTGAAGTTGTGTGTGTATATAACTTTTCTAGTAGTTAAGCATAAATTGGGATTTACAAGTTTCCTCTGTTTGGGCTACTCTTTAGTTTTATCCTATTGAATTATATAATTCACCTAATCTCCAAGAGATGTAATGGGAATTCCTATGTGAAATGAGAATGATTGATGTGGAAGAGAAAAGGAATTTTCCCCTATTTTTAAAAAATATCCCTATACAATACCCTAAGGAAAATCTGGTCACCTAGGTTATGACTCTTGAGGTTGAAGAGAATCACATACACTCACTAAAGGAGACTCTTTGTGGTTAGGTTGTCCCTGATTTGAGAGAAGACATCTCCTTTTATTTACAATATTTCATTTTGAATACCATATCATTATTTGAAGGTGGGCCAATAGTATGCAAATCTAAAGAGCTCAGAGGGAAAATACGAGACTCATTTCAGCTAGAAAGTCCTCAATCTTGGAGAGAAGATCAATATAAATCCCCCATGAAAGACAAAAGACCTAATCTACAAACATCTACTGAATAATAACACTTTTAGAAGCAACCTAAAATAGAGGATCAAGGCATTTTCCTCTCAAAACTCCCCTAAATCCTTAAAACTGAAGAAGAGGGTATGCTAGTTCAAACAAGGGATGATCTAGAATCTTAGACAAAGATAAAATCATCTCTAGTGCCTAAGATTGAAGAAAAGATCAGTCAAAAGAATAAAGAATACCATGAGAAGACCCTTACCCTTGGGATCTAGGCAACAAGAATAAAAAAAGGTACAATTCCAACACTAAGGTGGTGACATATCATTCTAGGATGACCTTGAAATTTTGTGTTCATCACTAGAGGGGGATTTCACAGGTACATAGATGGAAATCATGAGTCTAGAAAGAGTCATGAACCAAGAGGCATCTAAAAAAAAACTTCAAGAAGGGTAGATCAACTTTGAAAATAATTATCTTGTACTTACTCATGAATATCTTATTAGGTATTTATTAGAGTATCAAGCTCACTAATTTGTCCCTTTCATGCATACTTTAGATCATAAGGGTAATTCATTTAAAGAAAATCAGTTCACAAATGTGCCATTAGGAAGTGATCTCAACATGTATATATTTTTTATTTTTCCTAATGTGCCACATGTTGAAAATTGTAACCCTAGTTTTCCAATGGTTTCCCAAAACAAGTGTAAAAGGGCATCTAAGATGTGAAAAGCTAGGTCATAAGGCAACCTATTTCAAAACTCATATTAATGTGTCACTTCATTTTTGTCATATGATTTTGGTTATAGTAGGTAGGTAGGTTATTTTAATTTCATGAAGCACTATTTGTATAAGTTCCCTTTGTTGGTGGGTCCCATGTATAGTTTTGTTTCTCTAAGTGCATCATGCACATATATTTTTAGTTTTGTTGGAGATAATGATTACAAAGGGAAATTTATTAATGTCATCATGTAAGCGAATTATTTTTTTATAGGTGACTGGTTTTCAAACGTGTACACATTAGGCACTTTTGCACCTTATTAAGAGACAAACTTGATGGGGCTTGAAGCAAGGTTCATTTTACAAATGCATACCCTCTAGAGAAAGGTATTTCTCTAATTCACCATTAGTCATATATAGTGGAAAATTCACTTATCATGATAGGAAAATAAAATTGCAAACTTCATTTCTCTTATTTTCAATCTTGCATAATGATTCAAAAGCATATGCTTACAAGAAAATATTACACAATCATAGAGAGTTACAGACACACACATATTCATTCAAGATTATTTTTTACAAGTATTGATATATGTGTTTCTTCTTTTCTTTCTTCTATAACAAAAAAATTATAAGGCAAAAAGTGAGAGTAGTCATTTTTATTATGTTTCACAAACCTATAGAATCATGTGTTGTCAGGGCCTAGATGATCAGTTGAAGAGTCACTTTCTTCCTTCTTTTCCTCCTTAGTGTCTTCCACCCTCTTGTCTAAAGAAAAAATGTCTTCTTGTTGGAGCTCCTCACTGTTTGAAGAGTCTAGGCCTTGTTCAAAAATAGCCCTTGTCTAAAAATCATCCAACTAGCCTTGTTCAAAGATAGGGCTAGTGAGTTTCTTTAAAAAATCCAACCCATGCCTCACATAACCCATGTCTTTTGAAGAGTTTCATTAGACTGAAAGCTGAAAGGATGGGAGAGGATTTGAGAAGGGAAGATCCTGATAACTACCTAAAGGTGAAGGAGATGGTTGTGGAGTGGAAGAAACTGAGGAAAGGAGGTTTAACTCCTTATTTGGAGGGGCTCCATGGATATGATAAGGATGTCACAAAAAAAATTGTTGATCGGTGGTGGAACGACTCTGTTATGATTAATGGTAAGAAGTTTGACCTCACGCTTGACCTAATTACCAATCTCAATAACATTCCTAACAAGGGTCTAAATTTTTACATAAATCGTAAGGTTTCATACATGGAGGAAAAAAAATTCTCAAAATCTGAGAAGGAGAAAGATAAATTTAGTGATGCCAAAGTGAATGGTTTCTTTGATGTTAACAAAATTAAGGAGGTCTAGCGCAAATTTTTTATTGTGATTATGGAATATGTAACTATGGATGGTCATTTTACTAGGGCTCAGTCACACCATTCTATGCTCTTAAACCATTTTAGATATAGAGACTTGGTTAATATTTTGTATTACTTGCATAGCTCTTTGACCCAGAGTCTTATGGAAAACAAGAAGAAGGCTAAAATGTATGTGTTGCATGACGGCCTTATTTTATTGATCTTTGAGCATATTAGGGATAAAAATCCATAGCCCTTGAACAAGACCTTGACTACATGAAAGAGGAAAGTTGAGGGTTACATTGAGGTGAGATAAAAGAAATGTGGGTCAACTGCTAGTAAGAAGGAGCCTATCTCCAATGACAACAACAAGGAGGATAATTCCAAGACAGAGGAATCTTCTGATGAGGAGAATTTTTCTACGAATATTGCTTCCATCTCATATGGGGATGAAGAAGAGACTGAGGATTCTAGAGATGAGAATGAAGACCAGGAGGAGTTTGAAGATTGAGGTTTGGTTAATGAGAAAAATGAAGAGAAGTCTTTGGTGAAGGATCACAATATTATTTTGGAGCCCATGATTGAGGCTCCTAATACTAAAGGTATTTTTGATGAGAATATTTCCCTTGATACTAATAATTTGAAAGATTTAGTTGAGAACGTGGTTCAAAGGGCTACAAAAAATAATTTTGATGGTGTTAGGGATGACAATAATGGTAAAGTTCCCACTTTTGATGATTTTGTGGAGGGTACCAGGCATGATGTCCTTGTTTCCCATGATTCAAAGAAAAGGGGGGATGAGATAGAAGATTTCAGTATCCAACATGTGAGGGAATCCTCTATTAAGTTATTATTGAAGATTTCAATGACAGAGAGGAAGTTACTATGGGGCCTCTACAAACTACTAAAGTAGAGGCCCTATACTCGTTCAGATTTAATAAATGGTTCTTTTATGAGATTAAGATGATAAATATGAAGTATCATAAATTGGAAGCAAGGTATGATGGGATGTAGGAGAAAATGGAGTGGAGTGGTGAGACTGGGCTTATTCAGCTTTATGATAAAGGGAAAGCTCTGGATGCCCTTATTGGTAGAGTGGATAAGTTGGAAGATACTATTTACAATATCCTCCAACATAGTCATGAAAGCATGAGGGCTTCTAGTACTAAGCTCAAAGATTTGGTAAATGTGTTGGAAAATGGAATGTATGAAGGTGGAGAAAAGGAGGATGTTGCTCATGGAGAAAGAGGTGGACTGAGAATGAGGACCATGGAAAGTGTCATGAAGAAATCCCCTACAACAAGCAAGTGTGTCAATGATATCAAGACCATCATTGGCAGAATGGAGGAGATTGAACAAAAAATGGAGGAGACCCCTAAGGGTCAGCTTTGAGAGGCTTCTGCTGGGGTCTGATATGGTTGTTCCTCTGGGTGGTTTTTGTTTTGCTGGTGTTTTCTATCTTTTCACTATTAGGATGGTTGCCTCTTTGTAGGCCTATTTTTGGATGGTTCCCATTTTTGTTGGTGGTCTTTAATGCTTATTCCTTTGATTTAATTCTTTGTAAAGGGTTTTGTGTCCCTTCAAAACCTATTTTTTCTTATTAATCAAAACACTAGTGGACAACAATGGAATTGCTACAAAAGTTAGAAACAAATGATAGCTAGGGCATTTTAGCTTCTTTCTCTATGTATTCCCTTAGATTGTTTTCCAAAGGCATCCTAATTCCAAATTAAGTATCTCACAAGACATCATCTAGGCCCCTTATGTAGTTATTACCAAACAACCCATGAGTAAGCTAGTTTACCCCTACCTTCAGCTCACTTGAATTAAGCAATGACCCTACAAACCTAGACACAATATCAGTGTTGACATGATATCTATCCTTTTTTTTTAGGAAACACTCACCCATAATATATTTTATAGAAGCTAGGAATATATTATCGTATGTATTTATTAGACGTGGAGTCATCTATCCAACACTCTATCTAGGAAGCAATTTTGAGCCCTCCTAGTGGTAAGCCTCACTGACATATCCATGACTACAATAACCTATATTGCTAATACTTTGATTCCTACAAATCACAAAGGATTAATATAATTAGAATAATATATTAAGACATTGATGTTGTGATTTTTAGTAGTTGAGGTTTATTCACACACCTAAACTTTTAATTATTTTGGCAAGTTATTGTTTCAAAATGAACCTGGATGTTCTTCCAAAGGACACCATTCTCTTGGTGGACATTCAATGCATGCATTTTGGGTGCTTGATAATGCAAGTGATAAAAGTTTTGTACTCCTTGATTTTTGTGAATATTTAAATGCATTTATTTCCTTGTGTACAATGAAAGAATGTCTTTGACACTATTAGAGTAGTAACTCTTATATCAAGGTAAGTGGAGTTATTATATGTCATATCATGCCCATGTGGTATCATGCCAAAATTCTTATTATAATTCTATATTAATTACTCTTATGACTTAACGATGACTGATTTTTGAAAACTTAGTGAAAAATCCAAAGGGCGTTTCATGCTACCACTTTGATTCCAACCTAAAAAGGACTTCATTATTTGTATTATTAAGAGAGAAAAACTAAGAAAATAAAATTCAGAGATAAAAAAGACTTGGTTATGTAGACAAAATCTACCAGGGCTATGGACACCTAGCTAGTAGTAGAGTTATGCTTTGTAGAGTCAAAGTGATAAATGCCTGACTAGCAGCAAGGATCTATTCGACTAGCTTTGGGGAATGACTCAAACTACATAGCTTAGTATGAAGATGGATTTTATCTTGAACTATCTTAAATGGGGAAGGATTAAGACATGTGCACACATTGAAATGAATGAATGATTTTGCCCACATGATATGATTTTAATAGCTACAATTTTGATTTTGAATTAGTAATCTAATAGTCATTATCTTTGATCTCTTGTGGGAAACCTATGAAATTCTATATTTTATGTTCCTTAGTTAGGAATACTTTCCCTTTATTAATTTTATTTGAAGGCAAGAATAGTCCCTTTATCTACTAATATTTTCATCCCTGGTTAGTTATTTTTGGTTTCAGACTTCTCATTTCTTGTCATATTGCAGCTACTCTTGGAATTCTACTTTTAGTCCAAACCTTGACATATTTTGTCTATACACAACTTTTGGTGAGTAGAGTTCTTTCTTGTCTTCCCAAGGTTTCTTATGTTAAAAAAATTTCACTTGTAGGAGAATTACTAGAAGAAATGATGTTACACATGTAAAGCAAGTAGACACTTTATATTATTTCATCAAACTTGTCTTGAAAATTTAATTTGAGATGTTGTACACAAGATAATGAATAATTTTTTACCCAATGGGCTAGCCTAGTCTATGAAACAAAGACCTTGGAGTTTAGCCTCAATAGGCTAAGGTCCCTTGTGAGTGGCCAAATCTATAGATGTTATCTATAGAATTTGAGTTCCTCATCACTTTTTCAATCTTCTATAGTTCCCTTCCCTAATGAAAATACATGGGGGCCTTGGAACATTTCCCTTCACACAAGTCTTCTCCATAACTCATGCCTTGGAATCATGTCAACTCAGTGAAGCCTAAAGGAATTGGCTAGGAGACGCTCTCAAGAATGTCCACCTACACAACATGTGGTAGTGTAGATTGCATTCTTGGAGAAAACAACCCCATGTAGTATGAGTAGAAAATATTCTAAGGCACATCATGGGAATTTCCTAAGAGGAATTTTTGACATATTTCTAGGGTGGAATATTTTGTGTAAGAAGGGAATAATGGTCAATCTTCCTAGATTGATGGCATTTTTGTTAGAAAAGACATAGCTAACACCCATGTTGGACACATAGAAAATAGAAAAAGCTTAGTTGGCATCCATGTTAAGCACAAAAAAACTAATTGTGTTGAATTATTCAACATAAAATGGTTGTAGAAGATAAAATGATAAAAAAGATCAGTGATCAACCTGTAAATTAGAGGGAGTTGAATCTATAAAACTCGAGGCCTACAATGTAATAGGGATGAATATTTTTAGAATTTTAGATTTCAGATCTTTTAGAACTTTGAGCATTTGGAAGGTAGTTTCATAGAAATTGAATTTTTCAATCTTTGGCTAATGGCCATTATTTATCAATTTGAGATGCATTTTATAGCATTTGTAACCTATGGCTTGATTTCTAGTCTTAGCATGTTTTCTCTTAATAAAGTATAGAGATTGTGTCATGATTGACTCTCCTTTTATTAGTGAAACTATTTTGTACTAATTTATTTTATGTCTAGTTTAGTTTACTTGTGTCTATCTTTTTGTCTTCCACTTATCTTGAGAATGAATGGATCATGTAACCCTTTTACTCTTCCATTGGCCTCTACAATGAAAGATGAATTGTATCATTTATAGCCTACTTCTTTGAAGCATAAAACCCAAGGGTAGTTGTGCTCTCACTAGGCTCTTATAGGAATTATTTATGTTTGGAATAGAGGGACATTTATAGGTGTCTCTTATTTGGGTTCCATTTAGAAATAGTCTCCTTATATCCTATCTTTTCTTACAAAGAGTCTTGCATCCCTTAGGAAGTTTACTACCTTTATTTGGACCCTTGTAGATGCTTCCCATATCTAAGATCAGAATATTATATTTTATCTCATTTTGACTTCATGTGTTTTGTTCTCTTGGTCAACAATTAAGTGTTTGTGGTGCATTATTAGAAAATTTCAAGGTGTTATGAGTGTCATATGATGAATTCCTAAATGTATTGTAAAAGCTTTGCATTGGTGAATTGCCTCTTTAGCTTAGTCCATTTGTGAAAGGTTTCATTTCCCTTTCCATTCCTTCAATGTATGAAGAGTCGAATTCTAAAATCTTGAAGGTTGTTTTATAGGGCACATTTGGTCTCCCTCTTGTGAAACTTCCCAAGTGCCCTTATTTAGGCATGAACCTCTTAGTGATCAATAATGGACAAGCTATGAATAGCAAGCAATTTTTGTAATTTTTTCCCCAAAAGATCAAGAAGGTTAGTTATCTATCCATAATTCTCTTAAGTGATTAAGAGCAACTTATTTTTTTTGGCATATTATTTTATTAGGAGAATGGTCTTGTCTCCCTTTCAAACATACCAATATTTTACATGATTTTAAGGTGGATAATTCTTTTCAATATTAGGAAATATAAAATATTTTCATCTATATTATAGACATACATTTGTTCCTACATACTAAGACTACGATTTGTTCTAATTAAAATAATTTCTTCTCATTTCCTTTCTAAAACTAATAAATACTTATGGGTATATGCACAAAGATGGGGGACCAAAAAGGTGCCACTTTACTTTTTGGTCCCCCATTGACCACATTGTGTATGCACTAAATCACGTCCACCCTATATGGCACACATGCTATGGCTTGAATTACCCAATCCTTAGGCTTGGGCAATCTAAATCATAGTGCGTGAGCCCTATAGGGTGCACGTGCTTTGTAAAACACTAAAAAGTGTTTTTACAAAGCGTGTGCGCCCTATAGCATGCACATGCTTTGTAAAAACACTTTATAGTGTTTTCTACATTTGGGAAAGCTCATTTTTCTTTCCACAAACCCAGGTTTGTAGTAAGAAAGGGCATCCCAAGTGTGTATGCAGAATCCTTTTGCTTTTTCAATCCATTTCTTTTCATTCATTCATCCATCAATTTTTATACAAAATGGCTCCACGACATCATCAAGCTCAATCTGGAAGAAGAGGTAAGTGTTTTTACAACCCATGCCTCTTATTTGTATTGAAATTTTAGTTTTGTTAAAATTTGTTTTCTTAGATTTTATGTGTAATTAAGATTTTAAAATCTAGTTTTTTTAATTGCCAGGAAGAAATAATCTCCCTCAACCAAACCCTCCACTAAACCCTCCATCTCCTCATGAAAAAATGAATGAAGAAACAAATGAAGAAAATAACCAAGAAAATGAACCTCAACTACCTCCACCAATTGAGAAACCTCCTTGAACACAAGAAAATTTGATCAACCAAATTTAATTAAGAGGTTAAAATATTCTATTGGTACAAATCTTGGAAGAGAAAGGCTTGCAAAATCATTGGAAGCAATCTTGAACCACGTAAGCTCAGTTAGTGGGAAAATTAATTTATGGCAGCATAAAAGAGAAGAAAAAAAATAGTATTATGTAAATAAATTATCTTATGCGAACATAAAAAAGAAAAAATCACAAAAGATGACATTTGCAAACTCTTTAAAAAACTAGGGGACACAGATACTCTTAGAACTACAACAAGGAGGTTCCCAATTCATTGGTGCTTAAATGAAGACATTAAAAACAACTTTTGGGAGAGATGGTGGATGGTCTTTGATTCACCTCCCTATAACAATCATGAGGTTCCTATATATTTATTGCGGAAACTCTATTGTGAGTTTGTACTCAAGGAGGTGCCAAATTATTTTGACTATCTAGAATCTTAGGGTAGAAGAGGGGGATCATCATTTGATAGAGCGGGGGCACATCATGACCCTAATGCACCTAGGATTCCTATTGGCAAGCCACAGGTGGATCATGTTAGTATTCCTTTTTTTGTGAAGGAACACGTAGAGGCAGACACACTAGGCACGATTAGTGCTCTGACAGAGACACTCATTCAGTGTGCCACTCCTTTAGTTGAGGGTGACCATGGTCAATCTTAAAGGGGGTGTATTTGTCGATCATGTGGATGCTTGTGCACATTTGGTACTATTGAGAAAGAGGAAGAGGATCCTGGAATGATGATTGATAATTTTCTAAAAATGAAATTGGCATTGACACACAGGTAAATATTTCCAAGTTCATTAAATTTCTTTTATCATATTTCATTTATAAAAGAATAACTAATTAATTTAGTATCTATTGATTATGATCAAAATTTAAGGCAAGAGTGTCAGTGGCGGTGGCACTGGCAATGATCCTCTTGTCCCCTTCTACACATCATCGTCAATTCCACAAGTATGTATTGAGTAAAACATTTTAATTAATATATTTGATTATTATGTAATTTTATGAATAATTGTATCATAAATAATTGTGCATGTGCATTAGTTCACTAGTGGACCATCGACAATCACAATAGATAGCGAAGGGCATCGTGCCACTTTCCTTGAGGTATCTTTATTTGCATGTTAATTTGATTTACTTGATTATATTTAATTAATAAATGAATGAATAACTAAATTACTAGACAAATTATGATCAAAATCTAGAGGCAAAGTGGTCATTGTGGTTATCACATTCTTTCACCTGGCTTTGTGACATCACCATTGAGTCCACAGGTATATATGTAATAATGATTTATAATTAACATGTCAGTACTACGTTCTTATATGAATGGTTATCTTATAATTTGTCATGTACATGTGCACTAGTTGAATGTTGGAGCTTCGACACTGACACTACACACCGAAGGACATGGTGGAACATTCATGGAGGTATCATTTATTCATTAGTAGGGTTGTAAAAAATATATGTAATGTTGATAACTACATAATATTTTTGTTGTTTTATTTTCAGTTATTGACATCAAAGACTCCTCCTATTCGTGATACTTTCAATCATGGAGTAGCTGTAGCAGTAGCTAGTTCTAAAGCACTAAATGAGGTATGAAAGGGATCACTTAATTTTAATTGTTATTTTAATAGTTTGTATTTAATTTTACAATGATATTCATGTATGTATTTTAATTATTATTTTTATCATTGTTGTAGGGACTTATTACTCCAGATTATCATCATGCGCCTTTGGTGGATGTACATAGTGACTATTTGCTAGTGGTAAGAGAATATTCAATTTTATGTCATTGTATAATTTAATTTTGATGTATATTAGTTATTGATGCTTAAAAAAAAATTTATCAGCTCAAGCTACAAAAGAGTATAGAGAGAAGGACTAGTTGTTGGAGATTTGCTAGTAGGCCCATACTGACTGTATGTTTATCATTGATGACAACATATGGAAAGTAGCATGCATGGAAGAATTATGTAGTAAGCTTTCAATATATATAGCTGGACATTATATCAGCATGATATCATAGGCGCAGAGGTTAACTGTTAGTATAGACAGTTATATAGCAACTTGTGTTAGTAGTGTTCCTAATAGAGTAACAGGCAGTGTTCTATGTATGGTTGTCCATACGGTTATCATGGAGCCTTGTGCACTTGGATATATGTTGAAGACACATTAGTGATGTTACATTCATGGACACAGATTCTGATGATTAGTAGAAGTAAGGTTATGCAATTGGTATTCACCAATAGCAATTTTTTGTGTTTGTTCAAAAGAGTCGACAAAAATTATATTGGTTCTAGAGTTGCACCTATCATTTTAGTATGCGCCCTTGGATTTGAGCTTATAGAAGAGTTATTGATGTTTGATTAAGAGTGCATGAAGCAATTCAGCTTGAGGAGAAAGATCTAGTTGTTTTGGTAGAGCTGATAGTGTGTAGTGTGTGTCTACATTTATCTTATTAGATAGGTCCCAGAATGTGTTGCGTGCTTAGTAGAGCCGACTTAATTGTTATTGGATTTTGTTATGGTTTCTCTAATATGATTTCAAGGTGGTTATAATAGGCCGACTTGATTATATCATTTAGAGGAAAGATATTTATAGGCAGTCATTTGTGATTTCTTGAGTGTGGTTCAGAGTTGACAAAAGAAGAATAGAGCAGAGTGTGTGAAGTGTTGAGCCATCAGAAGAAGGTCTATGTGACCAAGTAAAGTGTTTATGCTATACATTATAATTGATCCAGATAGCAGGTCTAAGCGCAGTTCACCAAGATCTAGATATAGTGTGTATCTATTATTCAGAAGGTTGTAGCCTTCGCCCCTTTGAGAAGTGAGCTCTCGGAGAGTGCATCCTCTCCCCCAACAGGGAATATTGTAAAAGACTCCTAACAGGTTCTGACCCTTAACAAGGTCTATTATACTAAATATATTGTAAAGAAACTCCTAACAGGGTTAAGGATCTTCTAACAAGGATCATAATACGCTAGTGCAAAATATTAGTGGGTGTCAATTCCCACTGGGGTTTTTACCTATTTGGGTTTCCCCGTAACCAAAATATTGGTTTTTTGTTCAAGTGTTCTTTCATTGTGTTTATGCTTTATGTTTAAGTATACTTAATTGGACAAAGAATTGAAACTTGTAGATAACTGATTTACCCCCCCTCTCAGTTATCTCTTGGGACTATTCCTAACAATTGGTATCAGAGCCAAGTGCCTTGGAGAGAAATTTTAACAACTTGAGGTTGATCAGATGGCATTCTTTAGAAAAGAAAGTCCTAAGTTTGATGGAGACAATTATCATGATTGGAAGAACAAGATGGTGACTCACTTGCAGTGCATTGCTTTTGAAGTTTTTGATGTAACTATCAAAGCAGTCAAGATTCCTACTTTAGAAGACCTTGCAAAGGATGATGCTACTGATAAGAAAAAGGAATTATTTCATTAGAATGCAATAGCCAAAGAAGCCCTTATCAGTGCCCTTTCTGATAGTGAATTTTTAGAAATAAAGAAGGTAGATACAGCCCACAAAAAATGGAAGTACCTAGAAGACATATTTGAAGGAGACAAACAAGAAAAGGATGCATGCAGAAAGACATGGAAGAAAAGATACAATGCATTAGAGATGCTACCAAAAGAAAATATCAGAGCTTACAATCAGAGGATCAATGAAGCATTTCTTGGAATCAAGAACAATGGTGGAGAGATCTCAGAGGAAGACATTATGGACAAATTGATGACTACTCTCGCTCTAGAATATGAAAACAAGATCAACATCCTTGGTGAGACCATGTAGCTAACATCAAATTTCAAGAGAGAGACTTTGATCAGCAAAATCTCAGCTTTTGAGATTTCAAAATTGAAGACAGAACCTAAAAGTGAGACAGCCTTCAAAGCAACAGTTCATGGTAAGAAATCTGCAATCACTTCTGGTAATTTTGATGATGATGATGAAGAAAAAACTCTAGATGATTTCATTGCTATGATTGCCAAAAGAGAAAAGAAAGGAAAAGGAAAATATGAAGGTCAATTTCCATTTAAATGCTTTTCATGTAATAAGATTGGTCAGTTTGCATCTAAATGTCCTCTAAGAGCTAGAAAGTTAAAAAATGACTACAAGCCTAAATTCTCAAGGAATGTTACTATGCTAAAGATGCAGTTTCAGATCATGACTCAGCTGAAGAAGAAATTGGATTTATTGCTATCATAGAGAAAGTGAACAATAAAATAGATCATGAAGATAAGAAATAGAATCAAGAGCTAGCATTGATTTCACAAGGTGATATAAGGACAAACTGGATTATAGATAGTGGCCGTTCACATCACATGATAGGTGATAAAGGCAGGTTTGTTCATCTAGACAAATATGATGGTGGCATGGTTAGATTTGGAGATAACACTCCTAAACCCATAGTTGGTAGAGGAGCCATCACCTTGGATGGAAAGAATAGTACTGATCATGTTCTCTATGTAGATGTTTTGAAACATAACCTTCTTAGTGTTGGATAGTTAATTGGAAAAGGTTATCAGTTGGAGTTCAAAGATGAAAAATGCATCATTAACAACAAGGATGGTATTATGATTGCATCGGACTCAAAGACTAAAGGTAATGCTTTCCAACTCAATTCAAAAGCAAGTTGTTTTCTTGCTAAAGTTGATGACAGTTGGTTGTGGCATAAAAGACTATGTCATATCAATTTTGATAACATAGTAAAGATAAGCAATGTAAAGGCAGTAAGATATCTACCTAGCATAGAAAAACTAGTTGATACTATATGCAGGGAATGTGTGATGGGAAAGCATGTAAGAAACTCATTCAGGAGCAAGCACAATTCAACAGAGTACAACTTGGATCTGATTCATACAGACCTATGTGGTCCAACTCAAACAAGATCATACTATGGTGAAAGGTATTTCATTTTGTTTGTTGATGATTATACTAGGATAATGTGGGTTGCATTCTTGAAAGATAATTCAGAAACATTTGAGAAGTTCAAAATATTCAAAGCTAAGGTTGAAAATGAATCTCGACTAAAGATAAAATGTTTGAGATCGAATAGAGGAGGAGAATTCACCTCTAATAGATTCTATGAGTATTGTAAAGAAAATGGCATAAAGAGACAGTTGAGTGCACCTAGAACCCCTCAGAAGAATGGAATTGCAGAAAGAAGGAATAGGATCATACTTGATATAGCGCGCACCATCATGATTGAAGGAAAAGTTGCACACACCTATTGGAGAGATGCGGTCAATACAACATTCTACACTATCAATAGAATTCAATTGAGGCCTGGTGCTGACAAAACACCATATGAGCTATGGTTTGGTAGTGTTCCCACAATAAAATACTTTAGAATCTTTGGAAGCAAGTGCTACATCAAGAGGGCTAAAGCAGTAGGCAAGTTTGATGCAAGAAGTGATGAAAATATTTTTATTGGTTACTCTACTAAAAGTAAAGCTTATAGATGTTTCAATTTAAGATTTAAAAAGATCATTGAAAGTGCTCATGTTAAGATTGATGAAAAGTTTATGGTTCAAGAAAGATATCATGATTACTCACCCATGATTGAAGAAGAACCCAGACCCTCCACTAGTAAGAAAATTATTGAAGAAATGTTTAACAGTATTGATATGTTATTTTAATGACCCTGAGACAAGTGAAGAAGAAACCCCTAAGGTTGATGAGTCAACATCACCTAAGGTTCCAAAGTTTACATCTAGAAACCATTCCAAGAAAGACATCATTGGTGATCAGAGTGGCAAAGTCTTAACAAGATCACAAGCAAAGAACTCAGCCAGCAGTGAAGCGGTATGTTTACTATCTCAAATTGAACCTTTAAGTGTTGAAGATGCTTGTAATGATTCAGATTGGCATGATGCTATGAAAGAAGAACTTGATCAGATTATTAAGAATGACACTTGGGAACTGGTCCCAAGACCTAGTGATAATAATGTGATTGGAACAAAGTGGATATTCAGGAACAAGATGAATGAAGATGGTACAGTAGTAAGAAATAAAGCAAGGTTAGTATGTAAGGGCTATGTGCAAAGAGAAGGCATTGATTATTCAGACACATTTTCATCTATGAGTAGATTAGAAGCTATTAAGTTATTTCTAGCTTATGCTACAATCAAAAACTTCAAAGTTTATCAGATTGATGTCAAGTCAACATTCCTGAATGGAAACTTGAAAGAAGAAGTATACATTGAGCAGCCAAAAGGATTCACCTTATCATACATACCTGATATGGTATGCAGATTGAAGAAGGCCCTCTATGGACTTAAGAAAACCCCTAGAGCATGATATGAGAGACTAGATGGATATCTAACAAAGATTGGATTCAAGAAAGGAGTAGCAGACTATAATCTATTCATAAGAGAGACATTTGCAGGTTTACTACTTGTAGCTATATTTGTTGATGACATTATCTTTGGAGGTAATGACAAAATTAGTGCTGAATTTGCTAAGGAGATGCAAAATGAATTTGAGATGAGTATGATTGGACCTATCAAATACTTTTTGGGATTGAATGTACAACAGAAAGAGAAAGCTATTTTCATTAATCAATCCAAGTATGTGAAAGAAATATTAAAGAAATTCAAAATGGATGATTGCAAACCGGTAGGGACACCTATGATAATAGGATGCAAACTTACAAAAGTAGACATGACTCGCCAGAAGTAGATATAACATTGTACAAGTCTATGATTGGCAAACTCATTTATCTTACTCAGACTAGACTTCACATTTCCAATGCAGTTGGCATAGTTGGAAGATTTATAGCAGAGCCTAAACAAAGTCACCTCATGGTAGTAAAAAGGATATTCAGATATTTGCAAGGCACTATAGACTATGGTCTATGGTATCCTAATTCAAAAAATGTTGAGCTTCATGTGTACACTGATGCAGATTGGGCAGGATGCGTTGATGATATAAAGAGTACATTAGGTGGAGCTGTGTTTCTTGGTGATAGACTTGTCACTTAGACAAGCAAGAAATAGAATTATATTTCTCAATCAACAACAGAAGTAGAATATGTTGCAGCAGCCTTAAATTGTTCTACAATTGTTTGGATCAACTAGAAGATAAATGATTTTGGAATTCAGATTGATTATTCTATTCCTATTCACTGTGATAATACTAGAACTATCAATATGTCAAAGAACCTTGTGATGCATGCAAAGACAAAGCACATTAAGATCAAGTATCACTTCCTAAGAGAGAAAGTGGCAAAGAAAGAAGTCAAGCTAGACTATGTGAGTACTAAAGATCAGTTGGAAGACATATTCACAAAGCCCTTGCCAAAGGATAATTTTGAGTATCTCAGGGAGAAGTTGGGATTAATTCCCTTCCCTGATTCTACTTAGAAGGAAGAAGGAAAAGCATCAGTCCTCAGGGACTTATGGATGATTGACTACTCTACTTCTAGAGTAGTATCGATGCTTAAACTAATTGGCACCCTTTTCCATTGATGTCAAAGGGGGATTAATATATAATCATAAAAATAGAAGAAAAAAAAAAGAGTAATATACTAAGGGGGAGTAGTATTCAGTTATGACAACAGTTCAGTTGAGGAAATGGAGAATGGAGAATGTTGAAAAATATTGCAGTAGATGGAGGACTCATCTTTGGGGGAGTTTTGAAGAGGAAATGGAGAATGTTATAAAAGAAATGTTCATTTGGATTGGTGTACTTTTTCATTCCATATTTTGCCATCAATGCCAAAGGGGGAGATTGTTGGAGATTTACTAGCAGGCCAATACTAACTGAATGTTTGTCATTGATGACAACATATGGAAAGTAGCATGTGTGGAAGAGTTATGTAGTAAGCTTTTAGTATATATAGCATGAACATGATATCATCATGATATCATAGGCACAGAGGTTAACTGTTAGTATAGACAATTATATAGCAGCTTGTGTCAGCAGTGTTCTTGACAGAGTAACAGGCAGTGTTCTGTGTATGGTTGTCTGTACAATTATCATAGAGCCTTGCGTGCTTGGATATATGTTGAAGACACATTAGTGATATTACATTCATGGACGCAGAGTCTGATGATCAGTAGAAGTAAGGTTATGCAGTCGGTATTCACTAGTATTAGTTTTCTATGTTTGTTCAGAAGAGTCGACATAGATTATATTGGTTCTGGAGTTGCACCTATCATTTCAGTATGTGCCCTTGGATTTGAGATTAGAGAAGAGTTATTGATGTTTGGTTAAGAGCACATGAAGCAATTCATCTTGAGGAAAAAGATCTAGTTGTTTTGGTAGAGCCGACAGTGTGTAGCGTGTGTCTACATTTATCTTATTGGACAGGTCCCAGAATGTGTTGCGTGCTTAGTAGAGCTGACTGAATTATTATTGGAGTTTTTTATGATTTCTCTAATATGATTTCAAGGTGGTTCTAACAAGCCGACTTGATTATATCATTTAGAGGAAAGATATTTATAGGCAATCATTTGTGATTGCTTGAGTGTGGTTCAGAGTTGACAAAAGAAGAATAGAGCAAAGTGTGCAAAGTGTTGAGCCATCAAAAGAGGGTCTATGTGATCAAGTAAAGTGTTTATGCTATACATTGGAACTGATCTAGATAGTAAGTCTAAGTGTAGTTCACCAAGATCCAGATATAGTGTGTATCTATTATTTAGAAGGTTGTAGCCTTCGCTCCTTTGAGCAGTGAGCTCTCGGACAGTGCATCCTCTCCCCTAACAGGGACTATTGTAAAAGACTCCTAATAGGGTCTAACCTTTAACAAGTTCTACTATACTAAATATACTGTAAAGAAACTCCTAAAAGGGTTAAGGATCTTCTAACAAGGATCATAATACACTAGTGTAGAATATTAGTGGGTGTCAATTCCCACCAGGGTTTTTACCTATTTGGGTTTCCCTGTAACAAAAATATTGGTGTTGTGTTCAAGGATTCTTTCATCATGTTTATGCTTTATGTTTAAGTATACTTAATTGGAAAAAGAATTGAAACTTGTAGATAATTGATTCACCCCCCCCTCTCAGTTATCGCTTGGGACTATTCCTAACACTAGTGAGTTCACTTGGAAGACTACAACATCCATTGCATCTCCATCGATGCGATGATTGAAGACATCTCGGGATTTTTTTTCTTCCCCTAGTGGGAAAGGACTAGATTAGGGATATAGATTATATGCCTATATTGCATTAGTGGACATATTTTTTATATATTGTGTAAGTCATATGTTGTACATCCATTTGGCTTTGAGGAAGCCAGTTTAATTGTATTGAATATATTCAATGTATGACATTATTGGACATATATATTTGGCTTCATGCCCTATGAATATTTTTTTTTTATGTTTTAGGTATGAAATTCATGTGTTTGGTTTATTGATGTATAATAATTTATGTTTATGTGGATGTCTTATGCTTTGTAAATTTCCCATGCCTTATAGTTATGCTTGTATGTTTATCAATGTTTATTGTTATTGTATGATTTATACTTTATTAGAACATGAATGTGACGCACAGGTGGTGTGTAAGACACTCTAAACCCGTACCCTTATAGAAATACAAGAACAATTAGTAACAAGTGAGACAATATTCTCACATCAAACATCCTTCATAAGGATCCACTGTCTAGGCTTCACCCAATGTACTTGCATTGGTTGGCTCCAAACTATCAAACTATCATTCTAATACTGCTCCTAGTAACCTGCACCAGTCATAAAATAGAATTTTTCTCCACATCTTCCCAAAAGAGTTCAAAAAGTAATCAATGATCTGGATACCCTTATGGAAGTTTTATAACATATCCCAAATGTGACCCAACTTGTTTTGAGACAAACTACTTTAAAATTGTTGATTTTGTACCCTGACCAGTCTGAGTTCCAAGAACACCAGTCTATTCCTAGACTTCAATACAAACAAAAAAATAGAAATGATTGCATAAATAAGTAAACACAATGAAAGGAGTATCCTTACATCAAAAAAAATTTGAAAACATGTTACAAATGATCATTAGAACTTTCTATTCCATGACTGTACCCACAGGACGCTTCAGCCCAAAGTCGATGGTGGCATTCGAGCGACTCTATGTGCCAAACAAGATTTCCACTAGAATTTACCCAACCATTCAATGCTATAGGAACAAACGGTTTGATGCTATGACTGACGGTTTGAAAGATATGCAATGTTGCTCATTTCAACTGAGGAACACTACGAGTTTTGACATAGACCGAGAATGTGTTAACAAATATAAATGAACTTGAATCTCTAAAAACTAAGCTAGGTTATTGTAGGCCTCAGCAACATAGCCTCATAGCACTTGAAAAATTGATGCTACCTTGCATGAGCTCTAAGATATGACCCTGTAAAGATCACCAATTCCATGCTAAAGGGATCTTGAGGGACACTTCGGCCTGGAGTTGTCGGTTGCATTTGAGAAACTCAGTGTGTCAAATGATATTTTCACTAATGATTAACGTTCCATTCAAAGCTATTGGAACAGACGGTTCGATGCTATGACCGACGGTTTGAAAGATACACAATGTTGGCCATTTGAACTAGGGAACACTTCAAGTTTTGACATCGACCGAGAATGTCTTGCCAAATATAAACGAACTTGAATCTCTAAAAATTGAGACAGGTTATTGTAGCTCCTAGCAACACAGTCTCGTATCACCTAACAGCTTGATGCTACCTTACACAAGCTCTGAGATATGGCCCTGTAAAGATGGTCGATTTCATACTGAAGGGACCTTGAGGGACACTTTGGCCTAGAGTTGTCAGTGGCCATTGAATGACTCTGTGTGGCAAATGAGGTTGCCACTAGCATTCACCCAGCCATTTGGAGCTTTTGGAACAAACAACTCGATGCTATGACTGATGGTTTGAAAGATACGCAATGTTGGCCATTTGAACTGAGGAACACTTTGAGTTTTGACATCAACCAAGAATGTGTTGCCAAATATAAATGACTTTGAATCTCTAAAAATTCAGATAGGTTATTTTAGACCTTAGCAACATGATCTCGTAGCACTTGTTGGATCGATGCTACCTTGTATGAGCTCCGAGATATGATTTTGTAAAGATTGGCAATTTCATGTTGAAGGGACCTTGAGGGACACTTTGGCCCGGAGTCATCGGTGGTGTTCAACTAAATCAGTGTAACAAATGAGGTAGCCACTAGAAATTACTTGACAAGTTAGAGCTATTGGAACAGACGGCTCAATGCTATGACCAATGGTTTGAAAGATACGCAATGTTGGCCATTTGATCTAAGGAACACTTCAAGTTTACACATTGACCGAGAATGTGTTGCCAAATATAAATGAACTTGAATCTCTGAAAACCTAGACAATTTATTGTAGGCCCCGAAAACATAGTATCAAGCACTTGATGACTCGATGCTACCTCACTCAAGCTCCGAGATATGGCCTCGTAAAGATTTTTTATTTCATGTTGAAGGGACCTTGAGGGATACTTTGTAATAGAGTCATCAGTGGTGTTCGAGTGACTTTGTATGAAAAATGAGGTTTCCACTATCGTTTACCTAGCCATTCAGAGCTATTGGAACAAATGGTTTGATGCTATGACCGACGGTTTGAAAGATACATAATGTTGGCCATTTGAATTGAGGAACACCTCAAGTTTTGACATTGACTGAGAATGTGTTGTCAAATATAAACAAACTTGAATCTCTAAAAAACCAAGATAGGTTATTGTAGACCCTAGCAACATGGTCCTATAGCACCTGACGGCTTGATGCTACCTTGCACGAGCTCCAAGACATGGCCCCGTAAATATTGCTGATTTCATGTTGAAGGGACCTTGAGGGACACTTTAGCTCAAAGTTGTCGGTGGCATTCGAGTGACTCTATGTGCCAAATGAGGTTGCCACTAGCATTACCTGTCCATTTGGAGCTTTTGGAATAGACAGTTCGATGCTACAATCGACAGTTTGAAAGATACACAATGTTGGCCATTTGAACTGAGCAACACTTCAAGTTTTGACATCTACCAAGAATGTGTCACCAAATATAAATTACCTCAAATCTATAAAAATTGAGATAGGTTATTATAGGCCTCAACAACATGGTCCTATAGCACCTACCAAATCGATGATACCTTGCACGAGCTCTAAGATATGACCCTGTAAAGATCACCGATTTCATGCTGAAGGGACCTTGAGGGACACTTCAGCCTGGAGTCATCGATGGCATTCAAATGAATCAGTGTGGAAAATGAGGTTGCCACTAGAGATTACCCAACCATTTGGAGATGTTGCAACAGATGGTTTGATGCTACAACTGATGGTTTGAAGATACAAAATGTTGGTTGTTTGAACTAAGGAACACTTTGAGTTTTGACATCGACCGACAATGTGTTGCCAAATATAAATGAACTTGAATTTTTTAAAAATGATATAGGTTATTGTAGACCCCAGCAACACGGTCTCATAGCACCTGATGGATCAATGCTACCTCGCACGAGCTCTGAGATATGGCCTCGTAAAGATCACAAATTTCATGCTAAAGGGACCTTGAGGGACAATTCAGCCCGAAGTTGTCGGTGGTGTTTGAGAGACTCAGTGTGGAAAATGAGGTTTCCACTAATGATTAATTATCCATTCAGAGCTATTGGAATAGACGGTTCGATGCTACGACTGACGGTTTGAAAGATACGCAATGTTGGCCATTTGAACTCAGGAACACTTGGAGTTTTGACATTGACCAAGAATGTGTTGCCCAATATAAATGATCTTGAATCTCTGAAAACCAAGATAGGTTATTGTAGGCCCCAACAACATGGTCTCATAGCACCTGACGATCTGATGCTACCCTGTACGAGCTCCGATATATGGCCCCATAAATATCGCCGATTTCATGCTAAAGGGATCTTGAGGGACACTTCATCCCAAAGTCATTGGCAGCGTTCAAGCAACTCTATGTGGCAAACAAGGTTGGCACTAGCAATTACCTAGCCATTCAGAGCTTTTGGAACAAACGGTTTGATGCTACGATAGATGGTTTGAAAGATCCGCAATGTTGGCCATTTGAACTGAGGAACACTTTGAGTTTTGACATCGACCAAGAATGTGTTACCATATATAAACAAACTTGAATCTTTAAAAAATGAGATAGGTTATTGTAGGCCGTAGCAACATGGTCCCATATCACCTAACGGCTTGATGATACCTCACACAAGCTTTGAGATATGGCCCCGTAAAGATTGTCAATTTCATGTTGAAGGGACCTTGAGGGAAACTTTAGCCTGGAGTCGTCAGTGGCATTCGAGCAACTTAGTGTCCCAAACAAGGTTTCCATTAGTGTTTACCCAAACATTTGGAGCTGATGGAATAGATGGTTCGATGCTACGACTGACAGTTTGAAAGATACACAATGTTGGTCATTTGAACCCAAGAACACTTCAAGTTTTGACATTGACTGAGAATGTGTTGCCAAATATAAATGAACTTGAATCTCTGAAAATTGAGATAGGTTATTGTAGGCCCCAACAACATGGTCTTGTAACATTTGATAGATTGATGCTACCTTGCATGATCTCTAAGATATGGCCCCGTAAAGATCACCAATTTCATGTTGAAGGGACCTTGAGGGACACTTCAGTCTGGAGTCATCGACAACGTTCGAGTGACTTAGGTGGCAAACAAGGTTGCCACTAGTGATTACCCAGCCAGTCGGAGCTGTTAGAATAGACGGTTTGATGCTACGAATGATGGTTTGAAAGATACGCAATGTTGGCCATTTGAATTGAGGAACACTTCGAGTTTTGACATCAACCGAGAATGTGTTGCCAAATATAAATGAATTTGAATCTTTGAAAACTGAGATAGGTAATTTTAGGCCCTAGCAATGTGGTCACATAGCACCTAATGGTTTGATGATACCTCACACAAGCTCTGATATATTGCCCCATAAAGATTATTGATTTCATGCTAAAGGAACCTTGAGGAACACTTCATCCCAGAGTCGTCGGCGGTGTTTGAGCAACTTAGTATGCCAAATGAGGTTTTCACTAGCATTTACCCGGCCATTCAAAGTTGTTGGAACAGGCAATTTGATGCTATGATCGACAATTTGAAAGATACGCAATGTTGGTCATTTGAATTGAGAAACACTTTGAGTTTTGACATTGACTGAGAATGTGTTGCCAAATATAAAAAAACTTGAATCTCTAAAAATCGAGATAGGTTATTGTAGGCCCCAACAACATGGTCTCATAGCACTTGATAGATCGATGCTACCTTGCATGAGCTCTGAGATATGACCCTGTAAAGATCATCAATTTCATGTTGAAGGGACCTTGAGGGACACTTTAGCCTAGAGTCCTTGGTGGTGTTCGAGCAACTCTATGTGGCAAATGAGGTTGCCACTAGCGTTTACCTAGCCATTCAGAGCTATTGGAATAGATGATTTGATGCTATGACTGATAGTTGGAAAGATACACAATGTTGTCCATTTGAACTAAGGAACACTTCAAGTTTTCACATCAACGAAGAATGTGTTGCCGAATATAAATGAACTTGAAACTCTAAAAACTAAGACAAGTTATTGTAGGCCCTAGGAACATGGTCTTGTAGCACCTAACAGATTGATGTTACCTTGCATGTGCTCTGATATATGAACCTATAAAGATCACTAATTTCATGTTGAAGGGACCTTGAGGGACACTTCGGCCTGAAGTCATCGGTGGCGTTCGAGCGACTTGGTGTAGAAAATGAGGTTTCCACTAGAGATTACCTGACCATTTAGAGTTGTTGGAATAGATGGTTCGATGCTATGACTGATGGTTTGAAAGATACACAATGTTGGCCATTTGAACTAAGGAACACCTCGAGTTTTGACATCGACTAAGAATGTGTTTCCATATATAAAAAAACTTTAATCTTTGAAAACTAAGATAGGTTATTGTAGGCCCCGATAACACAGTCTTGTAGCACCTGACTTCTTGATGCTACCTCACATGAGCTTTGAGATATGGCCCAATAAAGATCACCAATTTCATTTTGAAGGGACCTTGAGGAACACTTCAGCCCAGAATCATCAGTGGTGTTCGAGCGACTCTGTGTGGAAAATGAGGTTGCCACTAGCGATTACCTGGCCATTCAGAGTTGTTGGAACAGATGGTTTGATGCTACGATTGATGGTTTGAAAGATACACAATGTTGGATGTTTGAACTGAGGAACACTTCAAGTTTTAACATCGACCAAAGATGTGTTTCCAAATATAAATGAACTTGAATCTCTGAATACCAAGATAGGTTATTGGAGGCCCTAACAACATAGTCCCATAGCACCTGATGGCTTGATGATACATTGCATGACCTCTGAGATATGGCCCCATAAAGATCATTGATTTCATGCTGAAGGGACATTGAGGGACACTTCAACTCAGAATCATTGGTAGAGTTCGAGCGACTCTGTGTGCCAAATGAGGTTTCCAATAGCATTTACCTAGCCATTCGGAGTTGTTGGAATAGATGGTTTGATGCTACGACGGACGGTTTGAAAGATATGCACTGTTGGCCATTTGAACTGAGGAACACTTCAAGTTTTGACATTGACCGAGAATGTGTTGCCTAATATAAATGAACTTGAATATTGGAAAATTGAGATAATTTATTGCAGGCCCTGGCAACATGTTCCTGTAGCACCTAGCAACTTGATGATACCTTGCATGACCTCTGATATATGGGCCTGTAAAGATCTCTGATTTCATGCTAAAGGGATCTTGAGGAACACTTTTTCCCAGAGTTGTTGGCAACATTAGAGGGACTCAGTGTGCCAAATAAGGTTTCCACTAGTGTTTACTCAGTCATTTGGAGCTGTTGGAATAGAAGGTTCAATGCCACAATCAATGGTTTGAAAGATACGCAATGTTGGTCATTTGAATTGAGGAATACTTTGAGTTTTGACATCGACTAAGAATGTGTTGCCAAATATAAATGAACTTGAATCTTTGAAAAATGAGATAGGTTATTGTAGGCCTCGACAACACGGTCCTGTAGTACTTGATGAATTGATGCTACCTTGCATGAGCTTCAAGATATGACCCCGTAAAGATTGCCAATTTCATGCTAACACTAGTAAATTTTAGCTTATTTTTCGATGAAGATTAGTTGATTTTTAGATGCCAATTGGTCGACCAAACAACCATAACTATTGTTGAAGTTTTTTCATTGATTGTAAAACCTAGTTAATGGTCATCGCAATTGTGACGTATCTAGAGGTTGATTTATTGACAGACCTATCGTCGAATCAAGCACTTCAATATGAAAGAAATATTGGTTGTCTTCCATCTAGGTGACCAAAGTTGGTTGAAATTATGACGTCTTATGGTTGGAATAGTCATCGAGTACATAGCACTCTCGTCAAAATGAAAAAGCATTGTTGGTTGAAATGGAGACAAGGATTGGTCAGAATAGTCATCGAGTACATAACATTCTCGTCGATAGTATATTCTTTTGATCGTCGAAAAAGCAACTGAAAATTTAATTTTTTTAAAATAAAATAAAATATCTATTACTAATCTTTATCTGATAAAATTTAATTTTTAGTAATTATCTACATTTAATCTACCAATTACTAATAGTTTTGTAGTACACATGCAACGTATTGCCATGTGTGATGGTTAACTAGTAATGGGAAAGTTATGATGATGGAAGAAGACAATGTAATAAACTACCAAGCAATAAACTTTTAATTCTTTACAAACAGTCACTTCTCTACTCGTGAAGAAATAGTCTAGTGTTTATATTATTAAATTCTCTATTCAATGCAACATTGATAGGAAAATAATTCATTGATTGGTATTATTAGTTTTCATCATTCTGTGTACTGATTATATTGTTTTGAAGTCTTAAAATCAAATAATTTCAATCCTTTTATTGACTATTCCTGTATAGTGCTTGGCATAAAAACAATCTTTGTCTTGAAGAACCAATGATTTCTTAGGCTCTGTCAAATATTTGGCAAGCAATGATGTATTCAATGTTTCTAAAGTTCTTCAAAAGGCTTAAACTCACTAGTCCAAGACTCTTCACCAATACACCCACCATCCACACCCATCCAGTCATGTCAAGATCTTGTCCAAAATCAGGTTGAAATATCCATTGACCTAAATCAAGATCCTTCCCTCTCACTTCCTTTGTTACATAATCACTTTTGGAGTATATTCTAAAGTCCTTGAATCCAAGCAAATGTAAGTCAATAACACCAAATATATCACTTAAACTCACCAAGACTCTTTACAAGACTTCTAAGTGATATATTTGGTGTTATTGACTTACATTTGCTTGGATTTACAACATCTTGACATTTAATGAAGAAGACAATGTAATGAACTACCAAGCAATAAACATTTAATTCTTTAAAAATAGTCACTTCTCTACTCATGAAGACATAGTCTGGTGTTTATATTATTAAACTCTCTATTCAATGCAACATTGATAGGCAAAGCATTCATTGATTGGTATTATTAGTTTTCATCATTCCATGTACTGATTATATTGTTTTGAAGTCTTAAAATCAAAGAATTTCAGTCCTTTTATTGACTGTTCATGTACAGTGCTTGGCATACAAACAATCTTTGTCTTGAACAACCAATGATTTCCTAGGCTCTGTCAAATAGTTGGCAAGCAATGATGTATTCAATATTTCTAAAGTGCTTCAAAAGGCTTAAACTCACTAGGCCAAGACTCTTCACCAATACACCCCCCATCCCACCATCCACACCCATCCACTCATGTCAAGATCTTGTCTAAAATCATGTTGAAATATCCATTGACCTAAATCAAGATCCTTCCCTCTCACTTCCTTCATTACATAATCACTTTTGGAGTATATTTGAAAGTCCTTGAATCCAAGCAAATGTAAGTCAATAACACCAAATATATCATTTAAACTCAGCAAGAATCTTCACAAGACTTCTAAGTGATATATTTGGTGTTATTGACTTGCATTTTCTTGGATTCACAACATCTTGACATTTAATGAAGAAGACAATGTAATGAACTACTAAGCAATAAATTTTTAATTCTTTACAAATAGTCACTTTTCTGCTCATGAAGACAAAGTCTGGTGTTTATATTATTAAACTCTCTATCCAATGCAACATTGATAGGAAAATCATTCATTGATTGGTATTATAAGTTTTCATCACTCCATGTACTGATTATATTGTTTTGAAGTCTTAAAATCAAAGAATTTTAGTCCTTGTATTGATTGTTCCTGTATAGTGCTTGGCATGCAAACAATCTTTGTCTTGAAGAACCAATGATTTCCTAGGCTCTGTCAAATAATTAGCAAGCAATGATGTATTCAATATTTCTAAAGTGCTTCAAAAGTCTTAAACTCACCAAGATGCACACCTTGAAGCAGCAAGAATTCTTGTGTAGGCTCCTTTTCTGACTTTCCCATCGACTCCAACTCTATAGATATTTGTCTCATGTATCTCTTTGCTAGCTTAATGGAACCTAGCTTTATCTGTATCAAAGAAGATCTTTAAATTATGAGTTTGAGCATAAGCATAAATTTATACATTCAAAAGGGACAACAGTACCAAAAAAATGGGCTTCTAAATGATCACTGATAGTTAATAAGCATGCATGACATACCATATAACACTCTCTACCCAACACTATTCATCTAGTAAGATGTCCCAAAAATTAATTTTTAATATATGTACTATAAATGTACATTTCAGTTGAAGTTGAGAGAAAATGGATTTTGAATTTAAGGGAAGTTTCCATGAAGTGAATACAATGCCACAAATGACACAAATGACAGTTTGTCATATACACTAAAGGAAACTTTATATTTGCAAAGAGGCTTGAAGCATAAAATAGTTCAAAATCTTTAGAGCCTAAGGAGAAATCAAAACATCAAAGTCTTTTCTCATCAAAACATCATTCTATAAGTGAATAGTCAAAGAGCCTAAGGAGAAATAAACAAGATAATATAATCACCACAACATATAAAAACTAGTGAAATCAAGGACAACCAATATAGAGATATGAAGTTATGATGTGTTACAAAGACATGAGGTCCAACATGGAAAAGGATCAAATCAATGGTAAATAGACCAAACAAGTAAAGTGAGAATAGAGACTTCTGAAAGGTTATAGATTTAAATATGGACAAAGAAATGATACATTGATAGATATAGCATATCAAAAGTTACATTTGCATATATTAACTAAGTGAGTAGGTTACTAGACACATGTTTTTAGTTCATAGTCATTTGGTATAGCTACAAATGAAATGCATAAAGAAGTGTTATAGCATGAACATGAGATAGTGGTATCTAAACAAAGGTAAGTTTTCAAAACTTGCATTCAAGGTATTGAAGGATACTACATGCACAATCATTAATACCATGAATCTACGTCATTGGTTTAGTTTGAGCTTCACTTAGTTTCAAGAATAGTTTAATATTCTCTACTTAACAAGGCCAACCACATGAAGGTGGAAGCTCATTGGCCCCTCCCCCCCCCCTCTTACATCACTCTAAATTCCCAATTAACATCTAATAAAAATCATTCAGTCATTCATCCATTTTTAAAACAATCAAACAAACAAAATATATACATGTATTAGTAGCAATTAATTGAGCATCAATAAATCAATATTAAATATATATACTAATCAATATAAATATATATAAATAATTAAATCACATGCCTTGTACATTTCAATCATGTCATTGATCATCCTCTTTATCCATCATCATCATCATCATCATCATCATCATCATCATCATCACTATCATCATCACCATCATCATGAGCATGATCATCATTATCATCATCACCATCACCATCATCTTCTTCATCATCATCTTCTTCTTCGTCATCTTCAATATCTTCTTCTTCTATAACATTATACTTTATCAGCTTTCCTCTTGGATCATGTCTAACAACAAATGACCAACCTTGTTTATGTGGAACTTCTAAGTAAAACACTTGTTCACATTGGATTGGAAGAACATAGGGCTCATCTCCAACTAGATCAAATGACCTTATATTAATCATTGTAAATCCATTATCATGTTGAATGATAGTTCTATTTGGATCATTTTGATTCAGTTGTAGCATGTACAATTTGACGATGAATAGAACTACTTTGAAGGAGTTAAAGTCTCACTCAATTATATCATCCAAGATGCCATAGTATCAATTTTTAGATTGTTGAGGATGTATGTCATTTCTAGATGATATATAAGTGACCTTGAAAACTACAGTTATCTCAGAATCACAAGTTTTCTTCGTGTCATGCAACTTTTTTATGCGAAATTTGTGGCCATGATAGTACATAGCTTTGTAGTGCTTGACCTGCAATTTTTCAAGCGTGTGAAAATTATTTGCATCGTGAGTTGATATGAAACATATGGGTCATGATCATTAATAAATTTTTACATACCTCTCTACCTCTTAAACCATATGCTAGATTAATTACCATTGGCATAACATTGGAATCTCCATTACGATGAGCTTCTCTAACCAATGAAGCAACACCTTCCCACATTAATGAGCAACAATTTTTTTAACATCATTCAATCCATACCTTCATCTAATCAAGATTGTTCGTAATATAAAAATGTATTGCATCCCACTCTTGACCAACTATATAAAAAAAATACACCAATTACAAATAACTTATATTGAAGATTTATAAGAATTAATTAACTACAATAACATCTTATATTTACCTCTCACTTTTCTCAATCTACCTTTTCCCATCAAGTACTCCCCTTCAAATTTGTTAATGGAGTTGGGATCCCAAATACGATCTACATGGATCTTTCCTACAAACTTAGGAAGATATTCACTAATGTACACCATGTTCTGGTATACCATATATCCCTCCACCATAGAACCCTCAGGATGTGCTCTCTGTCAAACTAAGCCTTTCAAAAATTTCAAGTGTCTCTCAACCATCCACATTGACCTAGTTTGTATAGGTCCACACAATTCAATCTCCTCAACTTGATGTATGAGGTAGAGTTCTTGTGCATTGAAAAAAGTTGAAGGTAGACATTTTTTCATTTCACACATAAGATGAGGAATTATTCTCTTCCAATATTTTATATCTTCTTTATTGATTTCTTTTGATAACAACCACCTCATGTATTTTCCAAGATCATATATAACTTGTTTGACACTGTTGTCGAAGTGGTGTGGGAGAGATAGAGGTAGAACATACTGCAATATTTATAAAATGATCTTATCAATATTTTATAAAAGAATGCAATGAAAACTACATGCAGTATACAAATATATAGTGAATAAAAAATAACATGAATTATCTTAATAAATGTATGCCAATCATGTGTTTTCATCCCTGGCCCAAATTCACTTTTCTTTGGTATGAGATTGTTTATGTTCGTAGAAAATCCTATGGGAAAGCATATTTTTTTTATGACTTCTTTTATAGCATTGCTTTGCTGCTCCAACAATAACCAAGTAAGGGCACTTGTATCAATTTGGTCTCCATTGTTATTTGATCAAATGACATTTTTCATTGCATGGTTGGATTCTTCAATGTCACTACAAATTTTGACAATTTTGTCTTTGTCACGCCTTCCATCCAATATTTTCCATAATGTCTATGTTACATTCTTTCCAATATGCATAGCATAAAAAAAATGCACGACTAGGAGTTTCTCGTAGTATGACAACCTACTAAATTACATAGGATAACTTTTTAGTCCTTTTGGAAGTTGGTGATAAATGCCTTGACGACCTTCATGAGCATTAATTACATCATCAGTAAACAAAACACAATATCAAAATATAAATTTCAAACAAAAACCTTCAGATGGAATGACATTACCTTGATGATTTATTTTATTGTATTCCAACTTCCATAGGTGAGGTGTCATTATCCGTGGCTTTGATGTAGTCTATTCTTTCCCATTGAAAAGATATTTTTCAGTAATTCAATACTTATGATTTATGTGGAGAAAGTGTCTATGCTCATCAAACACCTGCTTTCCTAAACTTTTTGAATGACAAGATTTCATCTTTGGACCACAAACTAAACATGCAAATTTTTCCTTTGTCTGAAGACCTACAAGATCATGTATAATTGGATTAAATATGTTAAGTTTGTGTTAGCACTATAACATGCCAAAAAATAGGTGTTAAGAAGAGAACATACCACAAAAATGTGTTAGCCCAGGGGCATCATGTATTGTCCATACAAGTATTTTTATGGAATTGAAATTGTCTTTGTCCTATTGGTCTAGAGATGTCATACATAGTGACCCCATTCCATAACACCATCAACTCATCGATAAGGGGCTCAATATATACATTGATATCTTTAACTTGGTAATTACCTAGCTGAATGAACAAAAACATTACATAATTATTATGACCATTTTGATAGATTATTTGTAATAAATTAATTTAGATGACTATTAAATGAAAAAATACCTAGAACAATCATTGCCAACTTATGTGCTCCCTCTTTATGGACATCCAAGGAGAAATGTTATCGTTGATAGAAAAAATAGGCTACAATGAGTCAACAGATCTCATCTCTCCAAACGGATTGACACCATCTGCTACCAATGAAAGCTTGAGATTACGGGGTTCTTCTTTAAAGTGTGGCCAAGTTTCCTCTATTTCCTTAAATGTCAAACCATCTACAAGCATTCTCATAATGTCATCTTTAATTCTATTGCATGCATGGTAATCCATAAATTGTGCCAAGCTATTGCACCTGAATAATCATTGCAGACGTGGAATAATGAGAATAAATCAAAGAACCTTATGAGACACCTTTTTGTTATTCGATCTGATCAATATCTACTAATATGACAATCATGGCATTTTGTTGCAAATTCATGTTGTTTATGATATATAGTATGATCATTAGGACATGCATGTATTGTTTGATACTCCATTCCAATATCTTTCATAATGGTAGATAATTCTCGGTACGAGTGAGGTAGAATGTTTGATGGTGGTAACAAACACTCACCTATCAACCTATGACCAAAAATATAATTTGTTAATATAAATAATAGTAATTGCTACATGATTCACCCTTTGTTAATTGTAAGGGAATTGTGACTAAAAAAATGAAAAAAGATGACATACCTTAACATACGTGTCATTGCTACATTGGATAAACCATTCATAACCTTCAACTTCACCAACAACAATACAGTGGCAAGAAGAGTTGTTTGGGAGCCTTCGTATAGGGGCTCGTGTGCCTTCTCAAGTATAAGTACATCAAGGTCATCTGAATCAACATCATCATCGTGATCTTCTTGATCATCGTGATCTTCTTGATCTTCATGATCTTCTTGATCATCATGATCTTCTTCCATGGGATCATTACCTTCTACTTCTATATTCACACCTCCATGTTCCCTCATTTGGAAATCCACATTCTCCAGATTGTCATGGTCCATAACATGAAACCCAGGGTGGTTGACCTATATCAAAACGATGACCTTAAATTAACCATGACCATGATGTCATCATCAAATCATATCTTATGTATTTTATAAATTATTGAAATACATACCAATGGACGAAATTTGTTTCCCCCTTCAATGTGACATGTTGCCTACAATGTTCCTTGGTTGTTTTGATTAGATATCTTCGAGTCTTTAATCCCTTACAAATTTTGCAAGGACAATAACATTTTCCATCACCTTTTCTTTTAAAGTTAGACCACAATATAGAAATTGTCTCCCTATTTTGTTGTGGGTTGATATTGTTAGACATGGTCTTTCTTGAATGGAATGACTCATTGGTGGAAGAAGGATGATTTGTTTGCAACCTACGGATACAAATCATCACTGAACAACCATTTTAACCATCATAAATATTAACCATTTGCAATCATGAAAAGTAAACCTAAATCAAATAGCTCATTTTTTTTATCAACATGTGTAGTCTCTGTGTATATGAAAAATGAAAGAAATATCAAGCTGAAATAAATAAGTGAACAAAATAGTGTTCCACATAGAGTGAACAATCAAAAAAATCATTAAGACTATATTCACAAAAAGAAACACTCTTTGTCAACAATGATGAAAATCATCAGGACTATAGAAAAATAATTAAGACTATAGAAAATCAAATTTTAGAAATGGACGGTTCTGATGCTTTGCCATTACAACAATTGAGCATTCATTATTTGGTACTTCTTGGTGTATTCCATTTGAGTATGCCAGGCACAAAGTATTCCATTTACATTTGAAAAACATGCAGATTTGACCAAGCATTTATGTAAGGGTCAAGGAACCTAAAACCTTTTAAAATTGCATAAGGATAGGAACCTAAAACCTTTTGAAAGGTTAAAGATGATGCAAGAAAGATTAAAGTGGTTGAAGTTGACAACTAGTGTGTATGGTCGAAGAAGACAGTGTAATGAACTACCAAGAAATAAACTTTTAATTCTTTACAAATAGTCACTTCTCTGCTTGTGAAGACACAGTCTGGTGTTTATATTTTTTATATATAAATAGCAACATTTACAAGCAGGATATTAGTAAATAGCAGTCCATAATGAGTAAGCAGTGAGATTCATTCAAGAAACAAAAATAAATAACAATCTAATAATAACTTACATTATTTAGCATAAGTTTTGGATGCAACTCCCAAAATTTCACATACAAAATAAAATTTGGCAAGCGATCAATCTTAGCTGATGTTGTTCATTTTTATTTTAATCTAAAGCAATAGTAGCTAAGAATGATCGCTTGCCAACATCTATTGAATACAAGGTACTCCAACCATTTCCATCATGATAACTCTCCACCATTGATTTTGATCATCATTGACAACTCTATTTTCTTGAAGTTTGCATTTATGAATTAAATCTAGTATGCTCTTGTGTGATCCAATATGCTCTTGTATGATCCCAAACCTGCAAGGAGAAAAAGGTATGATGTCAAATGTGTTATCAAGCACTAACCAAATGATCACTAGCACATTTCATGCATGGATGAGAAACAATATCCAAAGCTTCTAAATTATGAGAAGAGGTATGAGTGGAGGCCAAAGAAGGGATATTTGTGAAGGTTTTATAGAGCTTCTCCTTAAATTATTGAGCTTCTCTTTGTTTCAAGAATAATTTAACATTCTCTACTTAACAGGCCCAACCACATGAAGGTGGAGGCTCATCTGGCCCCTCCTAGGAGCCTCTTATGACCTTTTAAGACATTTTAAGACCTCTAAGATGTATTCTTAGGGATAGTAAAGGGTTGTAAAGGGTCATAAGGGGTCATGGGACACAACAGATGAGAAACATAAATGTACGCATCATGGTCACAATTTTTTGGAAACACAACATAACTGAGTGGTATACCCAGACGATGCAATGTGATCACTACTCCTCTAGTTCCAAGTCAACTTGGAACCAGAGGAGTGATAGTCGTGTTGCATCGTTTGGGTATACCATTCAATTATGTTGTGTCTCCAAAAAATTGTGACCATGATGCCCACATTTATGTTTCTCAACTGTTGTGATATCTACATTTATGTTTCTCAGCTATCGTATTTATGTGCATGTTCTTTATGTGTTTGGCTTCTCTCCCTTGCATCCAAAATAAGATTTTCCCACTCTAAATTGATAATTCACATGCAATAGGTATGTATGTTTTATGAAACACCTATCCACAATAGAATGGGAAGACATCTTTCTAGCCTGGCCCTAAATCCTTCGACAATTAGCTCGATAATAAGGTTAATTTTTAATTTTGTTTAATTTTATATTGAAAATCATAATGAAGTCATAAACAACAAAAACAATTATGATTTTATCAAAATATGTCCAACATATCTACTTGAAATTCTAAAAAAAAAATTAGTATCAACAATAGCCCTCTATTAACCACATTTATGCATATGGTCCCAACAAAGTAGTGCACAAACTACATAGAGAAGGCATCGTAGAAATATGATTTCTACTTTCACCATTGAAGCAATCTTGGTGGCACTAGCTGCCTCTTGAGCCTTGCACAAGTTGCACTCATTTCCTACACCAGGTATAGATGTAGATGGGGTAGATGTAAATGTGGTTTCATCGACCCACCAAAAGTATTGACATCTAATATTTCCCTGCAACACCAAATGTACATTAGTTCTTCATAAAATGATTAGTTGTCATTATTTTTAAACATAATGTATAATTATGTATCCAAACCTTTTTCCTATTTGGGAAAACCCAAAATTGACACCCAGGATTACTTATTGTGCATGACATCTTCAACATGCATGGGCCAACACCACATTGACAGATAGGCACATTGACTGAAGTCATCGACGCTATTTCAACAAATACTTCATTATCACAAATATTGCATTGTCATTATTTTGTTCATTCATACTAATTATAATTATAATAAAAAGAAACATACTAATGATCCAGGCCTAGGCCCAAGCTAGAAAGATCAAAACTTATAATACCAATCAATGAATGCTTTTCCTATCAATGTTACATTGAATAGAGAGTTTAATAATGTAAACACAAGACTATGTCTTCATGAGCAGATCACATTGACCAATACACCCCCATCCCACCATCCACACCCATCCACTCATGTCAAGATCTTGTGAATCCAAGAAAATGTAATTCAATAACACCAAATACATCACTTAAACTCACCAAGACTCTCCACAAGACTTCTAAGTGATATATTTGGTGTTATTGACTTAAATTTTCTTGGATTCAATGAATTTAAAATATACTCCAAAAGTGATTATGTAATGAAGGAAGTGAGAGGGAAGGATCTTGATTTTGGACAAGATCTTGACATGAGTGGATGGGTGTGGATGGTGGGATGGGGGTGTATTGGTGAAGAGTCTTGGCCTGGTGATTTTAAGCCTTTTGAAGCACTTTAGAAATATCAAGAATACATCATTTCTTTCCAACTATTTGACAGAGCCTAGGAAATCATTGGTTCTTCAAGACAAAGATTGTTTGCATGCCAAGCACTGTACAGGAATGGTCAATAAGAGGACTAAAATTCTTTGATTTTAAGACTTCAAAACAATATAATCAGTACATGGAATGATGAAAACTTATAATACCAATCAATGAATTCTTTTCCTATCAATGTTGCATTGAATAGAGATTTTAATAATATAAACACCAGACTGTGTCTTCATGAGCAGAGAAGTGATTATTTGTAAAGAATTAAAAGTGTATTGCTTGGTAGTTCATTACATTGTCTTCTTCATTAAATGTCAAGATGTTGTGAATACAAGTAAATGTAAGTCAATAACTTCAAATATATCACTTAAAATTCTTGTGAAGAGTCTTGGTGAGTTTAAGCCTTTTGAAGCACTTTAGAAATATTTGGTGTTATTGACTTACATTTTGGACAAGATCTTGACATGAGTAGATGGGTGTGAATGGTGGGATGGGGGGTGTATTGGTGAAGAGTCTTGGTGAATTTAAGCCTTTTGAAGCACTTTAAAAATATTGAACACATCATTTCTTGCCAACTATTTGACAGAGCCTACGAAATCATTGGTTCTTCAAGACAAAGATTGTTTGCATGCCAAGCACTGTACAGGAACAGTCAATAAAAGGACTAAAATTCTTTGATTTTAAGAATTCAAAAAAATATAATCAGTACATGGAATGATAAAAACTTATAATACCAATCAATGAATTCTTTTCCTATCAATGTTGCATTGAATAGAGAGTTTGATAATATAAACACCAGATTGTGTCTTCACGAGCAGAAAAGTGACTATTTGTAAAGAATTAAAAGTTTATTGCTTGGTAGTTCATTACATTGTCTTCTTCAACCATACACACCTCCACACAAGAAGGACTAAAACCAAACCATAGGATGGTATAGGAATTTAGAAGACATCCTTAATTACAAAGAAAAACAAAATATAGAACTCAAGTCCCAAAGCAAAACTAAATGGCCTAGGTGCCCTGCACCAATACAACCCCCATGTAAGTCAATATTCTAAAGTCCTTGAATCCAAGTAAATGTAAGTCAATAACACCAAATATATCACTTATAAGTCTTGTGAAGATTCTTGGTGAGTTTAAGCCTTTTGAAGCACTTTATAAATATTTGGTGTTATTGACTTACATTTTGGACAGGATCTTGTCATGAGTGGATGGGTGTGGATGTTGGGATGGGGGGTGTATTGGTGAAGAGTCTTGGTGAGTTTAAGCCTTTTGAAGTACTTTAGAAATATTGAATACATCATTTCTTGCCAACTATTTCATAGAGCCTAGGAAATCATTGGTTTTTCAAGACAAAGATTGTTTGCATGCCAAGCACTGTATAGAAAAATCAATAAAAGGACTAAAATTCTTTGGTTTTAAGACTTCAAAACAATATAATCAGTACATGGAATGATCAAAACTTATAATACCAATCAATGAATGCTTTCCTTATCAATTTTGCATTGAATAGAGATTTTAATAATATAAACAATAGACTCTGTCTTCACAAGAAGATCACATTGACCAATACACCCCCCATCCCACCATCCACACCCATCCACTCATGTCAAGATCTTGTGAATCCAAGAAAATGTAAGTCAATAACACCAAATATATCACTTAGAACTCAAAAGGCTTAAACTCACTAGGCCAATAGTCTTCACCAATAAACCCCCCATCCCACCATCCACACCCATCCACTCATGTCAGGATCTTGTCCAAAATCATGTTGAAATATCCATTGACCTAAATCAAGATCCTTCCCTCTCACTTCCTTCGTTACATAATAACTTTTGGAGTATATTCTAAAGTGCTTGAATCCAAGCAAATGTAAGTCAATAACACCAAATATATCACTTAAACTCACCAAGACTCTTAAATTTTCTTGGATTCAAGGACTTTAGAATATACTCCAAAAGTGATTATGTAACGAAGGAAGTGAGAGGGAAGGATCTTGATTTAGGTCAATGGATATTTCAACATGATTTTGGACAAGATCTTGACATGAGTGGATGGGTGTGGACCTAGTGCAGGTTCCCACCTTATACCACCTCCTTCGGCACTCCTTTGCTCACGGACTATGCCAAAATGAAATAAAATGAAATGTGCCAGTAGGTGGGATATATGTATAAAATTTGACTTATAAATAACTATAACCCGACTAGATCATTTAAATACATATTAAATCTTGTAAATTTGACTTGTAAATAACTATAACAGTAGAAATAAGATGAATAAAAAATTATGCCACAATTAACTGCAAGCAAAGATAGATTACACATATGTGAGATAAATTATATGCCACAATTAACTCAAATTGTTTTCATTTGTCATGGGTTTGAAACCCTAATCTCTACACTTCTAATGGTGTTCATGCCACCATTAGAAGTGGCATGAACACCATTAGAAGTGGCTCATGAATTTCCACTTCTAATGGTGTTCAATTTCCAGAGATACAGAGCAATCAACTGTGAACTATTAAAAATTTACAATAAAACCTCTGTTAATTGTGTGCCCTTAGTTGTAGACAAAAAATAATGATGTGCTCTCAATCCCTAAAAGAAAATCGTGTCCTGAACATGGAAAAAAAATGAATTCAAATTTACAAGGGGTACATTTTTTTCAAATTGTTTTCATTTTTCAGTGGTTTGAAACCCTAATCTCTGCACTTCTAATGGTGTTCATGCCACCATTAGAAGTGGCCTGTGAATTTCCACTTCTAATGGTGTTCAATTTCTAGAGATACAGAATGGTCAACTAAGGGTGGGTTCTTTGTTTCCTCATCAACTGAGTTCAAGGTAAAATTGATGCTACTTTTGGTTTCATTGTAAAAAAAATGTTGAGTAAGTGTTTGAATATCAGGAAGTGCAGAAAATAAAAGCTATTAAAAACTCAATCGCAAGCCAACAAAACTTTGTTTAACTATGAATTATTAAAAATTTAGAATAAAACCTCTGTTAATTGTGTGCCCTTAGTTGCAGATAGAAAATAATGATGTGCTTTCAGTCCCTGACAGAAAATCGTGTCCTGAACATGGAAAAAAAAAACCCCCAAAATGTTTGCAATGAATTCAAATTTACAAGGGGCACCATTAGAATTGCAGAGATTACAGGTTTGTAGGGTTTCAAACCCATGACAACTGAAAACAATTTGAAAAAATAAAATAAAAAATGTACCCTTCATTAAGCAAATGCCAAAAAATCAAATCTCTTACCAAGGCTGCAATGAAATGGTTGAAATCGAATGCCTATTCCTCTTGATGCTTTCTTGGGTTTGAGAAGAGAAATGTGGAAGAGAATAAGATGCCATAACTTACAAGATAGATGCATATAGGGGGTGTCCACATATAGCTTCCCTCCTTACCGTGTGCCTCCTTTAGCACTCCTTTGCTTGCGGTGTATGCCAAAATGAAATAAAATGAAATGTGCCGGTAGGCGGGATATATGAATAAAATTTGACTTTTTTTTTTTACTTCTATTCCCATGTTGGTTGGAATTACGACCACTCTTTAGGGTCGTAATTCTGACCAACACAGGAATAGAAGTAAAAAAAATCAAAATTTTCTTCTATAAACCAACCATGGAAAATCATTTTATAACTTGGTCGGAAATGTTGGTCTAAAAAGTGGGCCAAATGTACTAGTGTAAAGGGACCTTGAGGGACACTTCGGCCTAGAGTCATCGGCAATGTTTGAGTGACTCAGTGTGCCAAATGAGGTTTCCACTAGCGGTTACCCGGCCATTCAGAGTTGTTGGAACAGATGGTTTGATGCTACGACCAACGGTTTGAAAGATATGTAATGTTGGTTGTTTGAGCTAAGGAACACTTTGAGTTTTCACATTGACCGAGAATGTGTTGCCAAATATAAACAAACTTGAATCTCTGAAAACTGAGATAGGTTATTGTATGCCCTAGAAACATGGTCTCGTAGCACCTAATGGATCGATGCTACCTCATACGAGCTCTAAGATATGACCCCATAAACATCATCAATTTATGTTGAAGGGACCTTGAGGGACAATTCAGCCTGGAGTCCTCGGCGATGTTCAAGCAACTCAGTGTGCCAAACAAGCTTTTTAGTAGTGATTACCCAGCCATTCAGAGCTTTTGGAAGAGATGGTTTAATGCTATGAGAAACAATTTGAAAGATACGCAATGTTGGCCATTTGAACTAAGGAATACTTCAAGTTTTCACATCGACCGAGAATGTATTGCCAAATATAAATGAACTTGAATCTCTGAAAATTGAGATAGGTTATTGTAGGACCCAACAACATGGTCTCATAGCACCTGATGTCTTGATATTACCTTGCATGAGCTTCGAGATATGGCCCCATAAAGATCATTGATTTCATGTTGAAGGGACATTGAGGGACACTTTGGCTCAGAGTACAGTCTAAGACCAGTGAATTAAAATATTTGCATAAAATGTGATTTGGATTGGTCTATGATGTAAGGAATTTTCCTGGTTGTTATTTATCTTTACATGCATTCATTTCAGTGTTTTTATTGTACTTATGATAGAGGAAATTACTGGTGTTCTTGACAGTGACTAGATTTGGGGTCACAGTCAGTGATTGGGATTGAGGTCTCCTTATGAGGTTTAACTCTTCCACCCCCTATGATCATTGGTGAGAGAGGTTTGAATGTGTATTATATCCTTGTAATATAATTTTTGGTGAAAGAATATGATGGATAAGGTTGGAGAGATCACTGAATGAAGGAGTTTGTTGTGTGAGGAGAGCCCTGTTTTGGCACCAATCATTTTGGTGAGTGTGAATCCTTAAGAGTGGATGTTTTTATGGTGGATTATGGATTTTGGGATCCATATTGATGTGTTTGATCAATTGGTTTGATCTGGAAGAAGTTGTAAGGTTCCATTTGTGTAGGCCCTAGTTGTGTGACCCTAGAAATAAGGGTTTGGTCGCTAGAAGAATGGGTAGGTGTTGAGACCTTAAAAAATTGAATTTTTTTTGTTTTTAAACCTTATGAAAGACTGTTTCTTGGTTGGGATGTTGGGGAGTGAATATATCTATGAGTTTCTTTTTAATGGTGATGGAATTAGGTGTAGTTGGTGATTGCTAGGGTATTGTATCTACTAGATGGTCCAAAGGAGTCTATCTTGGGGTTTGGGTAGGATTGGGAGAAAAAGGCTGATTTGACATATTGGAGGCTCTAGGTGCATTGGGAGGCTCTAGGTGAACAGTCAATGAAACAACAATTTCATATGATTGATTGGAATGTGTTTTGGATAGGGCAGTAAAGGAAATACATTATTGTGTTTATTATTTACATTTCCATGCATTTGAATCATTATACTTGGTGGGTTGGTGAAACAATATGATACATTGACCATGTTAAGGCATTCTAAAGTGTTGGAACAAGGCTGGAAGTCTTGCTTGGAGATTTAATAACTTGGAGGCTCTAGGTACATTGGGAGAAAGCTAGATAGTGCATCCTTGAATTGAGTTGGTTCCTTAAGGCTCTTCCATGCCCTTCCAAGTATTATGTGCCTGCAAGTCATTGGCATAACATCATAAAGTTTTTTTTATTAATAATGAGAAATATATTTATAACTCAGCTCATTAGGAGCACCAGGAGGAAAAAGATGAGCAGAGAAAAGCTCCAGTATTACCCCAAAAAATAGAAGAGAAAGGTTGTCATTAAATCTTACAAACTTCCTATTATACATATGGGGTGATGCATGAGCAAATTATAGTCCACCAAATTTACAGTGCTATATAAATTTGACATTACAATATTTTTAATCTCCATTTAGTCTAATGAACCAATTGGATTTGACCTACCCTTGATTATCTCAAGTATTGCCTCGTGGTCTGACTCACGAACCTTCCAAAGAGTTTTATTATGCAATCTTCCCCCATATCTGATCAAGTGGACATTTGATGCAATGACAAGGTTTTAATAATGAAGAATCTTTCTAAGTGTCTCCCAACCCTCAAACAACCACAACCTAGGGTTCTTCATAGCATACCGTCTAAGCCATGTACCAGTTACAACCACTTCTCCCATAGGGTATTCTAATTCTTCACCATTGATAACTAAGTGATCCAATTTCTTTTTTGCCTCAACACAATGACACAAATAATAACCTGTCCCTTCTTCACTGTCTTTAGGTGCAATAATAACAAAAACATGGCTTGTAATGATATAAAAATAATGAGGACATTAGTTTACTAGATATTTATGATTAAGTACTAAATTTGAGATTATTTGTATGTGGAAAATTTTACCTAGTTGTACTAGATTAGATAAGCGATCAAAGTCAATGGATGATTCCATTTCTGTCAATTGTAGTGATTCATGGGGATGATAGGAGGCAAGTGGACTCAAAATACATCTATACCATTCATCAACCCATTCCTTTGACTCACACCCATCCCAATCTTCATCTACACATGATGAACAAAAGCACGCCACATGTCGTGTGTGGATACTCCATGAACCTGCATTACAACTTCTAAAAGAGTGTAGCTCACTCGATCATGTCAATGTACAACAATCCTCATATGGTGCAATTTTAGTTTCATCCATCAACCAAAAAAATCTATGAACCGTAGACTCACCTTCATTACTTGGACCCATTGTAACATTACACCACTGGACAATACATCTCACATCTGACAATGTTTCTTGGTCCTTTTACTTTAATTCTTCACGTGCTAAGGCTCTTTTAATACATGCACCTACACCATCGTGTTCTCCCTTTCCATGACCGGCCTTTGTGAAATTCCACATATATTGAATTCTAGTAATCTTATGCATCATGCACAACCAATAAAACATCCAATAATTCTTGAATTGTGATGCACAATTATCTGACCATATGATATGTCGATGATATTTTATCCCCCTGTTAGCCAAATGACCATAAAATAGTTGAAAGAAACCATGTACAAACTTTGTAGAATGTGAGCGATCATCACTGATATAAAAATGATACTCCCTCAATATCTTCATGTTCTCCTCTGTATTGTCTGGTGAATGCATGAATGTTATATGAACAAATATAGCAACCTGTTGAGAGTTGTAATACTGTTAGAATTTAACCTTTCCTTGGTATATTTGTATTTAAAGGATAAACCAAGGTATCCTATTGTATTCATCCTCTAGTCCAAGTAGGAGGACATGTCACATATTTGTAATTCCTTTATTAAGGAAATTAGATATTCCTCCTTATGAGGAATCCTACACTTGTCTCACACACTAGTGAAATGTGGCATACACAGAAATGGGAGTTACAATGTAACTCCTTTCTCACATATCTATTAAGAGATGGATCTCCTTCTCTCAACATATGAGATTCTTCTTCTTCTTGAACATTGTATGAGCTAAGCTCTTACTCTATATATATATCTCTCTCTCTCTCTCTCTCTCTCTCTCTCTCATTCTTAGGCATTTTTTCCACTTTCATTATATCACGAGGGGTTTTTTATACTTTTCCCCCTTCAAAATATTGTCTCCTTGATTTTTTCTTTGGTGAATGCTCCTAGTTTTGTGATTATTCATGATAAATCTCCTTATTCCTTGCTCATTGATTAAAGAATTTCATATCTCTCTATATTCTGTTATTATTTTAAAATGGTATCAGAGCAGGTTGGTTTAATCGTGTTTTGAGTGTGTAGGTAAAGGAGCTACCATATCTTGGTGCACTCCAAATTTGGAGACATTTAGAGAGATTTGAATCTCATTTTAGTTCTTTCAATTAGTTCTACACAATATCGTTGTGAACTAATTTTATTTAGTTTAATTATTAGTTCATTTATATAGTTGATAATTACTAATTTAGTTTCTAATTTTTTTATATATTCTCAATAGATATCAGTTCTTTTTATCATTGTAACTTCAAAATTAAATATTGATTCTTATGATTTTTATCATTGCAACTTCAAAATTAGAATGTACATGCGTTCTTTTTCCTTTCCTAATCATTTGCATTGTAATTTCAGTTCATGCACTCTAATTTAGCTTCTAAATTTTTTGTCATCTCTCTTATTAATCTTATTCATTTCCATTCATACATTTTTTTTAATTATTGTATTGGTGATATTAGGTTGCATGCGTTGTTATTCATTGCTTTGTTATTTTAGGCATGCATGCATTTTTTTTCAAAAAATATATTCATTGCATATGTTTTTTTTCCTAAATAGAAGGTTACTGTCAAGCACCACCAGGTTGCAAATAGAAGGTGATAGCATTTTGTTACTCCCATTCATGGTAGTTCTTAGCATTCACAGTATTTCCTTTGCATGTAGTGCTCTGTGAATCTTTGTATGCATTTTTTATATATCCTTGCATGCGTTTTCATTTCTCTTTACATAATAATATAGATTTCCTCATACTAGCAATTCCTTCTTCACTGTTGTTCAATCCTCTATGTTTTTTTTTGTCTGGTTATCTTTTCATTGCATGTGCTATTTGTTAGAATAGAGTTTCATAGACTGAATAGATTTTCGTAGCTCCTTCATAGTTTTATTAGAATAGAGTTTTGTTAATGCATGCACTCTCCACAGTTTCCAATTCACTGCTCTTTGCTTGTATCACAATTTTTTTAATAGCATCACTGATCTGCATTTTTTTTCTAATCTTCTATATCCTTGCATTCTTCTTCCCCTAAAATCTAGCATTGTGGTGCCCTCGGGGAAGGATTTGTGGACATAATCTTATCAAGAACACAGCGGAAGACACCAATGGTGGTGCACAAGGGCTATGCAATCTCCCACCTCTGCCAGCCTTACATGCGCAAGGTTATTGAGGTTGCACGTTTGATTCTCACTTTGTTATTATTTCAAAAGGTGAACTTTACGTATATCTTTAAATCACAGGTTCCCCACTTTGGCTAGATGGCTTCTACTCACAAACCCTAAGGGCACCCATTTGAGTACAGTGCATGAAATGATCCTTGGGCCCTTTGATCCTTGCTTGGAATGCTAAAAAAATTGTGATATTTACGATTTGTGATATTTGGCGGAGCGCTTTGGCTGTGGATTGCATTGGTCAAGCTATCTTTTAGTCGAGGATTTATTGACAGTCTACACCTCTACCATATCGCCAAGCTGCATTAATATGTGAATTGAGACTTGGCCATTTTTGCCCTAGTTGTCCCATTTGCCACCAAACTGCAATCTCCTTTTGTCCTGAAGCTTCGCCAGTAAAGCCCTGCATTGCACAAATCTAGCTGTTTTATGGGAATAACTTCAACAAGATTGTTGCGTGCTTCAAAATTGAGTGGCAGCATACTTCGTAGGCCGCATCCTCATGTGGATCGTAGCCTACTTTGAGCTTGTTTAGGGTTTTCCCTCTCTTTGTCACCACAGGACCGCTCGGTTGGCGGAAGCCATTTTTTTTTACTAGGAGGCTTGGAATCAGGTAATCTAAGCTCGCCAAGATCGCCTAACCCTTTAATTTGGTAGAATATAGGGTCACATTTGTTGAGTTTTTTTTATTTAAGCCTTCTCTTCCATTGAATATAGATGTGAGGGATAATTATTATATTTTATGATAATATAAGTTGGTGTATTACATTAAATTTAGGTTTAGATTTAGTTTTCACTAATAATCTGCCGCTAGTTTTTTTTTTAATTTATTTAGCATAGAATATAAGGATTTATTTGTTGTTATAATAAACTTTTTGTTCGATGGTTTTGTTCTAACCTAATAACTATAGTTTTTTTTAAAATCTAGTTGTAATTTTAAATAGGTTTTAGCTCTAGTGTTAAGGGCTTTTAGTTAAATTCAATTCAGTTTCCTAACGCATTCATTGCAGGTTTGAATCCTTTTATTATTAACTTTTTTAGTATATCTGTTTCCTAACATTCTTTGCAGGTTCGAATCTTATTTAATATTTACGTTTCTCTTATTACATGCATTAGTTTTAGTTCTTTTTTTGCTTGCAATAGTTTTTTCTAGAGTTTGTATGCATTTCTCTATAGAGTATTTCTAGAGATTGTAATGGGCTTCATTAGATTCAATTCTCTTTCTCATTATTTTAGTCATTCTCCAGATTTAGTTCCATTCTTTGGTTTCATTAACATTTGTTTTGCAGGATTGTGTTTCCTTTCCTTTGTTATCAGGCTATTTAGTTTTCTTTCTCTTTGCATGTAAGAGATTCTTGTGTTATCTGTTAATCAATAATAGCTTAACCAAGATCTATTAACTCCTTTGTGTTCTTAGTTTCTATTTTTTCTTGCATGCCTCCTTGGTGTAAGCTTTTATAGCTTTTTGTTGTTGCATGAAAGTGTATATAGTTTGATTTGTGTTCTTTTCTAGGTTCTATTAAATTTTTTCATTCAATTTAGGTGTTCTTTACTTTAATCTTCATATTTAACCATGACTACCCTGATGCCAGAAATAAATTTAACTAGTACAAATTATCATGCATGGAAAATGCACATGACCTTCATCTTTATATTCAGACATATTTTAGATATTGCAACTAATGTCAGTTCAAAACCAGCAACCTCTACTCCTCAAGCTGACCAAATTTCTTGGCAGACTAAAAATGAGGAAGCACTTGGTTTAATCGGGATCTCCTTAAGTCCTGAATTGTATGTCTTAATTTCTACTTGTACAAAAGCCCATCAAGCTTGGGACATCCTGAGAAATACCTATGATAGTGCAGATGAGACTCCAAAAATCCAGCTTCAAGACCAACTTGAAGACCTTAGGTATACCGATTTCAACTCTGTTGATGATTTCTTGCTCAAGTTTGATTCAATTAAAACTTTACTAACTGGTTTACAAGTTACTCTCTCTGATTTAAGGATAATCCACATAATTATTTGTAAATGTTTGCCTAGATAGTTCCAACAGTTTATTACAAATATTTACTCTCAGTTAGCTATTCCTTCTTTAGCATCTCAACTAACTTATGTCATCTTTCAAAATATGTTGCGTCAAGAGGAAGCAAAATTGATTCAATTTGGTATAATTAAAACTCACAAACATGCCTATGTCTCTAGAAGTCACAATAACAATAGATCTTCTAACACTAATCAAAATAACCAAAATTATCAGAGATCAAACAATACTAATAATTCAAATAATAACTCAAGCCAACAATGTAATGATCATTACAATTCTAGGCCTTCTAATAACTATCATAATAGTAATCATTCAAATAGGCCACATTGCACCTATTGTGGTAAAAATGGTCACTTAATACATAACTATTTTAAGAAACAAAAGGATGATCAACATAATTCTCAAAACTACTCAAATGGAAAATCTAATGGAAATCAATCTTGTTCTGCTTTTACTGTTTTTTTTAATGCTTCTAAACAACTTGACTGTGGTGTATCTCAACATGTTTCATCCCATAAGGAAGTCTTTGATTCTTTGCAACCTGATTCTATGAATATTCCTGTTTCTTTAGCTGATAATTATTGTTGTCAAGTTGAAGGAACTGGTAATGTTTTTGTTCCAAATGGAAAATTACATGATGTGCTTTATGTTCCTGATTTCAAAGATAACCATATTTCTATTTTTGCTCCTAACATTAAGGATAATACTAATACTCTTCAAAAAGATAATGATGAACATAAAGATAGTAATGATACTCCTAATGATTTTGTTCCTTCTAGTAGTGATAATGATGATGATGGTAATAATCTGTTTACTCTTCTTTGCTCTCATGTTGATTATATGTTTGGACCAAGAAGAGGAAATTATATCTAACTTTCTTAATGTTACTTTGCAAGATATGTTTATTACTCAAGATGAAATTCATGATGATAGTACTAATCCTATGATTGTTGTGGAGGTTAATGATAATGATGCTTATATTAACTCTCCTATTGATGCTTCATATTATGATGAATATGTTACAGATTTGGTTTATGCAACTGAAGATTGCATTTATGATTCTATGACCCCTGATTCTCAATGTGATTTTTTCCAAAGTGTTACTGATTCAGCACTAGGTGATCCCAATGATGGGCACTCTACTAACGGTTTTTGCCTTATTGTAGGCTCAAGTATCGATTATGCTCCACCTCTATTTTTTACTAGAAATGAATATATAGAATGCATAAATTCATCTCAAGAATCACAATGGTCTCTTAAATATTTGGGCTCCCCTCAACATGCTATTCACTTTGCCAAAAGTCCTATGTACCATTCAAGCTCCAAAGCACAAGTTGAAGACATGCAAGATGATCAAGCCAAAGGCATCCTAGTGAAGACTCTTTCAAAAGAAACATCTCAAATTCATTGTAAACATTTGGGTTTGATACCTATTGATGTAATTACCCCAAGTAAAGATTAAAGGGGGGTGTTAGAATTTAATCTTTCCTTGGTATATTTGTATTTAAAGGATAAACCAAGGTATCCTATTGTATTCGTCCTCTAGTCCAAGTAGGAGGACATGTCACATATTTGTAATTCCTTTATTAAGGAAATTAGATATTCCTCCTTATGAAGAATCCTACACTTGTCTCACACACTAGTGAAATGTGGCATACACAGAAATAGGAGTTACAATGTAACTCCTTTCTCACATCTCTATTAAGAGATGGCTCTCCTTCTCTCAACATATGAGATTCTTCTTCTTCTTGAACATTGTATGAGCTAAGCTCTCACTCTATCTCTCTCTCTCATTCTTAGGCATTTTTGCCACTTTCATTATATCACGGGGGTTTTTTTATGCTTTTTCCCCTTCAAAATATTGTCTCCTTGTTGATTTGTTCTTTGGTGAATGCTCCTAGTTTTGTGATTATTCATGGTAAATCTCCTTATTCCTTTCTCATTAATTAAACAATTTCCTATCTCTCTATATTCTGTTATTATTTTAACAAATACTTTGCTTGCACCTCATTCTGTGGTTGTAGTGTGTAGTTCTCTAGAAATTCCACAACTGAAACAATGGTATCAAGTGGGAATGTGTCCTTGCACAACTTGAATTACATATCCAACCATCGTGCTCTATGTGTATGCCTTGCATACTCATAAATAATTTTTTTACAAAAAATGTCCATGAATTTCAATTACTAAATCACATCTTTTAGCCTCTTTTCCATCTTTTAGATTGTATGTCACGGTCTTATATTTTCTAAATTCCACTATTTCATTACCGATTGCATGTGTACTCTCCATATGTTGACAAATTGGCAAATGTCGCAAACCTCCAAAATTTATGCATGTACCATTCAAGCATGAGAGCTTGTAAAATTTTTGACCATCTACTCTTTCACATAAAATGGTAGAATTTAATTCCCTTGAAGATCTAGGTGGGTCATTTATGTTACAATCCTGCAAAACATTGTTAGAGTACAAATCTACACATATATTCCTATAAACTTCAAAATGGTTAGAAAATTCAATATGTACCCTACAACAACAAGTTGCGCATGTGTGATTTATCTTCACATAAAAAAGGTTTACACATTTCAAAATATCTCTGACTAATTTTAATTTGAGGATACATATGCATAAATTTTGCAAAGAATTGTGTCTAAGTTGAATCAAAAAAATGTTTTGGATGTGGAACATGAATTTGACTACCACTCCTCCTTACAACATCTCTTTGATTAGGAGATACCCATGTGTTATTCTTCCAAAATTCTTCAATCAAGGATTTCAAAGCTTCAACAATTGCTTTATCTCTTCGTAGTAGTCTACTGGAAAATGCCCATAACTCATTGCTATTTGGATCTTCCACTTTTTGACACCTTCCCAAGGCTCTTATTAGAGACTTTCTACTTATTTTCAATATTTTTCTTGTCTTTCTAATGAGTCAAGATTTCTTCATTTGAGTTCTTACTATCATTGATGTAAGTACACGTCATGTGACATTACTATCTTTTGAGTGTGCTGTAGAACCCACACTCTCATATGCAGTCATTAGATTCTTTACAATAGATTTTTCACTTGACTCATCCATCATTCTTAGCCCAAGAATCTTCATGATGGGCCTAAATTTCAGATTTCTCATCATTTCAATAAATAGTTGACATCTTCCTATCATGTTTAAATTCTCAAAAAATGATCTCCAAATACAATTAGTATTTCTTTGACAAGTACGCTTGGGAATCTTGTCAGGCATTTCTTGCAAAATGTTAGTATCAATATCAATCAAATATTTTGGCTTTCTATAAATAATTTTAGGAACATCAAAAATATTGTGTGAATTGCATACCATCTTGAGTTCCTTCAACATGAGATGATGTTGTGCCCACACCTTGGTATGTAGACAATGATGTGCCTTCAACATGATACAATGGGGTACATACACCTTGAAATGTAGACAATGGTGTGCCCACACCTTCGAAAAAAGACAATGGTGTGCCTCCAACATTAGATGATGATGTCTCTTCAACTTGGGAACTCATAGATGATGTGTCGGCATCTTCATAATTTAATTATCTTGTTGTACGCAAGTTTCTCATTCGTTGTCTTTTTGTTTCCAATTCCAATTCTCTCTTACTTTGTATTGATGTTTCATGTTCCTCATCCAAAGAAAAATCTTCTTCTATGGTATCCAATTTTTTTTGTTCATGAAGTTGTCTCATTCTTTCCCTTTTCTTCTCTTTGTCTCTTTCATGCTCTTCCGATGTTAAAGTCTTTTCTCGTTTCCTTCGCCTGATGATGATTTCTACATATAAATTCATTACAATTTTTAAAATATAATATAAATGTAAAATGATAAGTCAAATTATAATATAAACCTCTTACAATATGACAAATTATAATATAAATTTATTACAATTATATCAAATTATAAATAGAACAAGTCTATATCATACCAATTATAAACCAAAACACTCTTTATTCACATTTGACATGTAAAAAAATTTAAAAAATTACCTCAATCGATAAATTTCGGTGAATACTGATTGACTTTCACAATTCGATGTTGATTTTTAAACAAAAATATGGTGCAAATTGATAGAATATGCTTCTTTGTCACTTTCAACACCATGAAAAGAGAATATTTGTCAGATAACACATAGAACTCAAACAGCATACAGAAAAAGTGGGCCTCTTTCACAAGATCTTTAACAAAGAAGACCATTTATTTTAGTCTTACATAGCGTGAGCGTGCTATAGCGCATGCCCCCTATGCAAAACTAAAAAGTGTTTGCATACGAGTCAACCCACAATAATGGGTTACACTTTTTCGGAGGAAGAAATTCTTCCCGAAACGTGGTGGAGGCAAAAAATGCCTTCATACTTTCGAATGAAACTGAAGTGCTACTTTCAAATGAAACCTAAAAATGCCATAGTTTCGAATGAAACTAGGTTTCATTCGAAACCTATTTTCTAGGAATAAAATATTCCATGCAACAAGGTTTCGAATGAAACCTAGGTTTCATTCGAAACCTTGTTGCATTAGGTTTTGGTGGGGTTTTTAACCCCACTTTCCATCATTTGGAAAGTGACATTTCGGCTCTGGCGTTCGGCTGTGGGGCATCCGATTCATCGACCGTCATTTTCCAGGTGGGTATTTTTTTTTTTATGTATATATACGTATTACATTTGTATATTTATGTATTTTTTTAATGTATTTAGTATCTTTTAACATATATACATGTATATATGTGTATTTACATGTGTATATGTGTATATATGTGTATATGCATGTATATATGTGTATATACATGTGTATATGCATGTATTTATGTGTATATGCATGTATTTATGTGTATATGCATATATTTATGTGTAAATACATGTATTTATGTGTAAATACATGTATTTATGTGTATATACATGCATTTATACATGTATAGATATGTATTTATGTGTATATATGCATTTATATGTGTATATGCATGTATTTACATGTAAAGATGCATGTATATGTGTACGTATGCATGTATTTACATGTATATACATGCATCTATGTGTATATGCATGTATGTACATGTATTCACATGCATATACATATATATATGCATGTATATACATGTATTTACATACATATATACATGTATTTACATGTATATACATGCATGTATACATGTGTATATGCATGTATGTACATGTATTTACATGTAAATACATGTATATTGTATATACATGTATTTACATGTATATATGCATGTATATGTGTATATGAATGTATGTACATGTATATATATATGCATGTATTTATATGTATATACACACATATATGTGTATATGCATGTATTTATATGTATATACACACGTATATGTATATACACATGTATATGTGTATATGCATGTATTTACATGTATGTACATATATACATATACATGCATGTATTTACATGTATATACATGCATATATATGCATGTAGATACATGTATGTACATTTATATATGCATGTATATGTGTATATGCATGTATTTACATGTATATACATGCATGTATATATGTATATGCATGTATTTACATGTATATACATGCATGTATATGTGTATATGCACATGTACATATATGCATGTATATACATGTACATGCATGTACATATATGCATGTATGTACATGTGCATATACACATATACATGCATGTACCTATGTATGCATGTGTGTACATGCATGTACCCATGCATGTACACATGTACATACATATATACATGTGCACGTATGTGTGTACACATGCATATATGAATGTGTGTACATGCACATGCACACGTATGTACACGTGTACATACATATGTATGCATATGTGTACACACATGTATATACATGTGTATACACACACGCACGTGCATATATACATGGGCACGTGTGGTCATAATGCATACATATGTATGTACACGTGTACATATGTGTGCATGTGCATGTACACACGTGTCTACACATGCATATATGCATGTGTACACACGCACATGCACATGTACATATATGGATGTACATGTGTACATGCACGTATTTACATGTATATACATTTATGTACATGTATATATGCATGTATATACATGTAAATTTACATGTATACATAGGTGCATGCATTCAATGCATGTGTACAAGTATGTACATATATGCATACACATGTACATGTATACATAGGTACATGTTAAATGGGTATAAATAGGTACATGTTTATAGATAGGTACATAGACCTACATGTTAGATAATAAGTCTCTAATGAGTTTAAATGTAGTTTTAAAAACTTTATTTTGATTGAATAATGTAGTTAAGCAGTTATAATTTGTGTTCAAATTTAATGTCTAGTTATTTACACTTTATTTTTATTGAATAATGTAGAAGTGTACTTTAATTTTATTTAATGAAGTTCAAAAAATATGATTTAGTGCATGTGAACATGTAGTTATTTGACACTATAAATATAATTTCTTTCAGGTGCACATATCTTGATAGTTCATTTATACATCTAGATTACTAGACATTACACATGGCAGATGCACCTATCCCGCCTCAGGATCGGGAACAATCTGAGAACCTATTTGACCGCACAAATAAGGAAATTCAAAAATTACAAGAGTCTATTGATAGTCCCTCCAGCTCCACTATTTATAGGAACACCTGTCAGTCCATCCTGGATAGCTTAATTGCTATCCGGAATGACATACAGAGGACTAGTGCATATTCCCCAGATGTTGTACAGTCTATTCTTGAGAGAAAGAGATGAGAGGTTAGCTCTGGTCTTTCTCTCAAGGAGGTGGCCAAACTAGTGCCCAAAGAGATTCTTAAAACCCAAGTTTGGCCATCGTACGTAGAGAAACAATATGTGAAGGGATATCAAGTTACGAAGTGTCAGGATCTAGCTATATCTGCACTGATATACCCTAGGTTTCTAGCTGCCCATGGTCGTTACCCAAATAATGACCAAATCCCCTTATACTTCGCACAGCAGATCTATGCAGAGGTGCGATTAGGGAAACAGGTTAATTACATAGATTTGACACCACATCAGGGGTAGGGGCGTGGGAGACTTGCAGATAGAGATGCTTTTCACCAACCTGATCGTCCGAGACCAGCACACAGGGTTATTCTAGGTGAGAGGTCATAGGCTATTGCTCCATCATTGGGTTCCATAGCAGACGATGTTGTTCATAGCACCCAGCTATGGGGTGTGATTGATAGTGTGGGGCACATTGCATCGGCTGCGACATCCATATCTGTAGATCAGGTTAGCCAGTATTTAATGTAGCGACGGCGCTCCAGATCATCATGTGGAGCATCTTCCAGTAGGAGCTTAGATGACTTGTACTCTGCAGCAGGGATCCCTTCACTTTCTACCCTTGAGGGAATTACAAGAGAGATGGCATGCGTCACCATGACTAGTTTGGCCGAGGATCTTATTGATGCATATGCATTTATAGCTACTGAGCATGGTATCCCTATAGTGGATGTTAGAGATCATGTGGGTACTGTTAGATACACTCAGCGATAGGATCCTCATCACACACATCATGATAGTAGCGGTGCCCATGGTGATCCTCCTATGGACCAGTCTATTGCTGCTAAGAGAGAGGCACACTGTACAGACCCTTCAGTGAGTGCAGGGCAGCGGTTATCTGATGTTGGTCTCGAGGACATTGAGTTTGGCATGAGTGCGACCGGTTACCTAGATTTGCTAACACATGATGATCAGTTAGCTTCTATGCCATCACATCTAGTTTCTCCATTGCATTCATCTTTAGAGAGACGATTGTCATCTACTCATGTGGCAGATGTTCAGTTTAGCTTCGATTAGGCACAGCAGCATATTGATACCCTAGTTGATAGGATCGAGGAGAGGGAGTCAGAGCATGTTCCGGTTCCACCGTCTACACAAGTATAATTTGTTTTAATGTCATTTAGTTAAACTTTGATTGTTGGAGATTCAAAATTTATATATAAATGTATATATAATTTTTGTCATTTTTTTTATCTAGGGGGAGATGCCTCTTATTACTCCTATAGGGAGCGATCGTGTATGATGTCGGGACTCACTCGATGATGACATCAGTAGTGGGCAAGTGAGTTTTTAATTTATTCAATTTGTGTACGTACATCTTTACATTTTTAAAATAGATGAGTATTATTTTATCAACATTTGAAAGATGTAAATATTAATTTGTATGATCTCACTTTGTCTATATAGGGTTCTGCACATCCCTCGCAGCATGATAGCTACTCAGGGCCCGATCATACTGTTAGGAGTCATCATGATGATTCTTAGGCTCTTTTAGACATGTTACACATGTAGGGATCTCTGATGTTACATTTGACATAGTTGGACATGCATCCATGTATATTTTTTTCATGTATACATTGCTTACTTCTTGATTGATTTCATATATTTGATGTTCATGTTTGACATATATGTACATGTTTATCCTTGATGTATGTATGTACATGTGTAGTATACTAAATTGATAGATCTCTAGATTGACTATACATTTGACATAGTTGGATGCATGCATGTATATTTTTTTCATGTTTACATTACTTACTTCTTGATCGATCTCATATATTACATGTTTATGTTTGACAAATATGTACATGTGTACTATTTGATGTTTATATTTGACATATGTACATGTAATTCATACAAATTTTAGTTGAATGTTAAATTTGAATGTAATTCATACAAATTTCAATATGCACATGAAATTTAAGATAATTAAGTTGCATGTACATTACAAACTTATTATTTTTAATATGGGAAGTAAAAAAGGCAATATATCACAATCAAGAGTATTTATTAAATTTGTAAACAATTTAATCCTAACATAGCAATTTCACATATTGAATTAAGCTATCTAACATGCATATAAAGTATCCTAATTTTATAAATCCAAAATGAGATAGATTTAATTCTTGGCACATGCACACATATACATTTTAAAAAGACAAGTTAATTTATATATATATATCTACTAATAAATTTGCTCCATTCACTAAGGGCACATGCCCTAAAAAAAATTTCTCAAAATCATTTTTCATACATGCACATGTACAATTTGCTGTACATCAAGTGGTTCATCTCTCTCTTTGATAATATTCACTAATTTCTCATGCTCTTCGGTATCAAGCCTCCACTTACGAATGCCACGCCCTGTCACTGGATGAAGAGATAGTTGTGTGGCAATTACAAGATGACTATATTGATAAACCTTGTTATTTAATTGATAATCAATAAAATGAACCCCCTGTTTAATTACTTTGATTTGCTTCAAGTATGTTCCTTGCACAACAACTGACCCTACACAGACAATTGAACAACAACATGCATTAAATAAACATGTGTATATATATGTGTACATGCATACATTGTATCATAATTTGAACAAAAATTTGAATAAGGCCATCAAATGCAAGATAAATTTATTCATCAAAACCCCTAAATATAGCACGCTAACCTATAGGAAACACAATTCCATTTCTTGTTTCATTCTTTGTTAGCTTCATCCTCTCCTTCGTACAATGTAATAGATAGTAATTCACACCTTCAACATTATTAGACTCTGCTATTACTACAAAAACATGTCCTGTAAAAGAACATTACACCACTGTAAGTTATATAAATTTATTAGAGATACATATGGGTACCCTAAGAATTGAAAAGTGCATATGTATATAAGAACACGTACCAATTTTGATCAAACCTAAAATATGGTCGTAGTCAGTGGAAATAAATGGAACGTCATCATAGCTTTCATCCTCAACTTCATCATTTGTAGTGGTAACATCTAGTGGAACCAAATTCCATTCATTGACATATCCACTTTTTTGGTTAATACATTCACTGTAGTTTTCAGAAACACAGTCATAACAAAAGCATGAGTAATCTCTACCATACAATGACCACACATTACTATCTGTACTCATAATAGGTCTAATAGGTCTTAATCAATTGTCTTTTCACATGAGATCGATGTTATGAATTGGCTTGGTCATTTAGGAAAATCATTCTGAGAGCCACCACTTTCTTCTATCATCTTTCTAAACCCTTGAAAGAAGAGATTGAATTCAACATGATATCGACAACAACAAGTCTCAAAAGTTTTATTTATCTTTACAAAATATGGTTTCAATCTTTCGAACATCGTTTGTCCAATCTTGACGTTAGGATTTGAATTGCAAAATGAGAGATACAATTCATGTTGTGTGGTGTCCAGCCAATGTTTTGTGTGCTGCAAATATTCCTTAGGCCCTGTCCTCTTTTTCATGACATCTCTCCTATTTGATGAAGGATGAGTATGATCAGTCCAAAATGTTATAACTAAGTTCCTGACTATTTCGTTAATCTTGTCAGAGTGAGGAGCTCGACACATTAGTGCCCAATTACCTTCCAATGTAGTATCATCCAAAATGTTTCTCCTTTTCAAGTAATGCGACATTGTCTTCCTACTATACCTGAGATGAGATGAAAGTGAGGAAATCTATCTTTTATGATACATGTTTTTATTTAAAATTGATGTCAATATCACTCTTCTAGAAATGGACCTATCTGTAACTCTAGATGTTTTCCCAATGGATTGCAAACCTTCCTTGACACTTTCAACAACATTTTTTCCTAGGTCATCCAATTTTCTCTTTTTTGAACTTGCACCTGCACCCAATAGTTTCAATGGCTCCTTTAACTCATCTTTAAGAAGTGTGATTGATAATAGTTGAGTTTTCTCAAGTGTATCAAGATTTTCAAACTGTGCAATTATATCCTTAGACTTTTTATTCAATGTCCTCTTCGTAGTATTTGTGGGTTGTTTGGCATACTCTCTCAATTTGTTCACATCCATTTCAAGTAAATGATCAATGCTTTTATGATTAATTTTTCTTTTCAACTGTTGGGCTAGGCTGACATTGTCATGTGTTTCTTGTAATTCAACTACAAACAAAATATTTAAAAATATCTTAGGTTACCTCATCTTAAGGAGAACAAGTGATTATTTATGTCTAAGCTCATAGTGTATTATAATAATTCAAATCTAGACTAAATCAAGACAATGGTACGTAACTTAAATAAAGAGGGAGATAGAGAGAGATAGAGATCTATGTGTACTTGTTTGAGATTGTAAAGGATGTTCTTGTTGAGCTTGTGATGACCCTTCTATAGCATCTATAGGATGGTCTTGTTGAGCTTGAGATGTCCCCTCCCCAGCGTCTACAGGTTGGTCTTGTTGAGCTTGAGATGCCCCTTCTCCAGCTTCTACAGGTTGGTCTTGTTGAGCTTGTGATGACCCTTCTCCTGCAAATGGAGATAAAGTTAGTAAGTTTAATACTTACTAGATATTAAAGTAGACATGTGTAGATCTATTAAAGATATTAAAGTAGACATGTGTAAGTTTAGTTCCTAATAGGTCCTGATAGGTCTAATAGACCTCTAATAGGTCCTAATAGGTCTAATAGGCCTTAATACATGTATAATACTATAAAAGTACATGTCCTAATAGGTCTTTTTGTCCTAATATCTGTCTAATAGGTCTTAATACATGTCTAAAAGGTCTAATAGACATCTAGTAGGTCTTAATACTTGTCTGACTAGGTCTTGATACATGTCCTAATAGGTTTGACTAGGTCTTAATACATGTCTATTAGGTCTTCATACATGTCCTAATAGGTCTCATACATGTCCTAATAGGTCTCATACATGTCTTAATAGGTCTTCATACATGTCCTAATAGGTCTCATACATGTCCTAATAGGTCTCATAGGTCTTAATACATGTCTAATAGGTCTCTTTGTCCTAATATATGTCTAATAGGTCTTAATACATGTCTAATAGGTCTTTTTGTCCTAATATATGTCTAATAGGTCTTAATACATGTCTAAAAGGTCTAATAGACATCTAATAGGTCTTAATAGGTCTAATAGGTCTTAATAGGTCTAATAGGTCTTAATACATGTACAATACTGTAAGTACATCTAATATACATCCTATAATGGGTATAATAGGTTACTAATGCATCCTAATAGGTCTAATAAGTCTTAATAGGTCTTCACACATGTCCTAATAGGTCTCATAGGTCTTAGTACATGTCTAATAGGTCTTTTTGTCCTAATACCTATCTAATAGGTCTTGATACATATCTAATAGGTAGATAATAGGCCTCCAATAGGTCCTAATAGGTCTAATAGGCCTTAATACATGTATAATATTGTACAAGTACATCTAATATGTCCTAGAATAATGAAACTAACTTTCCTAATAGGTTAGGTAATAGGTCTAATAGGTCATAATAGGTCTTTAGGTCTTGATACATGCCCTAATAGGTGTGATAGATCTTAATACACGTCTAATAGGTCTTAATACGCATGTCTAATAGGTCTAATAGACCTCTAATAGGTCCTAATAGATCTAATGGGTCTAATAGGTCTCAATACATGTATATGATACTGCAAGTACATCTAATATGTCCTAGAACATGTATAATAGGTTCCTAGTAGGTCCTAATATAGGTCTAATAGGGCTTAATAGGTAGATAAATAGGTATTCATGGATGTTCTAATAGGTTTGATAGGTATTAATACACACATGTCTAATAGGTCTAATAGACCTCTAATAGGTCAATTAATAGGTCTAATAGGTCTTAATAGATGTATAATACTATAAGTACATCTAATATGTCCTAGAATAGGTTTCTAATACATCCTAATAGGTCTAATAGGTCTTAATAGGTCTTTAGGTCTTGATACATGTCCTAATAGGTTTGACTAGGTCTTAATACATGTCTAATATGCCCTTTTGTCAAGTAATAGGTCTAATTAGGTACCAGGTCCAATTGATCTAATTGCATCTAAGCTACTTGGGTTATAGGTCTAGTTGCATCTATGTCGGTACTAATATGCCAATCTAACTTAATTAGGCCCTAATAGATCTAATAGACCTCTAATAGGCCTGATTAAGTTGACTAATACAAGTGTATACATGTACATATTATTCAAGTCCTAATATATGTAGCTATTAATAAGACATGCTCTTTATTGAATATATTCTAGGTCTAATTAGAAATTGCAATATCATGTGCTTACATGAACTTCATTAACATATGTCCTAATCATCAATTATGATATATAGTCACAGAGAGAGAGAGAGAGAGAGAGAGAGAGAGAGAGAGAGAGATAGGGTCACACCTTGTCTCACACGATGATACATTTCACGAGCTTCTCTTCGTAATCTCTCTTTAGTTTCTGGTGAGTAATGTCAAGCACTCTTATTTTGCCTTCTTTTCTGATTCCCCATCACTTTTGCATGATTATTCCACTAAAATATCACAAAATGTAGGAAAATACACCTTCAAATGTCTTTTTTATATGTAAAATATGAATTATTTTGCAGCTCTGAATTAAAATATTGAGAAAATGGCTATTATATTTATATGCGATCGTCGCTATCACGAAAAAACACCAAATTGGCTGACATGAGTTTCGAATGAACGTTAAATTTAACTTTCATTCGAAACCAGTTAGCTTTCATTCGAAACTCTCTTGACCCGAATGTTGACACAGATGTCAACTCGGGGTTAGCATTTTTAAGTTTTGAATGAAAGTAGTTTTGAATGAAAGTAAGAAGTTTCAAATGAAACTAGTTTCATTCGAAACTTCCTTTCTAGGACTTTTTGTCAAAAGCCAACAGAAAATAGCACATTTCTGAGTTTCAGGGTTGAAGCGCTAGGGTCAAATGAAACATTTAGAAAATGACCTTGAGTCCATGCAAAAGTGTTCTGAGTCAGCTTTCTAACGACTATACTCTTGACCAGTTTTGAATTCATTAGGTGTATGTTGTTCGACGTGAAACGGATGTTAGTTTTTTGGCCAATTCAAACATATGACTTTGATGTTCAATAGAAAATAGTAGAAAATATAATAAAAATTTTGAAAAATATCAGTGCCCTTCATCTTAGAGTCTTCTTTCTACCAAAAAAAAAAAATTTGAAATCTGATATATACAAAAGAAGTTATGCGTTACGCAGTGAAAGTACGTCAAAAAACTAGCTTGGTCGACTTTGAGCATACATAAAATATGAAAAAAATGTGATAATGTCTTGAAACCAATTGGATGCCCTCAGTATGGATGTTACCAAACTATATTCGAAAGAATCGCATTGATATCTTTTATAGAAAAAAAGTTATGCATTACGCAGTCATGGTAACTCTTTGAAAATGCCATTTTCAGCAACATACTAGTTTTTGTGGGAGAAAGAAATTTTGATTTAAATTAATTTAAAATATATATATATATATATATTTAGATTCTACACAGAAAATCTGAAAGGAGTCTAGTTTACATCATTTTCCGATTTCGAACGATTGAACAGCAATATGCATCGGAATGTCAAAGTTTTTCTAAAAATTGGAAGGTCAGTGTCAATTCAAGCCAAAAAGTGTAACCCACTATTGTGGGATGAACTCTTACATAGTAGGAGTGCACTATAGCACGTCCGCCCTATGCAAAACAAGAGAGAGAGAGAGAGAGAGAGAGAGAGAGAGAGAGAGAGATATATATATATATATATATATATATATATATATATATATATATATATATATATATATATATATATATATATATATATATATATATATATATATATATATATATATAAGGGGAAGAGGGTGATGAGAGAGAGATCGACAGACAGAGATAAGGGTGAGAGAGAGTGATGAGAGAGAGAGGGAGAGAGAGAGAGAGAGATACATAGTGGGAGAGAGAGGGAGAGAGACTCTTGTCACCCTCTTTCATCTTTCTCTCTCAATATCTCTCTCACGCTCTCTCCCAGCTTCCTACTCTCTCTCTCTCTCTCTCTCTATCTCTATCTCTCTCTCTCTCTCTCTCTCTCTCTCTCTCTCTCTCCCTCTGCCTCTGCCTCTACCTCCCTCTTCCCCTATCCTTCTTATCCCCTACCACTTTATAACTATTTGTTTATCACTATTGAAATATATGATTTTCATAGGGCACTCGCACTATAGCATGCACTCCCTATGGAAGTCATAGGTTTGAATAGTGCACTCGCACTATCGCGCATTCACCCTATAGGGTGTGCACACTTTTAAAGACATTGAAATCCACCAAGCCTAAGGATTGGATTTTCCTTAGAGATCCAACCCAAAGGCTTGGAGGATTCAAATAGGCCTGAGATGTGTTTTCCAACAGACATATAAAAAATGACTTCTTTTTTTGTGTGCTCCTCGTCAAGTTTACTCATGGTTCAATAATGTTAAAATTAGATGACATGATATTGTAGATCTCATTTTTAGCTATCTAAGCATATAATTTATTTTGAATTCTGATTATGTTAAGTTTTTCATCTCTAATTTTTTTTTTGTGTATGTCTATTTGTCAAAAACCAACGTGTAGTATTTTAGGCATAGATTTTGGCTCACTCATCGAATTTCGCAAAAAGTTACATTTTTAGAAACTAGACTCCATTCTACACACTTTAAAAAAAAAGAATTTTTGATTTTTGATTAAAACGCACTTTGGAAATTCGTAAAAAATTATACATTCATAAAAAAATTAGCAAAAAAATATGGGATAAACTACGTGATGTTAGCTAACTTCTCATTGGAGTGATTAAAAAAATTCAAAAAAAAAGTTAACATTTTAGGGGGAGCACATTAGACGCTATGTTATATTTTTTCACAAAAAATAGGACCACTTTTTGTGCTCCCCCTTTTTTAGGGCCTTAATCTGTACCATTTTCAAAATAAATTAGTAGTTTAGGAACTAGATTCAGAGTATTACAACTCTTGTTGTTGTAGCATCTTAAAATTTTGAGTCTAAATATCTTCAATTTCTTGTTGAAGTTTGGAGTTTTATGATTTCAGGAAAAAAGTTGCATCTTATACCCCCTTTTTGGTCCCCCATCTTTGTGCACTTACCCTTGTCTCAATAATAATTCAAACTCCAATTCTAAATTAATATATATATTATATCTAATTTTTTATAGATCAACCTAAACCTATCTCTACATCAAGGTTGTTATGTGAAGGACTAGAATAATACTCGAATACACCATTTTGATAGCTAAAAGCCTCGTAAAGGCTATACACTACTTTTGCCATATCTTCATACAGTTGAGGGTGAACCCACAATAGTGGGTTACACTTTTTCAAAGGAAGTAAAATGTCCTGAAAAGCGCGATCGGGTAAAAAATCTCATCATACTTTTGATAGAAAGTAACCTAAAGTTTCGACCAAAAGTGAGTAACTTATGATCGAAAGTATGGATTATCCTTACTTTTAATCGAAAGTATCTTACTTAATTTCGATCGAAAGTAAGTAAAGCACTTTCGATCGAAAGTTCCTTACTAAGAACTTTCGATTGAAAGTCAAGAAGTAGGTTTTTAGCGAGGTTTTTAACCTGCCGAAAGTGACTTTCAATGTCACTTTTGGCCTGTCACTTTCGGCAAGATTCTTGGCTTTCAATTCTTCGACCGTCCAGTTTATCAGGTTTTTTTGTTTTTGATAGATGTATTTAGTATATATGTATGTGTATGTGTATATATGCATATATATGTGCATGTATATATGTATATATACATGTGTGTGAGTGTATATATATATATATATCTGTGTGTGTGTGTATATGTATATATATATATATATATATATATATATATACATATATACATACATGTATATATACATATACATGTATATATGTATACACACGCACATATATGTGTGTGTGTGTATGCATGTATATATGTATATATATACACATATTTGTGTATATATACATGTATATATGTGTACATGTATATACATGTGTATATATATATATATACATGTATATATGTGTACACATGTATATATGTACATGTATATATACATTTATATATATGTGTACATGTATATATACATGTATATGTGTGTGTGTGTGTGTCTACACACACATATATGTGTGTGTACATATATGTGTACATGTGTATAATATACATATGTATGTATGTATGTATGTATGTATGTGTGTGTGTGTATATATATATATATATATATATATATGTATGTATGTATGTGTGTGTGTGTGTGTGTGTATATATATATATATGTATGTATGTATGTATGTATGTGTGTGTGTATATATATATATATATATATATATGTGGCATATATATATATATATATATATGTCACATGTATATAAATATATCTATATATATGTATATACATGTGACACACACACACACACACACACACATATATACATGTACGTGTCATATATATGTACATGTGTATATATATGCATGTGTACATATATGCACGTACATATGTGTACATGTATATATGCATGTGTGTGTGTGTGTACATATGTACAATACAGATTTATTTACATTTAAATGTAATTTATGTAATTGATTTTACTTTGAAATAATGTAGTGAAATGTGCATACTTTAATTTTATTTTAAATTAAATTAGGAAAATGTATATATGTAGACTTCATTTGATAGTAAATAAAATCTTTCAGGTATACATATTCTATCTATCAGACATATTATTGCACATCACACATGGCAGATACACCGATTCCCCCTACGGAACTATTTGCACGGACTAATAGAGAAATTGAACGGTTGCAATAATCCATAAATAATGCAACTAGCTCTAGTGTCTATAAGAGTACATGTCAATCCATCCTTACTAGCTTGATTAGCATTAGGGATGACATTCATGGTACCACTCCCTATGCCCCAGATGTTATAGAGGCCATACTTGAGAGGAAGAGACAAGAGGTTGGCTCTAGTATTTCTCTTAAGGAGGTATAGGCTTTAGTGTACAAAGCGACCCTAAAAAGGGAAGCTTTCTGGTGTAGGGGCACCACCTCCTCCTTCGAATTTCATTTTATTTAATTTATGTCAAGAGATGGGTCATTTGTGAAGTCATTTTAAAAGTTCATGGGTTCATGGGATAATGTCTAGAACGGATAAATGTCTAGTATGGTGCAGGGGCACCACCTCCTCCTTCGAATTTCATTTTATTTAAGTTATGTCAAGAGATGGGTCATTTGTAAAGTCATTTTAAAAGTTCATGGGTTCATGTGATAATGTCTAGAAGGGATAAATTTGTTAGTTTGCATTATAATGTATTCAACAAAGACATTTTATGATATTTGTAATCAATATTCTGAAAGGTATATGAAGGGACATAAGGTAGGTGAATGGTTTGTAACCGTCCTGAATTATCTATAAAGATAGCAATGTAATCGAATAGGGAGATATAGAGGTTGTGATTAATAGAGTGAAGATTGGAAAAGAGTGCGAATGGCTCTTTGGCGGCAGCCAACGGGCCATACATTTGTAATTGCTAATATCGATATCATGTATCCATTTATTTTAATGGAATGTATTTTGCATATGAAATCGATTAATGGTCCATTCAATTTTTATCGTGACTTCTTTAAATCTCCTGCAGTTTAGTTTGATAGTTCATTTTCATAATTTCCTTATGAACTGTTATGACATTTGTTTCATGATTTCAGTTTTGGCTAAAGAATTTGATAATGTATTGGATCAAGTTTCTCTTTATTATTGGTAGTCAATATTAAAGAGTTTATTTTGGTTATGCATTGGCTTCTCTTTATGGTTATCGTGTATTGAAATATTCAATTCTCTGTTTCTTAATGTATCGGCTGACAATAGTCCCAATTTGGGACAATGGCGTATGTTCTAATTAGAAAAAGATGGATATTAAAACCGATTGTTATATGCTTGAATGGATTTGGGTCTATAACGGTTTCCAAGAAACCATTACACAAGTTCACGAAGAAGTCAAATACTGATGACAAGGAGTTATCAAAGTTGGTTGTGCCTGCGTAGAAGCCGTGGAATGGTGTTTTGACAGGCACCTAATGGAGACCCGAGGGAGATGTGTTTCTAAGCCATTTGGAATTTGAAGCAGCTCGAAAGATGTTGAATGTCCATCTTGAAGCGACAGCCACAATCATTTGATTCATTGGTTAACAAAAAAGGTGGCAAACTTATGTTTACATGCATGCTTGAGTTGGAATCCGACCCGCATGGCAATGTATTCAGTTTTGGTCTATGGAACACCCATACAGCTTGAGAAAATAGTAAATGTGGATCGACAAATGGTGAGTTGGATATCAAGGAATGAATTATTAGGTCAATATTGTTATTGTAATCACCTAAAAATGGACAAAGACAATTTAACGATAATCCAAAGAAAATCAAGTCAAATCAAGGCAAATCAAGGAAATAATTGAATCAATTGAATCACAATGCATAATTATCCAATCAAAATTAAAATCAAGTCTTAATTCAATAAAAATCAAAATTGAGAACATTTTAATCAAGTGTAATCAAATCAAAATACAATTAATTCAATTAATTGTATAGTTTTGGATTAAATTAAATTCAACCCATTCAAGGGGTACATGGCTAAAATAAATCAATTAATAAAAATCAATTACTCTCAACAAACCAAAAGGAGAGAAAATCAATTAACCAATGAGATTAGAGGAAAGGCATTCACATGGATCAAGCCAAATTGAATCTCATTCACTCAAAGTGAAAAGGAATCTTAACCATCCATCTTGTCTACTTGTCCCAAGCTTTGAGGACACAAAGTTTGCTTTGTCTTCAAAGGGTGGAACCAAAGACTTAACCCCAACTCAACCATGATTAAACACAACTACACCCCCTACCATTGGAAAATCTATAAAAGGAAGGCTAAAATCCTTCATTATTATCAACCACCTATCTGAGAATTGCATCAAACCTCTTGCAATTTGAGTTTAGAAAGGCATTTAAGAGCAATTTTAGAATTCATCTTGATAATTGTTAGCTTTAGCATATTGTTTTATATCTATCATTCTCATACTAGGACTGTCATTAATGAGAGCTTGTTGAGAGCTCACTCATTAACATCTTAGTTAGAGAGCCATAGGATGCTCAATTGGTCATTGATTTTCTTAAATAGTTGCTCAATTGTGGTTGTATTTAGTTATTATTTCACTTATTATTGATGATTAACCCTAATTCTATGAAGATACTTTTATTAGTATACAAAATGGCACCCACCGTGGGGCAGTAAGCCTCATTTGATCAATTTTATCATTTGGATCATCTTTTGTATGCTTGTATTTTCTATTTTCCATGGAATTTTTGCAGGAAATAGGTTAAATCACGCCTACAGTCAATTCAGTCAGGCCTGCAATCACTTGGATGATGCCTACAAGCTCTGTGTCGATGCTTATTTGTTGAACATTTGCTCGTGTTGATAACTTCTATTCCATCTTAAATTATTTCTTGTCTCTTACAATTGGAATGATCACGCATGTGCAATGAAGATATATTGCCTTTGCCTGAAGAAGTCACGCCTACGAGTTGAGAAGTGTCACCTGTGATCGAGCTTTGTGAAGCACTTTAGAGAATAAGTCATGCCTAGTATCATTTATCTTACACTTACTATTCTTAAAGTGTTGCTTTGACTTAATCCATTTACGCAACTTTAAATATTCTTTGTGCCTAAAAGTAAATTGTTTACGCTTGTTTAACTTTCTGTGTCACCTGTTACACTTTTAAGTGTCTCCTGCTAATAGTAAAGTTACGCTTGTAAACAATTTAATATCGCGTATTTGCTGGACAATGTCACTTTCAGTTTTCTATCTTAATTTGCTTTCAGATTGATTAATTTTGTCATCTAACTCTCTATTTGTACGTTTCGACTATAAATGAATAGGCATCAAAAAGTGCAGAAGCCAAAAACCAGGTTTAATAAAGAAGGGAAGGCACTAGCTAAGAAGATAAAGAAGGAAAACATAGCACATATCAAGGCTGTTCTTGAGGCAACACAAGAGAAGGACAATCAGTTATATCAGAAATAGCTTGCTATGATTGAAGCTTACAAAAAGAAATTTGTCTCTCTTAATTGGATCTTTAGCCCTTAGTTCAAATTTTTGTTTGAAAATTTGCAAATAAGGTACTTAAAATTCATTACATAAATCTTTGCTTTGTCAAATTTGATTTTGGTTTCCCCTCATTGTGATTGTTAGTGTTGACTAACTTGCTAGAGGACAAACACACTTGGAAGGAGCTATTGCCAAGGTGAGATGAAAACAATGAAATCCCTTAAAAATGCCCCTAGCTTAGGCTAGGTACAAGGAAAGGTATTTCTCTATTCAAGCTTGCATTTGATTAAATTGTGGCATTCTTTTGATATAAGCTTGAGATAAAATAGGAAATGAATTACACACTTCAATTTTAAGAATCTCCTTGTCAAGAGATTGGGAAAGAACAAGCGTGTGTTTAAGTGTGTGGAACAAAGAAAGACAATAGGGATATGCTCTTCACTCTTTGAGTGAATCAAACTCCCAAACTTGTCGGCCTAAGTTCATTTCTTATTTTTCATATACATGCTAGAGCAATAGTGGGCTCACCTCCCAAGTTAGCCTTAACAAGGCCAGTGAGAGGGACAGCCCAAAGTGGGATATGCTCGCTTTTGCCACGGGAATCCCACCCACTCTAAAATGAAATGCATGTATCCTTAATGGGGTACATGACAAATGGATTTTAATTTTTCAACCTTCCTCTAGTAGTCCTCACGGATTGCCCAAAATCGTACTTCGGTGCGTGTGGGAAGCCTCCTAACATACTTGGAGGATGAGAGATTGAAGTCTATTTGAACAGAATATATACTAAAACCTTGATAAAGTAGCAAAGACCACCTTCTAGAGCCATGTTTATGAACCAAATCTTGTGCTAGTTAGGTGCTTGAAGTGTTTTCTTGTGAAAAACCCGTGACAACGTTCTACAAATCAAACATTTTATGTTTAAGTGGGTAAAAGAAATAAGTGAATGTGTGGTTGTTGTGTTTGAAATACATAAACAAGTGAGAGATATCCATTGAAAATCATATTATATTTTTAAAATCTCCTCAATAATAAAATAAAAAACTCTCATATCAAGGATCAATTCCAAAATGAACCCTTGTTGGATGTCGGTTTCCATGCGGTCACAAACATATAGGGGATCATTACCAGGAGACAGCACTATCTTTGCAAACCCAAGGCAAGAAGTGGAGTACCAAAGTGTGTTCAAAGATCCTAATCAAGAAGAAATTTTCACGAACCTATTTGAACCAAGAATTGAAGAGATGGGTGATATGAATTCAGCCTATCACAATATCAACAATGCCAACTATAATCCTAAGGAGACACTTGAGGAAAGGGTTGAGAAAGCTGCCCAAGATAATGATTTCTTAGAGGTTATGGAGAAATTAATAGACAAAGATAGGGAGAACTTCTTCCTAAACCTAGCACAAAAGGGGGTAAAGCTACCCTATGACTTTGATATTGACCAACTTAAGAAAGACCAACACCAAGATGATCCTAAGAATGTTATGACTAGGCAAATTAAGGCCTTTCAAGAACAAATCGATACCATGAAGGTAGCCAAACCTAAGGCCTTTTCCATAGAAGCTTTGTGTCCTTTTCCTTTTGACAAAGGTTTAGCAATGGTATCTTTTCCTTTCAATACCATCTTTCCTAAATACGATAAATACATGGGTAAAATAGACCCACAAGACCATTTAAGGGAATTTTGTGCCCTAAGCATAGAGTTCATGCACAATGATACTTATCTAATGAGACTCTTTCCTAGAAGCTTAGGAGGTCCTGCAATGGAGTGGTTTTCAAAACTAACTCCCAAAATAAAGTCTTTTGAGGAGTTAGCCTCCAAGTTCATAACCCATTACTCTTACAAAATTGAGCACGAAATTACTATGCTCAAGTTATGTGATACCAAACAAAAAGATGGGGAGTCCTTCTTAGGATTCCTACAAAGGTGGAGGACCATTTTCACAAGGTACCCACGAAGTATCCTAGAGAAAGAGAAGATGGAGATCTTCACCAATAACTTGACCACGGAAATGAACTATCTATTACAACTTCAATGTCCTCCAACATTTGAAAAACTTATTGAAAATGGAGTTAATATTGAAGATGTCTTGGTCAAAAGAGGTGAGATTAAATTATTTAAAGACAATAAATCCAACAAAAACAACAACAATAGCAATAACAATAATTATGTTCCTAAATATTTTAATAATCAAGGGTCCAACAATCACAACGATAAGTCAAAGTCATGGAATAAAAATAACAATAAAAATCTTGTGAATGATGGGGTTGTGGAGTCACACAACTTGAAGTCTACCCCTTTTATTCTACCCTATGGAGTGAATTCTTCAAACAATGTTAATCAAGCAAGTAAAGCTCCATATAATTCCAACAATTATAACAACAACAATTCCAACACTTCCAACAATAAGACTTGGGATAAGTCAAAATCAAACTCCAACTATAAGAAAATGAAATTCACCTACTTGGGTGAACCTTTGGAGAATTTACTAAGAACCTTGTTGGCCAATCAAGTTATCACATTACCCGACATATCAAATTATGAACCCAAAGTCAAACCTCATTGGTGGAATGCATCTCATCATTGTGAATACCATCGAAAAAGAGGTCATCCAACCAATGAGTGCATGAAATTGAAGCACTTAGTGCAAGATTTAATTAATAATGACATCATCCAAATTGAAGGACCTCAAAACAATGGGGATCACACGGCTTACAAGAATCCTTTTTTGAATCATGAAAAGGGTGAGTCATCAAATCAAAATCATAAAAAGGGTAATGATAAAGTGAACTTTTCCCACACTTATGATAACACAATAAATACCATAAGTGAAGAACACCAAAGCATAAATGTTGTCATAGTAAAAGGCAAATCAAGAGAAGCATCGGCAAATGTGGTCACTACGGGGCAGGCCTCAAAAATTGTTATACCTAATAATGCTCCAAAAGTGGTGATATCAAACCAAGCTTCCACATCATCATCAAAACAATACAACTTGGTTGACCAATTATAAAGAAATCCCGCTCAAATTTCTATTCTTGAGCTGCTCAAACTATCACCAATCCATAAGGATATCTTAGAAAAAGCCTTGTTGGAAAGAAATGTGCCTCTAAACTTGGAGGTAGACAAATTCCAAAATATGGTAGGGCACCTGATTGCACCTCATTTCCTATCATTCTCTGAACAAGATGATATGTCTCTTAATCATCCCCAAAATCTTCCCTTACACATAGAAGTGTTGATCCATAAGCATAGGGTGAAAAGAGTCCTTATAGATGGAGGTTTTGGCCTAAATATTTGTACCCTTAGCTTGGTAAAAGCCTTAGGATTTTCTGAGGAGGCTATTGACCCAAAGAAAAAGATAACCATAAAAGCCTACGATGATGAAGAAAGAGCATCAAGAGGAGTCATAGTCTTGCCCATAAGAGTTGGTCCTATGTAAAAAGAGACCATATGCCAAGTATTGGACCTAAAATTTACTTATAATATTTTGTTAGGAAGGCCATGGATCCATGAAATGTAGGTTGTTCCTTCAACTTATCATCAATGCCTAAAATTCCCATATCAAGGGCAAGAAATAATGGTAAGTGGAGACCTCAATCCCTTCCAATATTGTAATAACGTCAAGCCTATAAATGACTCATTGGTTCCACACAATGCTAAAGGGTCTATACCCAATCAAATGGAACAAGGCCAAAGTTCTAAAGACATCCCTTTGCTGAAAGGAAAAGAAAAGATGGAAGAAGAAATTGTTGTTAAAGAAACCCCAAAACTCATTAACCAAACTACATTGACTAAAGGAAAAGAGAAGGCTAATGAGGATGATATTATGGAAGAAGCAAAAGAAGACTCTATCAAAGCTGTCCAAAGATATGCTAAAGAAGCCCATTATCAAAATATGGATAAAATGATGAAAAACTATGATAAGCAATGCAAAATTAAACAACAAGAAGTTGGTGAATACTCCTTATCCATGATGGACCTACCCTTATCACCAAAGTCCTTTGGAAAACCTCCAAGTCTACCTCATAAATATAATGAAAACTTTGTAAGGGAAAGTACATCATCCACCATGAGTGAAGAGGATAATGAAACTCTAAATTGGTTATACAAGGATGAAGAATCAAGTGCTCACGTCAAGCACATTCAAAATATAACCATCCCTACTCATCAATATGGTAAAGGGTTTGCCATCATGAAAAAGATGGGGTACAAAGGTCAAGGACCTTTAGGCACAAGAAATGAAGGGCTAATTGAACCCCTAGAATCCACATGGCGAGATTCCAAGGAGAAAACAGGTTTAGGATATCTTGAAAAAGGATATACACAAAAACATTATCCCAAATTATATGATCAAATACTACAATTAGAATTTTATAGTGATGAGGATTATAATGAATGGGAATGGGAGACCCTATCAGATGAGTCATGCCAAGACAAGGGTATTGATGTCATTCATACCTATGCTTCTACCAAAAATAAAGGACTAATGGTGGAATCAACTTCAAATCAAGCATCTATTTCTAGTCAAGAGAGTCCAAATGATGTTCCAAGCATAGAAATTGAAATAAATCAATGGGTAGGTGAGCCATATGTTCCTTCATGGAGACCTACGATGGAAGAGTCAAATGCTAGGTTTAATCCACACGAGTTTTATCCAACGGAAACCATAGTGGAGTCTAGTGAGGAGGATTTTGATCCTTCTTCTTTAGAACATTTAGAGGAAGCCCATGTCCAAGATCTTCAAGATACAATGTATGAACCCTCCAACAATGAGATATACACTTTAAACCCAATTGAGACAAATCCAAGTGTTGACCCTTTAACTCTCATTCGACTGGACCTAATTGAATGGAATACCATTGAACCCGATACCTTGCCAACTTTCTTGAATGACAACGCACTATCCCAATATCTCAACGCAGTTGAACCTTCTTTTACCAAGGAATATCAAGAAGAAATGATCAAAGGGAGCATCCAAACTCTTAATCCAAGAAAAAATTAAAAAATTAAAAAAAAATAGAAAAGGAAAAGGAAAAGAATCAAGTGTTGAAAACCACTTTGTGGCAACATTAGATCCAAAAGAAAGAAAAAAAGAAATAAAGGATGTTTCTAAAGGTGAAAACCCAACTGAGGCACCTATAGAAGGGAGTTTGGATGTTCTACCAGATCACTATGAAGAAAGGTCTCCAATTCTAATCGAGCCAACAGAAAAGATAAACATTGGATCAGAAATAGAGCCGAAGTTCATCCACTTAGCATCATCCCTATCAAGCAAAGAAATAATAGAATTCATCAAGTTCTTCAAGGAGAAGCAAGTTAATTTTGCATGGTCTTATGATGACATGTCGGGTTTAGATCCAAACTTGATAATGCACCATCTCAATATAAAGGAAGGAGCCAAACCCGTCAAGTAGAAACTAAGGAAAATGCACCCTCATATTGCCCTACTTGTCAAAGTAGAGTTGGAGAAGCTAATAAAGGTGGGGTTCATAAGAGCCATTGATTATGCACAATGGATCTCCAACATAGTTTTGATATCAAAAGCGGATAAGTCAATCAGAATCTGCATGGATTTTAGGGACTTAAACTTGGCATGTCCTAAGGACAATTTTCCATTACCAAGTATTGACGCCATTGTAGACCTAATAGCAGGACACTCCATGTTTTCACTCATGGATGGATTTAGTGGCTATAATCAGATCAAGATAGCACCTGAAAACCAAGATAAAACTGCCTTTACATGTGCATGGGGTACATTTTGTTGGAATGTCATGCCTTTTGGCTTGAAGAAGACTGGAGCAACCTATCAAAGAGCAATGACAACAATATTCCATGATATGATGCATAAGTTCATGGAGGATAATGTGGACAACATACTAGCTAAGTCACATTCAAGAAAAGAACATCTACCTATTTTGGCAAAAAAATTTGAAAGGTTAGAGGAGTTCAAAGTAAGACTTAACCCAAAGAAATGTGCTTTTGGAGTCCAATCTGGCAAACTTCTAGGTTACATTGTATCTGCAAAAGGAATAGAGGTTGACCCCGCTAAAGTGAAGGCCGTAATGGAAATGGAAGCACCTAAAACCATTAGTCAAATGAGATGTTTACAAGGAAGGATACAATCCATTAGGAGATTCATCTCTCAATTGGCAAACAAATGCCATAATTTCACCCAACTTTTGCATAATGACACAATCTTCAAGTGGGATGAAAAATGTGAAGAAGTTTTCAATCTACTAAAGAAGTACCTCATGAACCCACCAATATTGATGCCACCTATCAGAGGAAAGCCATTAATCTTGTACATTTCAGCAACAAAGAATTCATTGGGGGCACTTCTAGCACAAGAGGATGAAAATGGAAAAGAGAAAGCAATCTACTACATTAGTAGAACCTTAGTCAAATATGAGCTAAACTATACCTTCATGGAAAGGGCATGCTTGGCTGTAGTTTTTGCTTCCAAAAAATTATGTCATTATATGCTAGCCCAGAAGATAAGGCTCATTGCCAAAATTGACCCTTTGAGGTATCTACTGAGCAAAACAGCATTAAATGGAAGATTAGCAAAGTGGGTGATGATACTAAGTGAATTTGATATAGAATATGTTGACAAAAAAACAATTAAAGGGAAGGTCATATGTAGACCAATTAGCAGAAGCAACACTTCATGATGATCATCCTATACAAGTTGAATTCCCAGATGTAGAGATTGTGAATGTTGAGGTGAAAACATGGCAGCTTTATTTTGATGGTTCCTACACTCACCATGGGTCAGGAGCAGGCATACTTCTAATCACACCTCAAGGCTCCACTATCCCTAAGTCATACAAATTGCTATTTCCATGTACAAAAAATATAGCAAAATATGAAGCCTTGGTTATTGGAATCAAGTTGGCATTAGAGTGGAAAGTGACAGAATTAAAGGTATATGGAGATTCACAATTAGTCATGAATCAAGTCAACGAAGAATATCAGACAAAAGATGACAAATTAGTACCTTACAAAACCATGGTGGATAATCACAAGAATTATTTCATAATCATCACATTGGAACAAGTGCCGAGAGAAAAGAACAAAGCAGCAGACGCCATGGCAACCTTAGCATCACTTTTGCAGATCCCTGATTAGAGTGATAGATATGAGTTCTTGGTAGAAGAAGTGACTCAACCCGCGTATGACCCAGCCCATCCTTATACCATTTTCCTACTTACTACAACTGACTCACCTTGGTATGGACCAATTTACACCTATTTGAAAGACCAAATCCTTCCTATCAATCAAACTAGAAACCAAAAGAAAAGCTTCATTAGACAAGCCACCAAATATATTATAATTTCTGAAACATTGTATCGAAAAAGTCTTAACGGAATGCTCCTTAGGTGTTTAGAAGAGGAAGAATCAAACTTAGCCTTATGAGAAATTCACGAAGGAATTTTTGGATCACACTCAAATGGATTATCTTTAGCTAAGAAACTTCTTAGGATAGGATATTTTTGGCCTACCATGGAAAAAGATTCTTGTAACTTTGCAAAAACTTGTAAGAAGTGTCAATTCCATAGAAATTTGATACATGCGCCGGTGCAAGAACTTCATCCAATGACAACACCTTGGCCATTCTATCAGTGGGGTCTATATCTGATAAGAATGATTCATCCACCATCTTCGAATGGGCATAAATTCATCATAACGGTCACAAAATACTTTACTAAGTGGGTGGAAGTTGTACCCCTATCAACTTCAACTGGCAAACAGATATCCTTGTTCATCCTAAATCATATAATTTGTAGATATGGCATACCTCATGCCATCATAACAGATAATGCAAGGTATTTCAAGAACAAAGACATAACAGAATTGTGCACCAAATTTCACATGATACATCATTCATCTTCAATCTATTACCATTAAGGTAATGGACAAGCCGAAGCAACAAACAAAAACATATTGAAAATCTTGAAGAGAACGGTGGATAATTCTGGTTGAGATTGGCATATCAAGATAAACCCAACCTTGTGGGCTTATAGAACAAGCATAAGGACACCAACAGGGGCTACACCCTTCTCCTTAGTCTCTGGAACAGAAGTAGTTTTGCCTTTGGAGGTAGAACTTCCATCCTTGAGGATATCTATGCATGGATTAATAAATAAGGAAGACTATAGGGTTGCTAGGCTACAAGAACTAGAACTCTTGGATGAAAAATAGAAAGAAGCCTTTGATCACTTAAAGGTGTACCAGAATAGAATGTCAAGTTCTTACAATAAACACATCAAACCAAGGACATTCCAAATAGGTGACCTAGTGTTGCACAAAAATCCCAAGAACCAAGCAGAAAGAGAGAAAAAAGGAAAGTGGGAAGCAAACTGGTTAGGACCATTTCTTATTGTTGGAGATTTTGGGACCGGCACATACAAGTTATCAGATTGTGATGGTGAAGAGCTACAAGAACCTATAAATAGCATACATCTCAAGAGGTTCTATACATGAGGTAGATGAAAGAGTATAAAGAGTATCAGATGGAGAGCATCATATTTATTATACATAGTTCAAAAGAGATCTTGAAAATACCAAAAACATTGGAAAAGATTAAAATATCAAAAACATTTGAAAAAGCACAAAAGATCAAAAATAGTGGAAAATTGTGCATGAAGAAAGGAAAAACATTCAAATATGATCCTCAAAAAGATGTTGTCTTGGTGAAAACCTAGCAAATAGATACCTTGATAATATGGAAAAAAAATTGAAAAAGAGAAAAATACAAAAAAATTGAAAAAGAAGAAAAGTGCCTTGGTGAAAACCTAGCAAATAGGCACCTTGGTAGCAAAAAAAGAGAAAAGCTTTAAAAATAGAAAAAAGAGCTTGATCCATTCAATCGGTGAAAACCTGGTAAACATGCACCATTGAAAGTTCAAGTCAGTTGCATACTTAGAAGGTCACCTTGTCAATATTGCATTCGCCAGCATTTGTATATATTGCATAATAAAACCCCACAATTGCATTTGCCAGTACCTTAAGATTTTGGTCACCTAATTGAAAAATTGTCCTAAGTCCCATAAATGAAATCAATATCAAACTAGGGGCAATCTACTCTCAAGGAGTAAGGATTCATCAACAAGCTTTATTCAATCAGAGAATCAATTCATCACACTCAAAAGAGGAACACTTAATCAAATCTACGTCCCAATCCAATGTGAGCCTAAAATGAAAATTTGATCCAAGAACTTAAATGACCTTACCCCTTTATCAAGATTAAAAGTATGAAATGGATGGAACTACACTTGAACTATGGATTTGAAAAACATGGCAAAAAAAATTTCTAAGTGTTGGCTCAATTGATGAAATCATTCCTTTCTAGCGAATCGATGAAAGTTTTAGACTAGATAAGCTATGATGAAAGGATGATATTTTTCTTGATTTCTGAATGACTATCTTAAAATCAAAGTTCTAGATCATTTTTTATTTGTCTAAGGACGTGATCATCAAAGAATCATTGAGGACTTGTACATAGGATAAAATGGAGATTTTTGCTTGTTTACACAAATGGATAGCTTGGCTATTTTGATCTTCAATGTCATAATACCAACATCCACTTGCAACATAGAATCTGACAAAGTCAGTATTCACACTCTCATGATTGTCTTCAATCAGTGATATTCATACCGAAGAGACCGATGGGAAAGCAAGGAAAAAGGGAAAAGTATTCATATCATCATAGTTGAACTAGTGATGATTGTACTAAAAAATGGGATTCCAAAAATGCTCAATGATGATTATAAGCTCTAAATCTTGAATAATGACATTAGCTACATACATGTTAGATTAAGTGCATTGTATATATTTGTTTTGCCTTTCTTAGCTTAAATTGCAAGGGGAAAAATGAAATAGGGGGGTTCAATTAAAACATCATGATTCTAGATTCAAAACAATGAAAATGAGATTATCTTTTGCATTCATGCATAGCATTAATCATTAGTCATTATACATAAATAGACAAAAAATAGAAAAAGAATCATTACTCATACATCATTTGCATACATGTAGTTATGGATAGAATTGCATAAATTTGAAAATTCAAAAAACATAGAATCATCCATATCCATATGACCATATTTTTTTTGCATCTATACATTGAAAAATAGAAAACATCTCATAATATTCATACATCAATGCATCCATCTATATATATCATAAAAATAAGATACATTTCATCCATTGCATATAATCAAAAGTAAATACATCATAAACATCATATAGTGGCATATAAAGATAATCTCATAAACCAACTCATCAATAAAGACGAAGGAATAGATCATCATATATCATCAAAAGAATGTTTCTCAAAGGATCCAGTACATCAAAGTATATCCAGATACAATATCATGAAAGTGGTACATCAAAGGTTTTGACCAATCAAAAAACATGAAATGTGCAATAGAGTGTGTGTGTGAAAATTGTACCTGATCTGTAGACACAACACTTCAGTAAAACATTAGAGGTTAGCAATAATCAAAATCGTGCAATGAATTGAAAGCTAAACTAACCAAGTGATTTACTACCTTCTAGTAGGTGCGAGATTGATGTTCTCAGATTGCTATTGAGATCAGTGACCTAGACGACACCTAAATGAAGGATTTGAATGCAAAATTGATATGAAATATGAATGCAATTAATCTATTTTTTTTGGATTTTAGATGCAATGATATGATGAAAAATTATATGAATCTATGCTAATATGAAAATTAATCTATGATATGCTAATCTAGAAATGATATGATATGAATAAAAACCAAATTGATCTCACAATAGCCTTGATTCGCAATAAGCTTTGATTCTCCAGATAGCAATCCTTCAGCGTGATTATGAAAAATTATGAGATGCTTTGGGATGAGCTGAAGCCTTAATTTATAGAAATCCAGGGCTTTAGAGGTGCATGGATAAAAGCCATAAATCACTCAAATAACTCAGCTTGATTTTTGAGTTATTTTTAAATAAAGATAATTAACTCACAAAAACATGCAAAAGCAGAGTTTAACTCAAATTAGAAGTTTAGATCAACTTTAAAACTCAAAAATGATGTTGAGTTCCAAAAAGTTAACAACTTGCATTGATTTTCCAATTTGAGTTTAACTGGTCCTTGAATGTGCATAATAATTATGAATTAATAAATAAATAAAGTGATTTATGCTCAACTTAACTAATTTTTGAAATTAAATAATTGATTTATTGGTTAATCAATTATTTAATCAAACTTTTATTAAAAACTATATTATTAAATAATGACAACTTGCTTTAATTAATTAAATAAAAATTTAATCAATTATTCATAGGATATTGAATTTATTGTCAAAATTAAATAATACAATTAATAATAGATAGAATTAAATTTAATTACACAATTAAGTGGCAAGATATTAAATCTAATTAATTAAATATGAAAATATTCAATTAATCAAACTTAGGATAAATGTGATTTATCGCCAAATAATCATTAAATTAAAGATAATTAAGATAATTAGGAATATTGCTAGGAATATTCCCCGATGCAGAATTCAAGATAATCAATTAGGATTCGATGATGTTTAGATGTGCCTTAGGTTAGGACTTTGATGTCGATTTCGTTCGAATTGTTGATATAGGAGGTTAATGAACTTATAGCCCATTTTTGGGGTATTACATAGAGGACATCAACGATAAATGAATCTGTCATCAATTAATCATGATCCCACAGCACTAGAACCACTTGGATCTCTATCATCCTGTGGAGGAGGAGCCTAAGAAGTGCTCGCTCTACTCGGTCTCTGAACAACCACTGCTGAAATAAACTTCTGCATCAAGGCAGCAACCTGATCTAAACACCCAACAATAGTGGACATATCTATCCTCATAGACTACATATCTTGAGCTAAAGAAATAATAGTGGGAGCATCCTGTGAATCCTGTCCATGATCCTGTGGCTGCTGAACCGGTGGAGGCATCTACTGTGCCAGAACCTGCTGAGCCTGAATCTACTAAACATCATCATCCTACTATGCCAAGGCAACTCTCTGTAACTGCACCAAAGGATCTAAACCCCCAAAAATCTATCTAGCAACCTCAACATGAGCCTGTCTCTGAGCTCTCTGTTGTCGATGAACTCTATCCTGTTTAACTGTTGCTCTAGGATGAACTACCTGGACTACATCAACCTATCTATCTTTGGCTCTATCTTGACCATGTCCATCCCTCACCCATCCTCTACTTGCAACAACTGGAGGATCTCTATGTCCTCGACACCTCTGATGTCTACCACCACCACGCCCATCATCACCACCACTGCCACCACCATGACAAGATGGAATAGGCTCCGCTCGATCTGTGAAATGAATAAACCTATTCTGAGACCACCAGTCTCGATACTCATGGGACATTCCTGCATTAGACATACTTTTCAACATCTCCCGTATGCAAAAAGGCATACCAGCAATCTGAGCCAAGGAAAACTAATAATCAATACAAGGGCCCCATAAAGATATCACAGCCTGTACTCGTGCATATAACGCATTGCCCAGAGGCATATCATGTATCCTACCATACTGTCTGGAAACTTGACCAAAACAAAACCGCTCAATAATAGTATCAGATCAGCCAATCATCCAATGAGGAGTAAACATATATGGAAACTCATCATCATCCTCCTGCCACTGATCGCAGTCAAGGTAGGGACACCATGTAACCTGATCAAGATCATCTATCTGACATCTCCAATAATCCAGATGACCTAAATGATGCTGAATCACCATACCCGTATATAGAAAAGCATATGGATATCCACACGGTCGTCTCCTATCAGAAATAGGCCTGGTAATAGGAAGATGCTCCCAAATCCATAACTGAAGAATAATAGCATCGATAGATAAAGAAGAACTCTCTCTATACACCACCTCATGGAAATCTCAATATAATTGTGCTAGTACACAAGAACCCCAATCAAAATTTCAAGGCTATGCTAGTAAATCCTCTAGAATCCTACCCCAACCAACGAAAAAATAGTGACCTCATCGGTCTAGAAGAAGTAGACCACCAATCAATGTGCCAAGAACTGTAGGTAATGTAGGGAAAGAAGAAAATTGTGGCCATGTGATCATATCATCATCAATCAGATTGTTCCCGAACACTCGTTGGTAAATAGTAGAATCATACACAGAATCATAATAAACAATCTCTCCTCGATAGGGAATCTGTAGCAAATGATACACGTCCTCAGGTGTGATCATCATCTCACCATGTGGAAGATGGAAAGTATTATGGTTGGAATGCCAACGCTCCGCCACAGCTATCAATAACCCATGGTTCAGCTGGAACTGGGGAAGATCGAGAAGGAAGCTCAAACCACAAAGCTCTATAACACAAAACTCAACATCAATAAGTGTCTGCCCAAGGTCAATAACCCATGACGGAACTGATCGGATATATAATAAAGGGAAATCAGCCTGTTTGGCAAGAACAAAAGAATCATATTAGCATATTATATCAAGGAACATCTAAAGTCGATCAAGTTATTCTAAAATCCATTTTCTCATCATGAGTGCATCAAAACTCCTAACTCTATATCTTGAGGAAGGAAAATCTTTGTTTCATCTCTCTAGATCTTGAGAGTAAAATATCAGACCATCACCCTATCATAATAGATTGACAAATCAACTTCATTGGTATTACTATATTGATATCCTAATTGATTGTTTAATTCAAATGTAACTGACCTAATCATATCATTCAAATTAGTCATCTTGACGTACTAAATGTTTCAAAATAAAAACAAAAAGAGTCAAGTACAAGTGAAAATTTTGATAAAAATGCTGCAGGCATGATTTTAATCACTGCAGGAGACATTTCCTTAAGCGACACAAAATTCTTGTCAGGTGACATTACTTTTGTCTTAGGTGACAAATTTCTCATAGGCGACACTAAATTGACTTAAGCGACAGTAAAACCTTCCTAAGCGACATCAAAATGCTAGGGTTTCTCAGGCGTAAAAAGTTATGAAATTTGGTTTTTAAAACCTAAGTTTACACATGAACCATTTAATCTTAGGCGATAACAAAAATTTGATAAGAGACATTAAAATACTCATGAGTGACACTAAAAACCATGGATGTGACACTTAACAGTGTTAGGCAACATTGAAATTTTCATAAGCGTGACTTAACTATTTTAAAGCAGCGATAAAATTGGAAAATGCAATAAATGCTAACTAATGAGAAATAAATGCAATACCAAGGTTCAAAAAGCACTTACCAGAGGTCCATAGTCAGGAGGCCTCATGTATCTTTGACACCGCTCGAATCAATGCTCACGAATAGGCACAACCATCTCGAAAAGTAGAAGAGAATCAAAGCACAATCACATAAGAGAAAAGTAAAAATGAATAATAAATCTAGGTTTTTCAACCTATTTAAGCTAAATTGACCTAATTTTGAGGTAAGAATTGACTTTGACCTATATTAATCTATTGCATTAACCGGGGCAAATTGAGAAGTGTGGCATATCATAAAGTGTTTTTCAGAAATGAAAACATATCAATCAATCATTTAAACCTATCTATCGAGAACAACTATATGTTTCATTTATGAGGGAGCATACCATCAGATAATCAGATCAACATCATCAGTAACATCAAGGGAAATCAGAGACCAATCATCAAATCAACTCAAAAGCTTTTATCAAAAAAATTTCGTAATCAAACGAAAAGGGCATCATATCAGATCATCAAGAGAGTTTCATATTGATCAAAAAATCAATCATCATATCAAGAATGATCATCAGAGAACCATATCAATCATCAGGAGAGTTTCATATCAATCATTACCTGCAGCAAAATCAAAGAATCGACCATCGAAAGACATCAAGCAACATTAGAGATCGATCATCAATGAATCAGGACCTATCATCAAGCCAAATCAGAGTATTCTTTGAATCGACATGCTTCGCACGTAAACTCAAAGAGGAGCATTTGTAATCACCTAAAAATGGACAAAGACAATTTAACAATAATCCAAAGCAAATCAAGTCAAATCAAGGCAAATCAAGGAAATAATTGAATCAATTGAATCACAATGCATAATTAGCCAATCAAAATTAAAATCAAGTCTTAATTCAATAAAAATAAAAATTGAGAGCATTTTAATCAAGTGTAATCAAATCAAAATACAATTAATTCAATTAATTGTATAGTTTTGGATTAAATTAAATTCAACCCATTCAAGGGGTACATGGCTAAAATAAATCAATTAATAAAAATCAATTACTCTCAACAAACCAAAAGGAGAGAAAATCAATTAACCAATGAGATTAGAGGAAAGGCATTCACATGGATCGAGCCAAATTGAATCTCATTCACTCAAAGTGAAAAGGAATCTTAACCATCCATCTTGTCTACTTGTCCCAAGCTTTGAGGACACAAAGTTTGCTTTGTCTTCAAAGGGTGGAACCAAAGACTTAACCCCAACTCAACCATGATTAAACACAACTACACCCCCTACCATTGGAAATCTATAAAAGGAAGGCTAAAATCCTTCATTATTATCAACCACCTATCTGAGAATTGCATCAAACCTCTTGCAATTTGAGTTTAGAAAGGTATTTAAGAGCAATTTTAGCATTCATCTTGATAATTGTTAGCTTTAGCATATTGTTTTATCTCTATCATTCTCATACTAGGACTGTCATTAATGAGAGCTTGTTGAGAGCTCACTCATTAACATCTTATTTAGAGAGCCATAGGATGCTCAATTAGTCATTGATTTTGTTAAATAGTTGCTCAATTGTGGTTGTATTTAGTTATTATTTCACTTATTGTTGATGATTAACCTTAATTCTATGAAGATACTTTTATTAGTATACAGTTATATTGAAGTTGAGATTCTTGTTACTAAAATAATGAAAGAGTTCGAGTCTCTAATCTATGTTCAGGAAGAAATAGAAGTAAAGATATATAGATTTCATGAATACCATCGATGCTCTCTGCATCAAGTGGTATCAGCACTAGAAGCTCTTGAGAGTGTGAGTATTCACACCAGGATCTAGCCCTATCTTGGGTTTATTTTTTATTCTTGTTATGCAAGTTTTTGGTTGCAGAATGGTGCTTATTCATTCAGCTACAGAGGTTGTGGTGTTGTAGCAACATGAACAAGTGGACTATGTAATGGAAGAAAGCACCATTCAAGGCTCCCAAAATAACTCCAATGATAGGAGTCAGTTGAAAGAAGATAGAGGAAGAAGTGGAGGCATTGGTCCAGTAGAGGTGAAGGATTTGTTTACAAAACTCTCACTAAGTCATTTCCATGGGACATGGAAAATTTTAAAGCTCGGGAGTATGGTGCAGGGGCACCACCTCCTCCTTTGAATTTCATTTTATTTAAGTTATGTCAAGAGATGGGTCATTTGTGAAGTCATTTTAAAAGTTCATGGGTTCATGGGATAATGTCTAGAAGGGATAAATGTCTAGTATGGTGCAAGGGCACCACCTCCTCCTTCGGATTTTATTTTATTTAAGTTATGTCAAGAGATGGGTCATTTGTGAAGTCATTTTAAAAGTTCATGGGTTCATGGGATAATGCCTAGAAGGGATAAATTTGTTAGTCTGCATTATAATGTATTCAACAAAGACATTTTATGATATTTGTAATCAATATTCCAAAAGGGATAAGAAGGGACATAAGGTAGGTGAACGGTTTGTAACCATCCTGAATTATCTATAAAGATAGCAATGTAATCGAATAGGGAGATATAGAGGTTGCGGTTAATAGAGTGAAGATTGGAAGAGAGTGCAAATGGATCTCTGGCGATAGCCAGAGGGCCATACATTTGTAATTGTTGATATCGATATCATGTATCCATTTATTTTAATGGAATGCATTTTGTATATGAAATCGATTAATGGTCCATTCATTTTTTATCATGACTTCTTTAAATCTCCTATAGTTCAGTTTGATAGTTCGTTTTCATAATTTCCTTATGAACTGTTATGACATTTGTTTCATGATTTTGGTTTTGGCTGAAGAATTTGATAATGTATTGGATCGGGTTTCTCTTTATTATTGGTAGTTGATATTGAAGAGTTTATTTTGGTTATGCATCAGCTTCTCTTTATGGTTATTGTGTATTGAAATATTCAATTATTTGTTTCTTAATGTATCAATTGACTATAGTCCTGATTTGGGACAATGGAGGATGTTCTAATTAGAAAAATATGGATATTAAAACCAATTGTTATATTCTTGAACAGATTTGGGTCTATAACGGTTTCCAAGAAACCATTACATAAGTTCATGAAGAAGTTGAATACTGATGAAAGGGATTTATCAAAGTTGGTTGTGCCTGCGTAGAAGCTGTGGAATGGTGTTTTGGCATGCACCTAATGGAGACCCGAGGGAGATGTGTTGCTGAGGCATTTGGAATTTGAAGTAGCTTGAAAGATGTTGAATGTCCATCTTGAAGTGACAACCATGATCATTTGATTCATTGGTTAACAGAAAAGGTGGCAAACTTATGTTTACATGCATGCTCGAGTTGGAACCCAACCCGCATGGAAATGAATTCAATTTCGATCTATGGAAGACTCGTACGGCTTGAGAAAATAATAAATGTGGATTGACTAATGGTGAGTTGGATATCAAGGAATTAATTATTAGGTCAATATTGTTATATTGAAGTTGAGATTCTTGTTACTGAAATAATGAAAGAGTTCGAGCCTCTAATATATGTTCAAGAAGAAATAGAAGTAAAGATATGCAGATTGCATGAATACCATTGATGCTCTCTGTGTCACTTTCCCATCTTATGTAGATTTTCAGTATGTGAAGGTCTTAGGTTACCAGGTGTTAGGATCCTGCTATATCAGCATTGATATACCCACGATTTCTAGTTGCCCATGGTCATTATCAGAATAATGACCAGATTCCATTGTACTTTGCACAATAGATTTTTGCTAAGGTTCATTTAGAGAGGGTTGTTAATTACACTAATTTTTTGGCACATCCAGGATAGGGGCGTGGTAGACTTGCTAATAGAGATGCTTTTCATCGATCTAATCAATACAGGCCAGTACATAGGGCCAATTTTGGTAAGAGGGAACCTCTTATAGCTCCTTCATTGGGTCATGTTGCATATGATGTTATTCATAGCACCTAGCTTTGAGCTGAAATTGATAGTGTGGGGGACATTGTAGCAGTTGTCGCATCCATATCTAGTGATTAGGTTGGTCAATACCTAATGTATTGATGACACTCCAGATTGGTCCTCTTTGGTCCTAATTAGGTCTAATTGGTCCTAATTGAGTATAATTGGTCCTAATTGGTCCTAATTAGTCTAGAATTAAGTCAGAATTAGGTCCTAATTTGTCTAATTAAGTCTAATTAGGTCCTAATAGGTCATATTAGGTCCTAATAGGTTCATATTATATCTAATTAGGTCCTAATTGGGTCCTAATAGGTTCATATTATGTCTAATTGGGTCCTAATTGGTCAAATAAAGTCTAATTGGGTCCTAGTAGGTCAAAATAGGTTCATATTATGTCTAATTGGTCTTTAATTAAGTCTAATTAGGTCCTAATTAGTTCTAATTGGGTCTAATTAGGTCATAATTGGTCCTAATAGGTCCTAATTGGTCCTCATTGGTCCTAATTGGGTCTAATTGGTCCTAATTGGTCTTAATTAGTTTAGAATTAAGTCATAATTAGGTCCTAATTGGTCTAATTAAGTCTAATTAGGTCCTAATAGGTCATAATAGGTTCATATTATGTCTAATTAGGTCCTAATTGGTCTAATTAAGTCTAATTAAGTCTATTTGGTCTAATTAAGTCTAATTAGGTCCTAATTAGTCCTAATTGGTCCTAATTGGTCCTAATTGGTCCTAATTGGGTCTAATTGGTCCTAATTGGTCCTAATTAGTCCTAATTGGTCATAATCAGTCCTAATTGGTCCTAATTAGTCTAGAATTAAGTCTAATTAGGTCCTAATTGGTCTAAGTGAATCTAATTAGGTCCTAATAGGTCTTATGAGGTACTAATAGGTTCATATTATGTCTAATTAGGTCCTAATTGGTCTAATTAAGTCTAATTGGGTCCTAATAGGTCATAATAGGCTCATTTTATGTCTAATTGGTCTTTAATTAAGTCTAATTAGGTCCTAATTAGTTCTAATTGGGTCTAATTAGGTCCTAATTGGTCCTAATTAGGTCCTAATTGGTCCTAATTAGTCCTAATTGGTCCTAATTGATCCTAATAGGTCCTAATTGGTCCTCATTGGTCCTAATTGGGTCTAATTGGTCTTAATTGGTCTTAATTGGTCCCAGTAGGTCTAATTAGTCTAGAATTAAGTTAGAATTAGGTCCTAATTAGTCTAATTGAGTCTAATTAGGTCCTAATAGGTCTTATTAGGTCCTAATAGGTTCATATTATATCTAATTAGGTCCTAATTGGTCTAATTAAGTCTAATTGGGTCTGAGTAGGTCATAATAGGTTCATATTATGTCTAATTGGGTCCTAATTGGTCTAATTAAGTCTAATTAGGTCCTAGTAGGTCAAAATAGGTTCATATTATGTCTAATTGGTCTTTAATTAAGTCTAATTAGGTCCAAATTAGTTCTAATTGGGTCTAATTAGGTCTTAATTGGTCCTAATTTGGTCTCATTGGTCCTAATTAGTCTAGAATTAAGTCAAAATTAGGTCCTAATTGGTCTAAATGAGTCTAATTAGGTCCTAATAGGTTCATATTATGTCTAATTAGGTCCTAATTGGTCTAATTAAGTCTAATTGGGTCCTAATAGGTTATAATAGGTTCATATTATGTCTAATTAGGTCCTAATTGGTCTAATTAAGTCTAATTGGGTCATAATAGGTTCATATTATGTCTAATTAGATCCTAATTGGTCTAATTAACTCTAATTGGGTCCTTATAGGTCATAATAGGTTCATATTATGTCTAATTGGTCTAATTGGTCCTAATTGGTCTTAATAGGTCTAATTGGGTCTAACTGGGTCCTAATAGGTCCTAATTGGTCTAGAATTGAGTCTAATTAGGTCCTAATTGGTCTAATTAAGTCAAATTAGGTCTTAATTGGTTTAATTAAGTCTAATTAGGTATAAATAGGTCATAATTGGTCCTAATTAGTCATAATTGGTCCTAATTGGTCTAGAATTAAGTCTAATTAGGTCCTAATTGGTCTAATTGGTCCTAATTGGTCCTAATTGATCCTAGTTGGTCCTAATAGGTTGTAATTAGTCTAGAATTGAGTCTAATTAGGTCCTAATTGGTCCTCATAGGTCTAATTGGGTTTAATTGGGTCCTAATAGGTCCTAATGGGTCTAGAATTGAGTCTAACTAGGTCCTAATTGGTCTAATTAAGTCAAATTAGGTCTTAATTGGTCCAATTATGTCTAATTAGATATAAATAGGGCATAATTGGTCATAATTGGTCCTAATAGGTCCTAATTGGTCTAGAATTCAGTCTAATTAGGTCCTAATTGGTCTAATTGAGTCTAATTAGGTCCTAATTGGTCCTAATTGGTCTAGAATTAAGTCTAATTAGATCATAATTGGTCTAATTAGTCTAGAATCAAGTCTATTTAGGTCCTAATTGGTGCTAATTGGTCCTAATAGGTCTTAGTTAGGTATACTTGGTCCTAATAGGTCTAGTTAGGTCTAGTTAGTGTTAGAAATAGGGAATACTGAGAGGGGGGGGGGGGGGGGGGGGGTTGAATAAGTATTCTACAAACTTTTACTTTTGCCCAATTATGGATATAACAAATCAACTTGATGCTTGCAAAACAAAGTAAACTAAATAACATGCAAAGTACTAAAGCAAATGAGCTCATAACACCATATTTGTTCTCGGGGAAACCTTGGCCAAGGGAAAACCCTGGTGGGGATGATACCCACAACTAATCCACTAATCAAAAGTATCTAGTTAAGGATGTTGACCCTGTTAGGAGTCTATTACATACATATAGTGTCTTTGTCCTGATTAAAGGACTCTAGGCCTTGTTAGAAGCCTCAACCCTACTAAGAGTTGGTATACAAAATAGAATGATTACAAGATGAGCTCACTACCCAAACATGTAATGTACAATGATATCTTATTACAAAAGGTAAGGTACATAACCTTTCATTGCTGCCGAATAGCTTTCCCATTCTGATTTAGCTTTCTAGCTTCTTCGCTTTCATATACAAAGCCTGCTTACTTTTCTTTTACAACATATATCTTCGCATCATATCATTACATTATCTTATTACATTTCACATATATCTTCTCATCACATGCTTCTTACATATATACAAGTTATTAAGAATAATAACTTTACAATCAGCTTTACAAAGCATAAACTCAAAACTAACTTCTGCCCAAGAGTTAACATCTAGGATGTCATCTCTTGTATGGTTAAGTCATCATTTTGATAAACAAAATAATCCCTTAACTATTTTACTTGTTCTATCTTCTTACTCTGCTCAGTCGACTTTAACTCTGTTTTAGTAATCTTGCAATAACTTCTTCTGTACATGTCGTAGACTTGCTCTTCCAGATGTGTCTTTGTCATACATAGAATTATCCATGTTCAAGTGCACATGCACTGAACCCATTTCTATCAACATCGTAATAAAAAACCGTCTCTGGTTAGAATGGAAAATACTGCTTATACTTAGACTTGCGCTCTGACATAAATGCTTTCTGTCATAGCGCGATCTTAATACTAATTATATGTTGCCATAATGACAACAATTTGATATTCAACTCAGCCAAATTGCCAACAGTTAGACCTCTAATTGGTCCTAATAGGTCCTAATTGCTAATAATTAGTCTTTTTAGGTCTAATTAGCTCTAAAATTAGGTATTACAATATCACATTTACATGATGAACATTAAGACAAGTCCTAACCATCAACTTAAAATATCTAGAGAGAGACAACTTAGACATACCTTGTTTCCTACGATAATATCTTTTTCATGATTCTTCACGTAGTCTTTGTTCAGCCTCTTCTGAATAATGTCGTGTACTCTTGTTTAGCCTTCTCTTTTTATTTCCCATCACAACTTACAAAATTGTTCCATGCCAAAATGTCTTCTCCTAAATGCAAATTATTTACATCTTCCAGATTAATGAAATGAGAAAAATATACATTTATTTATATGTAATCATTATTAACCCGAAATGACACCAAATAGGCCAGCCTGGGTTTCTATCAAAAGTCAAAGTTGACTTCTATTGAAACTAACTTACTTTCTATTGAAAGTTAGTGATGGTTAAAAATTGCATTAAACTTGAAAGTACTTTCGATCGAAACTCAAAATTTTTGATCGAAAGTACCTGGTTTAGGCCATGTTTGAAAGCTATGCAAAAATTTCATGGCTTCAGGCCTTAAGTGTGATGATCAAATGGAAGAATAAGAAGACATCCTTTTTCATACAACAAGTACTCAGAACTAGCTTTCTAACGATTATATATTCGACTATTTTTTAATTTATTATGTGTATGGTTTTTTACATTAATCGAATGTAGGTTTTATATCAAATATAAACCTCTGAGTTTGACATTCAATGAAAAATAGTAAAAAAAAAATTATTTTTTTGAAAAATAATAGTGCCCTTCGTCTTTGAGTCTACTTTCTATCAAATTTTTTTTTAAAAAATTCGATAAATACACAACAAGTTATAAGCTATGTAGTTAAGGTATGTCAAAATTATGGTTTAGTCAACTTCAAAAGTTAATAAAATATATAATAATCATGATAATGTCATCAAACCAATTGCATGCCCTCTGTATGGATGTTACAAAACTAAATTCAAAAGAATCACATTCATATCTATTTTACAAAAAAAGTTATGCTCTATGAAAACAATGTTACTATAAGAAAGCAAAGCATGCTCACCAAGATGTAAGATATGAAAATATGTGTGGAGGTAAGATAATAAAGTGGGAGATGCTATAATTAAAAATATTATGGACATGCAAAACTTTAATCAAACATAAATACTTATCTTGAAAAGGAGTAGATCTGAAATCACTATTTTCTGGTGCCTGTGTATAGTTTTGGGAAATTCTACAACCGGATCTGGTCTACAAATACAACAATAGAGAAAACCAAGAAACCTTATGTCTTTCTAGAGAAGTTTGACCTTGACCCAAAATAGGGGTAAGATCTTACCCTAGGGCACAATCTTACCCAAAAAATTCAACCTTGAACTACACTATTCTGACAAAAATTCTATTCGCAGATCCCGAAAGTTCACTAAAAATGGTACTCAGATCTGCATTGATATTCATCATCCCACACCTGTATCTACAAGAAAAAGGGTTTTTTTTTTTGGATGAGGGGTTTTCCTTGGTCAAACCCCGGTTTGGAATCAACCTTCAAAATAGAATTGAAATAGAGAATGCTAGGAAGTAGGAGAAGTAGATCTAACAACGAAGCTATGATACTCAATAGATATGTAATTGTATTTGAAATGTAAACAAGTATGTTGATATGAAAGCTTGGACTCAACAATAACAAATGTAAATCAAAACCTCCATGATTGTATGCTTGGAATCCACCTTGAAGGGAGAATGAATAGATCTTGAAGATGAACAAAAGGATCTTGAAGGAAGATCACACCACCATGATGGATAGATCTAGGGTTTGAATGATGAATCTTGAATGCTCGAACCAAATCCCTCCAAAGGCTTGAAAGCTTGAATCCTTGATATTAAATGGAGAACTTGAATGCTTGAATGTAGATGATTTCTTGAAAGATGGAGTGCTTGATTTCGTGATGGTAGATAAGAGATATGAGAACAAGAGATGGATTGAAATGAGAGAGGAAGGCTTCCTTTTATAGAGATATAGGGCAAAAACTCCTAGAGAGGTTGACATATGAGAAATAAATTCCCATTGGGCCCTTACCCCTAGAAATGGACCTAGATTAAATGCAATTTTAAGAGTTTACGGTTTCAGAGACCAAAACAGTTGACCTGAAAGCGAGAAAACAATTCTTTCTGAAACCTGACATCCAAAAATCATGGAATCTTAAAATTTGGACCTTGGGTTAAGGTCGAGGTTGACCTTGACCTAGGTCAGGGTCAAGGTCATCCTTGACCTAAAAGTTCAACCTTGACCATGAGGTCAAAAATCTCAGGATCTCAGTCCAGAATGCCATAAAAGTGTAGAAAGGAGGTGGAAAAAGGGGCAGAATGAGGAGAAAAGCTAGATTCAAGCCAAGGATCTACCCAAGGCATTTTGCATGACCCCAAACTACCTACTTAGAGGACCAAACTAGTCCTAAATGGAAGTTCTTCAATTTTATGACGATACATTTAGTCCCCACTTTAGCAAGAGAATGGAGTCAATGCAAACTCTTGGTAAAGGAGAAGAAAGATGCTAGTGGATTCACAACGAGATAGAATATCACTTAGTTGAGGACATGAGCCCCCGAGCTAAGGATTCTAACTCAACATACACACATGAGGGTGCCAAAACAAAGACATAAAAGAGAGGAGTTAGTACTAAAACAAACCCAAATCAACTAGTAAAGGAAACCTTGCTAAGAAATGCTTCTTATACTAATATCATATTTGGAAAGCTATCATAAAAGCATAAATGATTACATAAGAAAGACAAGAGAAACACTATAAATAACATAGCTTCATGATCCAGTCCTACTAGCATGAAAGCGAAAAGAGAGAAAATAGAAAGTGATTACCTCACCCAATAAGATGCCCACCTTACCATGAATCACCAAGGAGGGAGAGCCCAACAAGTAGAAAAATCTGATAGTTCACCCAAAAATTGTGCTCTGTAGTTGTAATGTGTCTTCTGAAGGCTTTTGGAATACCCATAGATCCAACTTCTTGTATCACCATGGAATATAAAATGCGTGTCCCTTCAGTATTTAGCAACTTATGTGCATTACCTTTCGCGAATTTAGCATATTGAAAATTTTGAAAAATGTGTGTCTCTTTAGGGTTTAGCAACTTATGTGAATTACCTTCTGAGGATTTAGCATGTTTGAAATTTTGAAAAATGCATGTCTCTTCAGGGTTTAGAAACTTATGTGCGTTACCTTCAGAGGATTTAGCATATTTGAAAATACTATAGTATATGCCCCCCTCCTTATCGTGGCTATCTACTAGACATGATAATGATGAGAAGGGGGATACCTACTTCACGACGTAAGGAGATATCCTATTTAGCGGTAATGTACACTATATTCTTAGCGAAGGGTATTGACCCCTACATCCAAGAGCATAGACAATTATGAAAAGGATATGTCACACATGGAAAAAGTATCCTCAAAGAAAAAGATCTTATCAACAAGAGCCCCACCATAGAGAAGTGCTTTTAGATAAAATATCATCTTTCAAAAAGAAACAAAGATTCAATCATCTAGCCCCCTGTAATCAAGAGAAAGAGGAATCTTTGAAGAAAGGAATCATACTCTAACTCTACAGCAAGGGAAATAATTTATAAAGAATATAATTTGCAAAAATAAAGAAGAGGTGATGACCTAGGACAACAACCTCTCACATAAAATGATATCCATAGCCAAAACCTTAGTCAATATAATGAAATAATGTTGCAAGATAAAAAAATGCCACTAAGCTAAGGAAAGAAGATCCCTAGACAAAGAGAAAGAAGGAAGAACCTTGCTCCCCAGGATGAAATCAAGGGATACCTTTGCAAAACAAATGTCTTTAGAAAATATATGTTGAATATAAAATAGAATCTATGGATGACTATAGACATAATACAAAACCATAAATAGGGAGGATAGAAAGAATACCAATTAATCTCTAGACAAAATATATGTTAAGAGCCTAATGGATCCTAGGAGACTGGATAAAAATACACCTCTTGCCCCCCAATCTAGAGACAAGAGGAGAATTGATCTATACTATATCAGAATGAGGGGTATCCCCTATATCAAAATTATGAAGGAATTGTAAAACTGCATGAGAATGAGATATAATTCCTAAAGCAGCTCTTTCTCTAACATATAACTTGAAATGCACACAATGAACAAGTAAATGTGTATTACTATAATGAAAAGGACATTTATACTTGGATAGAGCATCTTTCGACATAGGTTTAAAAATTTCTTTCTTAGAATTCATTAATTGAACATACACCTTCTTAGCCACCTCTTGACAAGTATAAGGGTAATCTAAGGTAGGTGTTGGAAGAAGAACATGAAGAGAAGGATGACGATCAAAATCAACCACCTTAAATTGAGATTGCGAACAACCAACACCACACATATCTTGCTTAGGGGATATATGAACTGGATACTTAATACCATTCTCATTAACACCAAGCCCTAAACCTCTATATCCTTGTTTAGTCATCATATTATATCATGTAGTATACATATCATGTAAAGCTTCTGCAGGAGGTGATTGTTTATTGTGTTCATGAGTAAAGGTTATATAAGGTGGAATAGTAGGTTCAGAAGAAGTTGCTTTTCTCTTCCCTTTAATATCATTTTGGATTGGATAAGAAGGGGAAGGTAAATCCAAGAATTCTTGCACGTCTGCATCATGAACCATAGTTTGAACCTCATCATAAGTATGAGAAGAATTAGGAATAGAAAATGGAGAATTAGGCATATTAGGAATGTTAGGATTAGGAAGATTAGGAAGAATAAGATTAGGATGAGGATTAGGAAGATTAGGAGATGGTGTATCATCTACCAAATTCTTCAAATAATCCAAAAGTGTAATAAGTCTTCCACATAAATCTTTAATGAAAGTTTTGAAAGTAGGAAGACTAGTATCGGTCAATTTCACAATAGCATAGGCAAGTGAAAAATGAAGAGTGACCAACATAATGAAGTGGATGATAATCTCATAAACATCATAAGTATGATAAAGAGATGCTAAGAGGAGGATAATAAAGAAAATAACCACACACTAAAGCATCTTAAAAATCTTCATAGTAAATGAAATGCAAGAAATATTTTTGTATTTTGTAGAATATATATATTTTTTTATTTTTTTGAATGTTAAAATGCAAGAGTATAAAAGAAATCTAATATTAAGGAAAACAAAGGATCTAACACCAAAAAGAAAGAGTTGTCTATCATGGGTTCACCAAAATGTAAGGAAGCAAAGCGTGCTCACCAAGATGTAAGATATGAAAATATGTGTGGAGGTAAGATAATAAAGTGGGAGATGATATAATGAAAAATGTTGTGGACATGCAAAACTTTATTCAAACATAAATACTTATCTTGAAAAGGAGCAGATTCTGAAATCACTATTTTCTAGTGCTTGTGTACAGTTTTGAGAAATTCAGCAACCAGATTTGGTCTGCAAATACATCAATAGAGAAAACCCAAAAACCTTCTATCTTTCTGGAGAAGTTCGACCTTGACCCAAACAGGGGTAAGAACTTACCCCGGGGCACAATCTTACCCCAAAAAGTCGACCTTGACCTGCACTGTTCCGACGAAAATTTTGTTCGTGGATCCCAAAAGTTCACCGAAAAGGGTACTCATATCTGCACTGATATTCGTTGTCCTGCACCTATATCTGCAAGAAAAAGGGTTTTATTGTTTGGATGAGGGGTTTGCTTGGTCAAACCCTAGTTTGGAATCAACCTTTAAAATATAATTGAAATAGAGAATGCTAGCAAGTAGTAGAAGTAGATCTAACAACGGAGCTATGATACTCAATAGATATGCAATTGTATTTGCAATGTAAACAAGTATGTTGATATGAAATCTTGGACTCAACAATAACAAATGTAAATTAAAACCTCAATGATTGTATGCTCGGAATCCACCTTGAAGGGAGAATGAATAGATCTTGAAGATGAACAAAAGGATCTTGAAGGAAGATCACACCACCATGATGGATAGATCTAGGGTTTGAATGATGAATCTTGAATGCTTGAACCAAATCCCTCCAAAGGCTTGAAAGATTGAACCATTGATCTTCAATGGAGAACTTGAATGCTTGAATGTAGATGATTGCTTAAAAGATGGAGTTCTTGATTTCCTGATGGTAGATAAGAGATATGAGAACAAGAGATGAATTGAAATGGGAGAGGAAGGCTTCCTTTTATAGAGATCTAGGGCACAAACTCCTAGAGAGGTTGACATATGAGAAATAAATTTCCATTGGGCCCTTACCCCTAGAAATGGACCTAGATTAAATGCAATTTTAAGAGTTTACCATTTCGGAGACCAAAACAGCCGACCTGGAAATGGGAAAATAATTCTTTCCGAAACTTGACATTCGGAAATCATGGAATCTTAAAATTTGGACCTTGGGTCAAGGTCGAGGTTGACCTTGACCTCAAGGTCAAGAATCTCAGGATCTCAATCCAGAATGCTAGAAAAGTGTAGAAAGAAGGTGGAAAAAGGGGCAGAATGAGGAGAAAAGCCAGATTCAAGCCAAGGATCTACCCAAGGTGTTTGACATGACCCCAAACTACCTACTCGAAGGGCTAAACCAGTCCTAAATGGAAATGCTTCTATTATTCGACGATACATTTACTATTTGAAAATGACATTTTTAGCACCATACCAGTTTTTGTGGGAGAAAGAAAAAATTATTTAAATAAATAAATAAATAAATAAATAAATATATATATATATATATATATATATATATATATATATATATATATATATATATATAGAATCTATACAGAAAATCCTAAAAGACTCTAATTTACTTCATCCTCCGATTTCGAACAGTTCAACGACAATATGCATCCGAATCTGAAAGGTTTTTTCAAAATGTAGAGTTCAGTGTCCGTTCAGGCAAAAAAGTGTAACCCACTCTTATGGGTTCACCCTTGATTGGCTAAACCATCATTAGTAACTTTAGTCCTTTATAGGTTTATGGGAGCATTGTTTCTAGTATGTTTGATTAGGTACTCTTGAACCTAAGTTGGCTCAACTTGTCTAGTGTATTCTCTATCAAGATAATCTTCTTAGTGATAATTTGAATTGTCCCTTTTGTAAACAAGCTAAGAATATCAAACAATTTTAGTAGTTTTTAGATCAAATTAGATCACAAGGTCACTACCCGATTCAATAATAATAATAATAATAATAATAATAATAATAATCAATTGAAAAGATAAAAGCAAAACTCTTTTAACCATCTTATAGACAAACATTTGTTTGTATAAACTAAAACTATGATTTGATAAGTAGGAGATATTTTTCGCATGTCAAATTGTGATATTGCTATCACGATTCAATGTGTAGTTTTTGAGTCAAACTCATTGACCAATGAAACATAGATTAATGAGTTTGACCAAAAACAAATCCTATCCTAAACCATCATTGGTAATTTCTGTCCTTTATTGGTCAAGGAAGCATCATTTCTAATATGTTTGATCGATTTTTCTTGAACCTAAATTGGCTCACTTTGTGTGGTGTAGTCTTTATCAAGACCGTCTTCTTTTTTTTTTGATCTGTAATAATGATTTATTAAAATAAAAGTGATCCAGGAAAAAAGACATCCCAAAACAAGAGTGGTAACAATAGGAGTACCACCTCCTCGTAAAAATAGAAAACCAACAAACACAACAAAACTAAAAACCAATAACAGTAAAAGTTAGGACTTGCTTTTTGTGCCCTCTTTTGAATGAGAACGAAGGACCATATCAAATTTTTCCCCTTTGCGATCTTTCTTCCCTTTCACCATTTGCCATCCCTCTTCAACTCTTGTAGCCTTCAATTGTCAGTCTAAAGATAAATCTAGAATGTTATGATCAACATCCCTTGTAGGGGACACCACACCCTTAGCCAAAACTGAATCTCCCAGTCTCTGAGTTTCTAGGGGTCTACATTTCTCTCTTCCCTCCGGTGTACTCTCACCAATGTTATGAGGGGGCCCATTTGCATTCACAACCACACCATTATCAGCTTTGTGCATCTTTTGAAGGGCATCCTGAGATAGTGGCCTTTGAGGCTCTTGGACCGTTTCCTCTGCAACAACTTGAGAGAAGGATTTATGCTTCTCGATCTTCTTCTCAACTGTGTAGTATTGTTGAGAAACATCTTTCCACCAAGAAGCCTCCCTATTTACCCTTTCCTTTCTACAATGTGTAGCCAAATGCCCTGTTTGAAAGCATCTTCTACATCTAAAAGGCACACCTTTGTAATCGAGAGATTGAGCCCAGAAACCCTTTGAAGTTCTAATTGAGATTTCAACCAGAATACGAGCAAAAGTAGAATGCAGAAGATTTGACGAATCCTTATCAACCATCAGAAAATCCCCTAATGAGTTTCCTACCGCTTCCAAAAGAGAGTCAAACCAGAGATGAAGTGAAAGGTTAGGAAGCCTTACCCACAAAGGCATTTTTTCAAAAGTTTCCAACGAAGGACAAAAGTCGAGATGCTAGGGTTTCAACATTAAGGGAAACTTCTCCTCCCAACTCCAAAAATGCTCGCATAGGATCTTGTTTCTGTCATGAGTAAATTCAAAAATAGTAATGAAAAACCCTTTAGCTGCCGAATATATTTGTACATACCCATCAATAAGGGGCTCCCATTGATCTGAGATCCAAGAATGGAGATCGTGTAAGCTGGGCTAGAGCCCCCTGAAGCGTCCAATCACACCAAGAGAAGAAAAAATGGAGACATTGTTAGCTATTTCCTCTTCAGCCTCTGAGTCCAAATCCACAGCAATGGTTTTAGACGAAGGAACTAAGGATCCCCGCCCACCATCCATGAACAAGTTCGGAAAACCTTGCCTCGGCTTCTGGGTCTGAACACTATTCGACTTAAATGTCCCATTCTGTCGTGGATCTCTGCGAGAAGCAACACATTTCTCACGGTTACCATTAGAAAGCCCATCACCAAAAACCAACATCACATCATTTTCCTGTCATTTCAACAATGCTAACTTAGCAACACAACTGTCCTGCTGTCTCAAGCCAGCATCCCATGATTTAGCAGTCCCCCCATCCTGTAGACCAAGGATATTGATTGAAGATTCACCCGCTAAGAAACCCCCAAAGTCGTTTCGTTTCAGCCTGGCTACCAGACAGTTGTTCTCCCCTGAAAGGAGTGGTTCAAAGGCATTTGAAGCCTTTCCACGAAGGCATTTGAATTGTCCCTTTTGTAAACGGTAGTGGCTAAGCTCCCTACAAAACGTACCAAAGATTAAAAAAAAATTGTCAAACATTTTTTTTCCAAGATCGCAAAAACAAATCAATTTTTTTGTGGTTTTGGACCACAAAATATGCAGATCATAAAAAATAGATGGTGAAAACTTCACGAAAATCTGTTGTATTTTCCATTTTTTGAAATTTGATCAACAATACATTTTGTAGAGAGCCACATCCTTTATAAACAACCTAAAAATCTTAAAAAAAATATATTTTTTTTAAAGCCCTGATAAAACCCATGATTAAAATTTTAAAAATAAAAAATAGAAAACAAATTTTTGTAAAAATTTTTAAATTTTTAGTTTTAAATTTTTTTTTAACATATTTATATTAGATCAACCTAGTGCTAACTCTAAGCATCTTTAATCCCATAAACAAGACCCCAGCCGATTTCTTGGAACTTGCTGCCATCAATCCCCTTCCTCAAGAAAAAAAACAAAACCAGATCTCCTATTCCCCATACAACCCCGGTTCGAATCCCCAGCCCCACCAAACCTGTCCCAATTATATTTCCCAGATACGCTACCAATCCACCAACACAAAACGTAATCAGCCACTAAAACAACTGTCGACATTCCAGCAAATACAAAACAAACCCACCACCACATTCCCATGCTCAATTCAACTCTGTACATTCCGCGTGCAGACTGACGTCACACCCCCAGGAAAAAAAAAACCCCCAAATTCCAATCGAAGGGAAACAAAACAAACTACGTAATAATAAAAATCACACGCTCTTCCCAACGCTGTCGGTGAGGGCAACAAGCAAATCAATCAATTCATCCATCCACTGTTTTCAACTTTTTCGTCTACCGAACCAAAGCAGTCAGAGAGAAATCGAAATGGTCAGAAAACGAGAGAAATCAATCAAGTAACCATTTTTATCATAAAAAATTCACCATTCAATGCAGACTTCCTCCAGTTTCTGACAGATCGTGCGAGGGGCGTTCTGGTCAACATCGACACACGAGTGGCTCAACTTTCTGCTGAAAAGCTTCGCGATTCTCCAATTATCTCCTCATTCCGCTTCCCGATTGCGAGGACTTTGAAGGGAAAGTTTGCCTGGGAGCTAAGCGGGTGGTCGTATGGGGCCAAGCCGCTTGACTGTTGGGCATTCGGTGAAATCGTCGGCTGCACAATGTTTTTTTCTTTGGGTGTTCATGGCGGTTGCATCGAGGTGTTTTGCAGGGAAAAAGACAGGCATTTATTGGGGACAGAGAATGAATATTCGTTGCAGGATTGGATTTCTTAGTGAATAAATAAAAGGGGAGGTCTGAGCATTGACAGTTAGAAGTAGCGGGTCCTATGCTGTGGTCTGGGAAAGTGGTCAATTCAATTCTCCCTTCTGCTAGGTAGCCAGGCAAAAGCAGCTGAATCTCTGCTTCTGCTAACAATTTTTCATCATGTCATATCTGTACGATGAAGAAGGGACTGAAATTTGAATTATGGGATTATTGATGAAAAGGTGGGTTCTTAAGAACTTTTTTTGGATTGGGTAGGTTTTTTTATTTGTTTTAGGTAGATTTGGAGAGGTCGTTTAGGGGCCTTTTGTTTGTTGGAATTAGATCGGAATTGAGATTGTCAAATCTCGGAGGTCATTTAGGGGCCCCTTGTTTGTTGGAATTAGACTGGAATTGAGATTGTCAAATCTGGGAGGTCATTTAGGGGCGCCCTTGTTTGTTGGAATTTGGGATTGTCAAATCTGGGAGGTCATTTAGGGGTCCCATGTTGGTTGGAATCAGACTCAAATTGGGATTGTCAAATCTGGGAATTGACATTTTCGATGTTTGTGTTCAAAACATGAAATTGGAATAGAGATTTGTTAATTCTCATCTATTGCCAAAACCAACATTTGAGTCTTCCATTTAAATAGGTGGAATTGGAAAATCGATTCCAATTCCACTTAAATGAGAATTGGGGGAAAACAAAATTTATAATATTTTGAAATCCATATGCAAACAACATTTTCCATCTTCTCCTTATGAATTCTAGGTGAATTCCAGGTGAATTCCAAGTGAATTAGACTCGAATTGGGATTGTCAAATCTGGGAGGTCATTTAGGGGCCCCTTGTTTGTTGGAATTAGACTCGAATTAGGATTGTCAAATCTGGGAGGTCATTTAGGTTGCCCCTTGTTTGTTGGAATTAGACTTGAATTGGGATTGTCAAATCTGAGAACTGACATTTTCGCTGTTCGTGTTCAAAACATGAAATTGGAATAGAGATTTGTTAATTCTCATCTATCGCCAAAACCAACATTTGAATCTTCCATCTAAATAGTTGGAATTGGAAAATCAATTCCAATTCTACTTAAATGGGAATTGGGGGTAAAACAATATTTATAATGTTTCGAAATCCATATGCAAACAACATTTTCCATTTTCTCATTATGAATTTTAGGTGAACTAAACGGTTCCACTCATATTCCGAATATTTTTTTCCGGATTTATAACTCCCAGAATTGTCAAATACTGGAATTTGACAATTCTAGTGTTATTTAATTCCAACAACCAAACGACCCTTAGGGGTTATATCTTTGGGAGCATTGTCAAGATGTAATGAATGTTAAAGTAGACCGATAAGAGATGGGTGCATTTGGGTCAATGAATAAGTCATTTCACTTCTATGAGCATCATCTAGATGTAATGAGTGTTAAGTGGACTGATAAGAGATGGGTTCATGTGAATTATTTATCATGAAATATGGGTCAATAAGTAATTTGTTTCACTTCTATGAGCATCATATAGATGTAATGAGTGCCAAGTGGATCAATAAGAGATGGGTTCATGTGAACTACTATGAAATATAGGTCAATAGGTGGCTTCACTTCTATGAGCATCATCTAGATGGAATGACTCTTAAGTAGACCAAAAAGAGATGCATTTGTACTAGCCACTCATAATATTTGGACCAATAAGTCACTTCATTTCTCTAAGCATTGTTAAGATCCAATGTGTGCTTTGTGGGCCAACAAAAGATGTTAACCATTACTCATGAAATGTGGGTCAATAATTAGCTTCACTTTTGTGAACATCATCTGGATGTATTAGGTGGACCAATAAGAGATGGGTTCATGTGAACTATTAGTCATGAAATGTGGGTCAATAAGTTAGTTGCTTCACTTCTATGAGCATCATCTAGATGTAATGAGTATTAAGTGGACCAATGAGAGATGTGTTTGTGCAAATCACTATTCACAAAATGTGGGTCAAAAAGTAGCTTCACTTTTGTGAGCATGTCAATACGTAACAAATACTTTGTGGATCAATAAGAGATCGGGTTCATGTGAACCATTACTCATGAAATATGGGTCAATAAGGAATGGGTTTGTGTGAACTACTACTCATGGAATATGGATTAATAAGCCATGAACACTTTTTTGAGCATCACCTAAATACAACGAGTCTTAGGTGGATCGTTAAAAGATGGGTTTGTGTGAATCATGACTAATGAAATATGGGTCAATAAATTGTTTCACTTCTATGAGCATCATCTAGATGTAATGAGTGTTAAATATGAACCAATAAGAGATGGGTTTGTGTGAACTACTACTCATGAAATATGGGTCAATAACTCGTTTCATTTCTATGAGCATCAAGTTTAGATGTCATAAGAGTTAAATGGATCAATAACAAATAGGTTTGTATGAACCAATACTCATGAAATATAGGTCAATAATCTGACTAAAAAATTATATAATTGAATTCATAACTTAGCACAATGTAAGAAACGCCTTCTGCTTATCAACTTGAGTCTCGATTACTCAAATTTACTTAATCAAGAAGAATTATAAAAACGACTCTAAAATTTGGAATGATCATTTTTCTAAAATAATCAGAATTTGTGAACTTCATTCATACCTTAAAGCTCAGCCTTGTCAATCAGTTGATTTTATTGAGAGTTGATAATCCCTGAAGGAAAACTCGGAAAAAAATAGCATGACATGTCCCACATGTATATTATCATTATTCAGTTAAGAACTCTTACAGTTTATGGCCTGCCTAATCTTTCATATTATGAATTCAGTCAGACGCTCGCAGATTTTCCATGGTTTTACGTTGCGTATTGACTATGGTAATCATTGTTTCAGATTAATATGTATTCAGAGCAGTGCGAACCACAATAAAGCTTTTCTGATGTGTAATAATTTGAGCTTGACTTCACCTTGGTGAGAATTATGATTATCCAAATAAATAATTGATGCACATTAATGATGACTTGTCACAATGTGATGATCTGTTACCTGTAAACCTTTTTTTTTTCTCAAAAACCCACTTGTACTATGGTGTCTGTCTTGTTGAAGAGTTTTGGCTCATATCAAAATAAATGGTATTTTAGTTCTTTCATAATATTCTCATTATTTTTACACATTATTTTGTTCTCACATTCATTCATGTGTTGTCTGGTTTTGTGGTCAATTTAATATTTTTTTGTAGTAATGTATTTTTGATAGATATGAACAATTTTAAATAATGTGTGGTGTGTGATATACTTAATATAAATATCTATCGATTATGTATTCATATTGTTTGTTTATGCATTATGATTACCTAAGGAGTATAGCATTTCATAATCCATTGTTTGGTAAGTCTATTTACTAAACATGATTGTGATGTACTCTAACTTCAAACTTCTTTAAAGGTTGACATTTAATCTATAAACATTATTATCATTATCAATTCTCTAATATTAGGATTTATAATAACTTAGGAACTATGTTTAATAGACCTTCAATATATTAGTATCACTTGAAATCCTATATTATTACATGTTAGCATCATCTTTTTATACAATTCTTCTATTTTTGTTCATTAACATCACGATCTCACTTACATTCAACAAAAAAGCTTGAATGATGGGAAATGTTTTTTTGGAATAAACCCTACTTGGTAAAGACGACAATGTGTTGGTGTCATCAAGGACATAAAATTCACAACTTTGATGGGTAGATTTGTTAGAAGGGAATGACACAAAAGCATAATGGCATAGTGCATGATAGATGGCCTACAACCACAAAAACAAATAACTACAAGCTGAAAAAAAAGATAGATTACATGTAAACAAGATAAAACAAAATGAGAAAAAACATCTACTTGACATTAACCAACAAACATCCACAAAAAGCTTGAACTATGGGACAAAAAAAGAAGAAGAATATACCCTTCTTGGTAAAGGTGAAAGGGTAAGGTATGACGAATGAGAATCCATAGGATTGTCTACAAATTCACAACCATGCACATGCATATACAAGGACACCTTCTTTGCAACTTATGACATGATCAACAAATTTATAGACCTAGAATCACAAATATTTGTAGATGGAGATTTTGAAATCACTATAGCACATAAGTAAATAAAAAAAGTAAAAAGATAAATGAAAATACAATGAACTTGGGAAAAAAAGAGGTAAAATGCACAACTAAGTAGGTCATCATTAACGTTGATCTAGGGAGGTAGATTAGGATGACATAAATATACATGTGTCATAATTTAGGGATAGTCTAATAGGAATATCAGGGGACCAACTAATCTATAAGTCTAACAAAGGCATATTGGTGTTTTGAGGATGCCTCAAAAGGCATGCTTGAATGCTCAAGTCTAAAATATTAACAATAGACAACATACTCAAAAAGAAAAGAAAGAAACTTTAAGTAAAAGGGAAATAAAAACAAAAAGGTAAAAATCAAACAATAAAAGGACAAAAATAAATCTTAAGATAAGTTAAGAAACAAAAAGGGGTCCCTATTTTGACAATTCAAAAAGGAGTATAGGTGTAAGGCACCACATATCACTTATGAATTATTTAAAAAAATATTATAAGTAATTAAATACATAAGACTTATGAGGCAGATGTGCCTTAATCCTAACAATACAATGATAAAGGCCTAGTGATAATTTAGGATCAAGGGATTTATTATACTAAGATGGAGCCTTGAATATATGAACTAGACTATAATTTCATTAGTTATATGAGAATTATCATGCAAATTTTTCATCATGTCCTATCTGTATGATGAAGAAAGGCCTGAAATTTGAATTATAGGATTATTGATGAAAAGGTGCTTGCTCTTTGGGTTCTTAAGAGCTTTTTTGGACTGGGTAGGTTTTTTTATTTGTTTTAGGTAGATATGGAGAGGTCGTTTAGGGGCCCTTTGTTTGTTGGAATAGACCGGAATTGGGATTGTCAAATCTGGGAGGTTATTTAGGGGTCCTTGTTTGTTGGAATTAGACTCGAATTGGGATTGTCAAATCTTGGAGGTCATTTAGGGGCCCCTTGTTTGTTGGAATTAGACTCGAATTGGGATTGTGAAATCTAGGACGTCATTTAGTAGCCCCTTGTTTGTTGGAATTAGACTCAAATTGGGATTGTCAAATCTGGGAGGTCATTTAGGGGCCCCTTGTTTGTTGGAATTAGACTCGAATTGGGATTGTCAAATCTGAGAATTGACATTTTCGATGTTATGTTCAAAACATGAAATTGGAATAGAGATTTGTTAATTCTCATCTATTGCCAAAACCAACATTTGAATCTTCCATCTAAATAGGTGGAATTGGAAAATCAATTCCAATTCCACTTAAATGGGAATTGGGGGTAAGGAACAATTTATAATATTTTGAAATCCATATGCAAACAACATTTTCCATCTTCTCATTATAACTTCCAGGTGAACCAAATTGTTCCACCCATATTCTAAAAATAATTTTTCGGATATAAAACTTCCAGAATTGTCAAATATTGGAATTTTCCAATTCCAACATTATTTAATTCCAGCAATAGGGGTTATCTTTGGGAGCATTGTCAAGATGTAATGAATGTTAAGTGGATTAATAAGAGACGGGTCTATGAAATATGGGTCAATAAGTAAGTTGTTTCACTTTTATGAGTATCATTTAGATGTAATGAGTGTTCAACGGATCAATAAGAAATGAGTTTGTGTGAACTATTTTACTCATGAAATGTGGGTCAATAAGTAAGTCACTTATCTTTTATGAGCATCATCTAGATGTAATTAGTGTTAAGTGGACCCATAAGAGATGGGCTCATTTGAACTATTACTCATGAAATATGGGATAATAAGTAATTCGTTTAACTTCTATGAGCATCATCTAGATGAATGAGTGTTAAGTGGACCAATAAGAGATGGGTGCATGTGAACTATTTCTAATGAAATGTGGGTCAATAAGTAAGCCATTTCACTTCTATGAACATTATTTAGATGTAATGAGTGTTAAGTGGACCAATAAGAAATGAGTTCATGTGAACTATTTTACTCATGAGATGTGGGTCAATAAGTAAGTGACTTTACTTTTATGAGCATCATCTAGATGTACTTAGTGTTAAGTTGACCAATAAGAAATGGGTTTGTGTGAACTATTACTCATAAAATGTGGGTGAATAAGTAACTCGCTTCACTTCTATGAGCATCATCTAGATGTAATGAGTGTTAAGTGGACCAATGATAGATGGTTGCATGTGAACTATTTCTATTGAAATGTAGGTCAATAAGTAAGCCATTTCACTTCTATGAGCATTATTTAGAAGTAATGAGTGTTAAGTGGACCAATAAGAAATGGGTTAATGTCAACTATTACTCATGAAATGAGGGTCAATAGATAAGTCACTTTTGTGAAGATGATCTAGATGTAATGAATGTTAAAGTAGACTAATAAGAGATGGGTACATTTGGGTCAATGAATAAGTCATTTCACTTCTATGAGCATCATCTAGATGTAATGAGTGTTAAGTGGACTGGTAAGAGATGGGTTCATGTGAATTATTGATCACAGAATATGGGTCAATAAGTAATTTGTTTCACTTCTATGCACATCATATAGATGCAATGAGTGTCAAGTGGATCAATAAGAGATGGGTTCATGTGAAATACTATGAAATATGGATCAATAGGTGCTTCACTTCTATGAGCATCATCTAAATGAAATGATTATTAAGTGGACCAATAAGAGATGCATTCGTACTAGCCACTCATAATATTTGGGCCAATAAGTCACTTCATTTCTCTGAGTATTATTAAGATCCAATGTGTGCTTCGTGGGCCACCAAAAGATGTGAACCATTACTCATGAAATGTGGGTCAATAATTCGCTTCACTTTTGTGAACATCATCTAGATGTAATGAGTGTTGAGTGGACCAATAAGAGATGGGTTCATGTGAACTTAGTCATGAAATGTGGGTCAATAAGTTAGTTTCTTCACTTCTATGAGCATCATCTAGATTTAATGAGTATTAAGTGGACCAATAAGAGATGTCTTTGTGCAAACCACTATTCACAAATGTGGGTCAAAAAGTAGCTTCACTTTTGTGAGCATGTCAAGACGTAACAAATGCTTTGTGGATCGATAAGAGATCGGGTTCGTGTGAACCATTACTCATGAAATATGGGTCAATAAGGGATGAGTTTGTGTGAACTACTACTCATGGAATATGGATTAATAAGCCATTCACTTTTTTGAGCATCACCTAAATAGAATGATTCTTAGGTGGATCATGAAAAGATGGGCTTGTGTGAATCGTGACTAATGAAATATGGGTCAATAAATTGTTTCACTTCTATGAGCATCATCTAGATGTAATGAGTGTTAAATATGAACCAATAAGAGATGGGTTTGTGTGAACTACTACTCATGAAATATGAGTCAATAACTCGTTTCACTTCTATGAGCATCAAGTTTTGATGTCATAAGAGTTAAATGGATCAATAAGAGATGGGTTTGTATGAACCACTACTCATGAAATATGGGTCAATAATTTGACTTAAAATTATACAATTGAATTCATAACTTGGCACGGTGTAAGAAATGCCTTCTGCTTATCAACTTAGTCTAGTTTACTCAAATTTACTTAAGCAAGAAGAATTATAAAAATGACTCTAAAATTTGGAATTATCACTTTTCTAAAATAATCAGAATTTGTGAACTTCATTCATACCTTAAAGCTCAACCTTGCCAATTAGTTAATTTTATTGAGAGTTGATAACCCCTGAAGGAAAACTTCGAAAAAAATAGCATGACATGTCCCACATATGTATATTATCATTATTCATTTAAGAACTCTTACAGTTTAAGGTCTGCCTAATCTTTCATATTATGAATACAGTCAGACACTCATAGATTTTCCATGGTTTTACATTGCGTATTGACTATGGTAATCATTGTTTCATATTAATATGTATTCAGAGCAGTGCGAACCACAAATAAGCTTTTCTGATGTGTAATAATTTGAGCTTGACTTCACCTTGGTGAGAATTATGATTATCCAAATAAATAAATGATAACTTTTTTTTTTCTCTAAAGTCCACTTGTACAATGGTGTCTGTCATGTTGAAGAGTTTTGGCTCAATATAACTTTGTGAAAATATATATGAATATGAGAGTGTATAATATAAAGGTTTCAAGGACCAAGTGTTTAGCTTGGGGATAATTTTTAAGATTACTATACTGCTACATCTTTAATGTAGTTTAGTAATGGAGACCAGCCATTTCAAGTGCATTTTGGAGTTGGCAAGGAGTTGAGGTTTAAGAGGATTAAATTAGTTTGAGTGTTGAAGTAGATATCTATTAAAAATTTGTTTTATTGGGTATAACTTATCTTTACATTATTATTAATTTAAATAAGATTAAGTTATTATTTTATTTTAATTATAATTAATTGTTAATACTTTAATTTTTAATTTTTAATGATTTTAATGTTACGTGGGTTAATTATAATTATTGTGTGATTATTAAATATGGGTGCTAGTTGTGATAGGGTATAAATTGTATTTTAGTTCTTTCATAATATTCTCATTACTTTTACACATTATTTTGTTTTCACATTCATTCATGTATTGTCTTATTTTGTGGTCAACTCAATATTTTTGTAGTAATGCATTTCTTATAGATATGGATAATTTTAAATAATGTGTGGCGTGTGATGTACTTAATAGAAATATCTATCGATTATATAATCATATTGTTTATATAGGAGTATAGTATTTCATAATCTATTGTTTGGTAAGTCTATTTACTAAACATATAATTGTGATGTACTCTAACTTCAAACTTCTTTAAAGGTTGACAATTAATCTATAAAAAAACAAGGTGGTCTTGGTATTAAGGATATCAAAGCTCAAGGTGTTGCCTTGGCAGCCAAGTGGATTTACAAGGCTCTTTGGGGAAATGAGCCATGGAAGGTTTTAATCAGAAATAATATTCAAAGATCTGTCATTAAGAAAGGTAAGAGTTGGAAAGATATTTATGTTTGTGACATCATCATGGAAGATTTTAAACTGAAACCTTTTGGCTCTAATGTCTTCTATACTTTTTGGAAGGCTTGGTCTCAAGTCAGGGGATATATTTCTAATAGAAGTGCTTTTGGGGGGGGGGGCTTCTACACAGTTGCTGATATATCTATTTAGTGGGGGCTCAGCCTTAATGATAAACCCCTTGCTCTTACACAATGTTTCTCTGCTAAACTATGGATGAGCAAAGGCATTAAGGAAATCGGGGATATTCTGGTTGATGGGCAGGTGGAATCATGGGAGGAGCTCAACAGTAGTTTTGGGATCTCGTTCTCTTAGAAAAAGACATACACCTTGATATGTAAAGCTCTTCAGGGAGCCTCACTTGGGAAAATTTTGGACACTAATTCTTTCTTACATCAGACTAAATGGTGTGATGGTACTCGCTTGAAGGATACATCTACAAAGCAATTGTATGGATTGATAAAACAAGATAATGCTATCTTCACACGTGTGACCCAGTGTTGGGGATTTTATTTTCCTTTTTTTGACTGGCATTTCTTTTTTGAATTTTCTTGGTCTGCACCCATTGAACCTAAAAAATTGTGTTTTAGATGGTTATTGCTTCTTAAAAAACTTTCTCTTGGGTCTATCCTCTCCTTTGCTGGTCTGCAACATGTTACTTGTAGTTTGTGTAATGTGGTGGAGAGTGTCGAACATTTATTCTTTGATTGTGAATATGCTTGTAAGATTTGGGCAATTTTTCTTGGTTCTCCTATTCTGTGGAAGTGTAAACCTGGCTTGTCTTGGAGTGAAATTATTTCTGGCTATATTGATGTCCTTGACTTTTCTCTTAACATATTTTGGTCTGTCCTCACATGTGAAATCTTGTGGGTACTTTGGAAGGATAGGAATTGAGCTCAATTTTTCAAGGTGAAAGAAGGAAATATACTGAGTTTGATCTTAAACTCACACACTTTTTAATAATGTCGCAGGTCTCTATATTGCTGCAAATTCCTAAAAGAAAATTCATGATGCTGGTTCGTGAGGGTTCTCTACAAATTTTCAAAGATGAAGTTAAAGTAGTGCAATACATTAAAGATTACCAATCCTTTCTGAATCTTGGGGAGGTGGAGGAACTCAATAGAATGCCTGGTGATTGTAATCTTGGATACACTGATCGTACCAGTACCAATACCAGTGACTTTGTGTCTAGAGGTGATTGGCCATGCAACTCTTCTATGAACACTGGCTCTGAGACCACCACCAATATTCCCGATGCTGAGAGAAATGATGGATGGACCTGAATGAGATAATAGTATCTAGTATTTTGGTTTATATTGGAGCCGATATGCTCATATCTGTAATTATTTGTACCGTTCTATAAGCAAAGAAACTCTTATGTAGAAAGATATGATTCAATGTAACCATTGATATATAGGCAAGTAGAAAGAACCTAGATCTTCCCCCATTTTTGTAATTGTATATTCAACTGGGGGTTTCACAGTGACTATGTCCATTATGCCAAACATGGTTGACAACTATTATGTATCTCAATTTGCTATACCACTTTTTAATAGAATTAATACAATTTAGTTTAGTGTTTGGAGTGTGGTTTTTTTTCCCAAGATGGTTTTGGCACGTAAAGTTTGTGTTATGAGTTTATTTTTTAAAAATTTGAATTCGTATGTGTTTATTTAATTTATAACAGTTAAAGTGTTTGTGAGAAATTGTTTGCATTATCTCTCCTATTATTTTTAGCATTTAGAAGTGTTAAATCTACAATTTGCTTCATTTAAATTGGTATCAAATTTTGGTGAACTTTTTTATAGTTGTTGGGTAGAAGGGTTTTTTGTGCTGATCTAGTTTCAATGGAAGTTTTTTAGAGGAAGATTTCATAATCTTGTTGTAGTTTTGAGATGGAAAGAACATTGAGAAAAATAGAAATGGAAAATTTTAATGGGTAAAATTATAAGTTCTTGAAACTCAAAATAGAGGACATAGAGATATATGGGTTGCAGTTTGTTTGAAAAAGCCTCAAACAATAGTGCAAAATGTATGAAATACAATGGATCAAATAATCAAGGGATTGATAAGATCATGTCTAGATGATTCTATTCTCCTAAATTTTCATAAGATTAAGACTGTGATTGAGCTTTAGAAGTAGCTTGGTTGTATTTATCAAAGGAAATCCTTGGTAAACAAGTTACTCCTGAGAAAGAAGTTATATTTTATAAGAATAGACCTAAAGGGGGATCTATTGTAGATCCCATGATTGTGTTAAACTTGCTAATTTCCCAATTAGGTTCTACTAGCATGGAGATACATAAACAAGAAATATTCATACTTATGTTATGTTCTTTCTAAGACTCATGGGATCATTTTGTTATGGCCTTTGGAAGCACAAAAACCTATTAAAAAATGGAGGATGTGGTTACATCTTTATTATCTAAAGATATGTGAAGGAAATCTTCTGAGATGGATGATGATGAAAAGGAAATATTCCAAGATGGATAAGGAGGCCCTAGTTTCTAATGGTAGAGCAATGGAGAAAGGAATATTAAGAAGGACAAGAGGGTAAATATAAGTTTCTAGAGAGATCTAAGTCTTCTAGTAAAGATTCCAAGTCAAAGTGTTGGAATTGTGACCAATTTGATCATTTTCGTAAAGAGTTCTAGGAGAAGGAAAAGAAAAGTAAAAAATATTTCTTTGATTCTAACTCCTACCTTTAAAGTAGATTATTTTTTCATTGAAACACATGCATTAGAAGATGTGTGGTTAATAGATTAGGGTGTCTCTTTCCAGACTACCTCTCATAGAGGTTATTTTTCAAAGTACAATGAATTTGGCTATGGGAAGGTGTATATGGGTAATGTCTCTAATTTGAAGGTTGTTGTTTATGGAAGGGTAAAGATTCAGTTACATAATGGTAGTATGAATGGAATTGATGATGTCCTAAATATACCTAGTTTGGCATGGAACCTACTTTAAGTTAGAAAGATGAGTGATGTGGGTGGGTAAATTATTTTCTCAAGTGTTGGATGTAATATGATAAGCGTCTATCTATGCTTCATAAGGGTGTTTGGATTTGAATCTTGTATAAGTGGGATGCATCATGTGGTCTAGTGCAACAATAATTATATGAAGTCAAATAAATTGGCTTTGGATACTTCACCCTCACCATCAGACCAAGAAAAAAACATGATTTTTTTTTCTACATCTCATGGCCATGGTTTCTAGGTACCTAAGGGTGAAAATTCCTTGGAGATGAGGCTCTTAGTAGAGAATACAATGTTATTGTGACAAAGAATTGGTCATATTGGTGAGAAGGGTTTGAGCCTTGAAAAATAGGAGCCTTGTTCAAGGCCTTGATGACTACAATCTTGAGTTTGGATTTTGTGAACATTATGTTTATGGTAAATGTGTTTCATTTTATTCTAGTTCTTGTAAGTCTTTTGGGGTTTGAGATAATATTCATTCAAATGTATTTGCTCATGTTAATGTTCCTTCAATAGCTAGATCTACGTATTTTGTCTCTTTCATAGATGACTATAGTAGGAGGGCTTTTTTGTATTTCCTTAAAAGTAAATCTAAAGTTTTTAGTTGGTCTAAGGAATTAAAACCCTTGGTTGAAAATACTTGAATAGTAGAAAAATTAAGTTTTTGTGGACAAACAATGGAAGTGAGTTTTGTTTGGAAAAATTCAAAAGGTTTTGTAAGGACCACAAGATTGAGAGACAAAAGGAAACTCCATACACCCCACATCAAAATGGAGTTGTAGATAGGATGAATAGAAAATTGATGGAGACGACTAAGAGTATGTTGAGTGGTATTGGCCTTGAACAAAAGTTTGAGGCTGAAGTTGTAGCCACTATTTATTATCTAATTAACAAATCTCCTACTTTACCAATTTCTGAAAAGACACCCATGGATGCATGGTATGGTAAGTATCACTCATTGAGGAATCTTAGAGTCTTTGGTTGTGAGGCATTGTTGGCAAGTTGACTATAATGTTGTATATGACTAGATATAGTGTTTTCATTATGGAAACAAAGTCATATAGTATTTTGGAGTCAGCGCACATTATCAGAAGATCAAAATTTGGCTAAGTATAGAAGACTAGAGGGTAAAAGCACAATCAGGTGTCACCTTTTAGGCTAACTTATCAGCACAGCTGAATTTTAGTATTTCTAACTAAAAATTAATTTTGGTCAAACATATGGTCTAGCTAGATTCATTCTAGCTAAGTTAGATAAGTGCTTTAACTTTTCCAATTGAAAATATCTATTAAATGCATGTTTTATACCACTTTGGGTCCAATTACCATAAAAATAAAATTATTTCAGACAAGTGGCGTTTCAATAACTCCTAATAATTTTAATAATATTTTTTTAAAAATAAAAAAATACCCTTTTGTAGAGATGAGAGTCAAGAATATCCTCATATAGATTTTATAGTGTTTTAGTTAGATATAGTTTATTGTAATTAAAAAATATCGCAAGTAGGTATTTTAACAGTCAAGGAGATGTTGATTTGGAGAAAGAAAAAAATAGTAAATCATATTAAAAAAAATTGAAAAACATATGGTGCACTAGAGGAGAGAGTCATCTTCAAGAATATATATTTCTTTTTTTGATTGTGATAGATTTGTTATGAAAAATATGTTGCAAGATGAAAACTATCAATTTCAGTGAGTTGGAATTTGAATTGTTATAAAAGAGAAAATATAGGTCACAAACCAATTTTTATTACTTCATGCACTAGATATATATGTCATCTATGACATATTTTGAAATTAGGGGAAAAAATGTTTATTTACATATAATTTTTTGGTGGGAGCTAGACCCCTAATTTTCAGCATTTTTCAGCAACTAAAAAATCATCTTTAAAAATTAAAAAAACATATCAATTCTTTTTCAAAAAAATTATTAAAAATATTGATCATAAACTGCATCCATTTTATCACATTTAATTAGTTTACATCATCTTCAAATTCTAAACATAAATGTCATTTTTATACTATTGAGGTTGAACAACTTTGATTTTGTTAGCCTCTTCCTTTGTAAAAGGGTGACAGCTTACTGTGCTTTTACCCTAGACAGTTAGCAAAGTACTAGAAGGTCAGAGCATCAGCGCACGTGCATATGACCTAGTTATGGTATGCGACCTTGAAGTTAAGCTTTTATGTATGTATTCATGCTAAGTCTAAGAGCACATGATCAGATGCGCCCATATGATGAAGATTTACAGACAGTTGAAGAGGTACAACCAGTGAATTCCATAATAGAACAGAGTATGCAGCTGACTGTTGGTAATTTGATTAGCGATGATAATATTGTTTTGTAAAGGCTATGCACCTATTGTATTTAGGTTGTAGACATGTAATTATGTTTGTATGTAAACACGCTTGAGCCAATTCAATTGGAAGCATTGTATGTAATCGGTTATAGGCCGATCTAGTTAATTGTTTTGATAAGCGCATATAAATATGAGATGTGCCCTTTGTAATAAGTATGGAAGTGGATATAGAGTTGAGATAAGCAGAGAAGAAGTGTGTGAAGAGTAGTTAAGATGTATTAGAGCTTTGCAAGAGGTCAAAGCATCATCATATCAAAGGAACTGATCAGACAAGCAGTGTCACAGTGCCAGTTCATCTAGCAGATATAGTGTGTATCTGAGATTAGAAGGTTGTAGTTTACCACTTGAGCAGTGAGCTCTAGGACACCCCTAATAGGGTTGTTGTAAAAGAATCCTAACAGGGTCCGACCATTGACAAAGTCACTATACTAAAAGCTTTGTAAAGATCAACTCCTAACAGGGTTGCAAGGTCTCCCAACAGGGATCACAATACACTAGTGCAGATTCTTAGTGGGTGTCAAATCCCACTCGGGATTTTACCTATTTGGTTTTCCCCATAACCATATTGGTGTTATGTGTTGTGTTTATGCATCTTGATTATGTTAATATTCATTTCAATACTTAAGCATTCGAGTTAAGTTTCAAGAGGAAAAGAAAAGATTAATTATACTGAACACCGATTCACCCCCCACCCCCTCTTAGTGTTCCCATTCCTAACAATATTCACATGTACTAAGTTAGAAAAGATCAAAATTAAAGAACAAGGTAGTTAAGTGTATCTTCAATGACTATAATATTGGTGGGAAAGGTTACAAGCTTTGGGATCTAGTTGCATAGAAGGTTTTCTATAGTAGAAGTGTGATCTTCCATGAGTTGAAACCTTCCACTATTGATTCAAATCTAAAGAAATAAGGAAAAAAAAAAAGGTAGTTTAGCTACTTCCTACTCTAATGAAAGACAAGCTATGTACTCCTATTGGACCTAACGATGACCTGAGTAATCAACAAAATCTAAAAGTTTTGAAGAAAAGAAATAACCTATACCTAAATAATTGAGGAGGTCTTCTCATGAGACGTGACAACCTAAAAGATATGGTTATTCACTAGAAAAATTTGTACATTCTATTTTGGATTCCAATTGCATATTTCCTTTTATTTCTAACACTGATGAGGCTAAGACTGTTAGAAAGGTTGCAAGTATGCATGATGCAGATTATTGGATAGTACCCATGAATATATAAATGAATGCATTAAAGAAGAATTATATATGGGATCTGTTACCTTTTCTTGAAGGACATAAACCTGTTGGATGTAAATGGGTGTTCAAGAAGGAAATAGGTCCAAATGGTAGTGTTGAGAAGAATAATACATGGTTGGTTAGGAAGGGGTATTCTCAGATGGAGGGAATTAATTATGGTGAAAAATTATCTCTTGTAGCTAAGGTGACATCTATTTGATTCATATTATTACTTGCAATAGCTAGTGAATTGGAAGTCAAGCAAATATATTTGAAGACAACATTCCTTCACACTGACTTGGAGGAGAAAATTTGTATGTCATAATTTTTTTTTTGTTGCAAAAAGTAAAGAGAACCTTAATTGTAATTTGATGAAATACTTGCATGGTTTGAAGTAGTCTCCTAGAATGTGGTATCAAAAGTTTAACACCTATGTATTGTATTTGGGATTTCAGAGATCTAAATCTAACCATTGTGTATATTAAAAATTTGAAAATGGTTGCATTTGTGGATATGTGGATTCTGATTGGGTCAGTGATATTGATAGTAGAAGATCCACCAGTAGATATGTTTGCAAAATTTTTGGTGGTGCTATCAATTGGAAGAGTAAGTAGCATGTTATAGTCTCTATGTCCACAACAAAGGTAGAGTACATCGCAACTACACAATAGAAGTAGAGTACTATTGGGATTGGAAAGATAAAGTAGTGAGAGGGGAGGGGTGAATCAGTACCCTCAAAAACTTTCAACACTTAACAATCTACAATAGTAGTCCTTAACTTACCGTCTGATTTCATTGTATGCAACATACATTCATATAACTTGGAAATGTAAAGTGCATGTAAACAAAACAATAAATCATTCATGAAAATAAGTACTCATGACTCATATATTTTGGTTACACAGAAACCCTTGTTAGAAGGTAAAAACTGTGGTGGGGATGACACCCACACATTCTTCACTACTGCAGTAAATAAATTATGTCTGTTAAGGCTACAATTGTTGATCACTTCTGATGATCTTACCCTGTTAGGAGTTAAAAAAGATTGACTGGATCTACCTTGTTAAAGGATTTTAGCAACACAAATTATGTGTGCACTCAGTTAAGATATTTACATAAGACGGTTAAGTCTACTATGTTAAGAGATTTAAAATATGCTACAATGGTTAAATTGATAATAGTGGGATATCTGTAAAATGAAAACTTATGCTTGTCTGATTCAAATCTATGAAATAACAATCAAATATCACCTCAATTTGATGAATAAATTATTTTGTCCTGCTTGATAGTCTTGTATGTTTATGATAAAATAGATACTGTCTCTGATAAACTGTATGTCAGAAACCCTTGTCTGATCTCCTGATTTCCTTAGTGCAGCTACTGCCTCATGATCTATGATCTTAATGACATATTTTACAATTATATATCAAAAAATCTTGACCTAATTAGGGTTACAAGATCTTAGAAAACCTAAGATTAATGGTGTACAAGAATAACCTAGATCTAACTATTACATAGGAATCATCACAAAAGTTAATGATTACATCCATATTAAATATGTCTCAATCTTGGTAAACTATTTATAGATCAGTGTAAACCATTTGCATAGAGATATGTGTCATTTCTTATTACTATGTCATTTCCCGAATAACTCGATAATCACAGCATTCATTGTTTAGTGAATAACTGATGCTCGATGTGTAGAATGCTCGGTGATTACTAGCTTGGTACCCAGTAATTCTTGACGCTCGGTAAACATGCTTAGTTAAACCTGTATTCTGATAGTTTTAAGTTCTTCCTTGTATCTTCTTGGTGTGAATACTTTATATGTTTGACTGACTGACTTGTTTGTCTCCTTATTCCAACCTTTACCGACTAACTAACTTAAGATTATCGATTGAACTCATTTGATACTAATGACAATCCATAATGCTCAAGTAGAGATAACAATCTCCCCCTTTGGCATTAGTATCAAAACCTTATGTATATGTATCGAATAACTAAAAAAATATAGTAACTCCATATGAATATAAACTATATATACATCCTTTACAAAATGCTTCAAAATGATTCAAAACTCCCCCTTTGTACATGCTCTCGGTGGCGTGAAGTACATAGTGGCATATACATGATTTTCCCCCTTTTTGAAAGTAATGCCAATATAAAAAAAAAATATACTTACAGCTTATCAAAAATGTGCTTGTGGGTTTTCTGAAGTGAAGCCAATAGGTTTTCCCATTCCTCTTTTAATTTGCCAAGACCAATGTGCTCTAGACTGACTTGTGCATGCATATAAGAAATGTTCTCTAGAACTGATATCTCAGGAGTAGCAACTAAGGCTTTTGCCTTCTCAATATGTTTCTCCATAATTTTTAGATGGGGAAGTAGCTTGGCTTGTAGCTCAGTGACTTGGTCACTTATGGTATCTTTCTGCTTCCTCAGATATGATCTCAACTGCCTAAGTTCTTGAACTTTTAGTATATGCTTGGGAAAAGAATTTTTCTCGGTTAGAGATTGTGGACAAGGCTTTTGAGGATACCTATTTTGAAAGACTCAAGCCAAACAAAGATTAGATTTTAGTCTAGCATGAAATCAATCCAAAACAAATAAAACTCTAAACTAAGCCACCTCAGATTGAGCTAAAACAAGTGCACCCAAGCACTGTTTGATTTGCTCTTTCTTAAGGGGATGTGGGTGTGCTCCCTAAACACTTGGAGCATGTTCCTTATGCATTTTAGGACGGATTGAGATCCATGAAAACCCCATAAATGGCACAAAATAAGTATAGAACACCTGATTTGCCCCTAAGGCCTCAAGGATCAAATGATGCTGAAATGAAGATTAAGCTACATGATGTTTATGCTAAGATTGTTTTTAAACCAAATAGAGATGTGATATGATGCTATGCTTATGCAAAACAATGAAATAAACTATGTTAATCCATTATTGCTATATTAAGATGAGCTAAAATGCTTGAAAGTAAGCTAAATTAGGATGATTATGCTAAGGCTAGAAGTAAAAGGGCATGATAACAATGCTTAAAATGAAAGGTGAAATGGGTATTTTGTCTTGGAAATGAGGAGCATTTGTAGGATTTGGGAAGGAGGAATGAGTGGCCAGGATCAAAATCCTTAAGAGAGGTCAAGATTCATTCAAAGGGGAGCACATGGATTGTGCTAGTTCAGGGCCACCTCCTTGTGACAAGTGTCATAAGGGCATTGGGTTGAAAGATGAGAGGGATGTGCACAATTTGGGAAATGTGCCTAAGGTCAAAGGGTGTAAGAAAGGGGTGAAGGGCTTCTTAAATGCATGATAAATGCATGTAAGAGGGATAAGGAGGCCTTAAATGCACTTAATGCATGTAAGAGAAGTTTCTAGAAGTTTGTTGACTTTGGGTTAAGCTTAGGAGTTGGCTAACCTTGGTTTAGGGAATGTGACAGGATTAGGGGGGGATTAGGATTAGGATTAGGACTTTCTAGAAGAGTCTAGAATTTCCTTAGGATAAACATGGATTTTAGGAAATAAATAAAGATTTATTTATTTCCATGGTTTAGGTTTTGAGAATATTTATTAAAAATAAATTTAACAAATATGAGGATTAAATATTTAATCTTAATTAAATATCTTGAGTTGAGATTAGGGTTAGGAAATGAAGGGATTAGCCTTTAATCGAAATTAAATAAGGATTAGAAGATTCTGGAAGAGGTTAGTGGTCTTAAGAAAATTGGCCAAGTTTTGGGCAAAAAATAAATAAATAATTTATTTTGGGATTTTTGGTCAATTTATTAATTAAATAATTAATAAATAAGGAGATAATGTTTAAATAAGATTTAAACATTTTTGAGAGGGATTTCTTAATTAAATATTTTTAATTAAGGTAAAGGGATTTAATGACATAAAAATAAATAAATTAATTAAATAAATAATTAATTAATAAATGATGATGTCATCAGGGATTTTTCAGAAAATAAAAATACTTTATTTTCTAAAGGATTTTTAGGTGTCTACAGAGATAAATTAGCACTGACCAAGATTTCTTCATATAACTTCTTAATCTTTTCATTGACCTCGACAGTGAATTGGTCTACAGTGCATAGTTTAAACAAAATTTGAATGATTTTTTGAGTAATAGATTCTAACTCTGTTATTACCTCAGAAAGCTTGACCTTATTTATTGCCACTTCTTGGCTGATATTCTCTACAAGTTTTTTTTTGAATATTTTCTTCAGCCCTTTCTTCCACTCTCTTTTTTGCATCAATATCTAGGGCATTGATGTGACTTGTTAGAGATGCAAGTTGATCAAGAATGGGAGTGTCCTCATTAATCATGATCTCTAGAACTACTTGTTGAAGGATGTCTCTAACCTCCTCTAGAATCAGTTTGATTTTACTCTCCTTTCTTAATTTTTCTTGTGTAGCTTTCCTAGTGCACAATTCCCCATATTTTCTAATTTCTTTGGGTCTAAAGTTCAAGGGTCACATTCTGGTATCTCAATAATTTCATCTAGTGTAACTGGTCCTTTACCATGTTTCTTCTTCTTCTTCTTCTTCTCAGTGGTTGTTGGTGAGGATTTAACAAATGGAACTATAGATTTAGTCTCTATATTTTTCTACTATGGCTTGGTTGACACACTTTCTTCTTTCTACTTCTCTATAATTGGTGTCTCGGTTGATTTTCCTAGGGCTTCAGTTGTGGTGTTTGTATCTATTGTTGTCTTTGTCGGTTTGGGGTCCTCTGATGCTTGTGACACTGCCTCTATTTCCTTAGGCTTATCTATCTTTGTTGTGCCTTGTTCACTTGTTCCTTTATCCCTTGTAGTATCTTTATGTTGCTCGGGGGTTGAGCCTTCAGGTTCTTTATGTGATATTATCTCAAATTCTTGTACTAATATCGGTAGGTCACCCAGTATTACACTAGTTTCTACCTCGGTTGATGTATATTCTTCAGTTTGTTCTACAACAATAGTAACATCTTCTTCATCCTTAACATCATATGGATCTCCATTAGTGATGTCTTCAATAAGAACATCATTTTTCCCTATTATTATTACCTACTCAGGAGGATCCTGGTATACTTCTTTATAACCTTCCAGATAAAAATATATAGCTATGGTGGTGTTTGGTACCTCAGTGTCAAATAAATCTATTGGTTCCTTGGTACCTAGATCAACATCATTCAAGTGTATACCTTTACCTTTTTGTTTTCTCTTCTTCTTGGGTATCACCACCAGTGCCAACTTATCTGATTTTGCTTGGGCTTGGAGGATTGAAGTCCATAGGAGTTAACTGTTCTCATCTACCTTCGCAATATTTCTAGCCAAAATGTTCAATGCTCGACTCTTCACCAAAAATATTTTTGAATATTGCTTCATCAAGTCTTCTATCTCAGGAACTGATAATGTGGCATTGCCAATATCAAAGAGTGTTCTCTTGTCTTCTTCTCAGTACTCAAGGCATATGTCCATCTCGCAGATATTTTCTCATATAGACTCTTAGGTACATATCTTGCAAATTCAACTGGTACTTTTTTAAACTTTATCATCATCTGTATGATGGCCTCTTCTATCTTTTTCTGATCCTCAGTTGACATATGTACAAACCAACTTAACTGCGGGTTACTAAGGCCTCCAGTTTCTATTATTATTTTTGCTAACTCATCTACATATTGATTTTTATTCACAACTACCTTGAATTGATCCTGATCTTCCTCTTCTTCATCTTCAATGTCATCTTTTTCCCTTATAAGCTTTCTCCCCTTCTTTGGTTTCTCAGAGGTGGCTTGCGCACCTCTCTTCTTCTTTTGGTAAGTCTTTGTAGGAGTGGGCCTTTATATTTTTACAACTCCTTTCTTAAGAGGTGGTGAAGCAGTTGTAGTAGACCTTGTCCTTGCCTGTGTTTGTACTTCTAGTTGCTTCTTCTTTATTGTGGCCTTGACTGGTGAAGACTGAATGTCTTTTTCTAACTCGGTCACCTCTTCATCATGCTCATTGTTACCTAGGAGTAACTATTCCTTGGTTGCTATCTCAACCAAAATATCCTCAGATGCATCATCAGTCTCTGCATCATCTCCAAATTTTTTTATTAGTTTTTCCATCATTTTCTTAGATTTCTTTTTTGCTTTGCCAATTACAAGATATATTTTTATTATCTTTTTGGACTCTTCATAGGTTCCAAACCTAGTAGCCTATGGATCCTTGGGCTCTGCCAGTAAATCCTTTATTGACCTAGATGCTCGGTCAGTATCAATTTTGTAGCGCATTGGTGCTAGCCATTTTGTTCTCGGTTCAACACCTTTTATCAGTGTGTGGTCGGTGTCTACTAAGAAACATATGTCATCCTCATACTCTTCAACTAGTTGTCCTAGTATCCTACTTCTTAGATTCATTATGTCCTTGAATTGGTCAAAATACACATCCATTATACTAACAAAATCTTTTCCCAAACTTTGTATAAAGTCATTAATTTGTAGAGTAACTAGATTATCAGTGGTCCAATCAACATTACCGATGGAGGGGAAAAATTTTTGCACAAAGAAAAATATGCAAAGTAGCAGTGAACCAAACTTACATGTATTAGACTTTGCTAACCAAATGATTCTCATGTTATCTTCTAACTACTTCAGTAAGAGCTCGACAAGGTCCAACTGAAAACCTTTCTTTACAATTTTATAAGCTATGTCCATATCTCCACATGCTACGCTATTAGGTCTACTTGATTGAAGTATTTTATAACCAATAGCATATGCACCAAACCTAGTTTTGGGATCAATGATGGTGTTGATTCTCATTCCTCTACCATCCCATTCAGCTCATGTAGCTTTCTCTATCTCGGTTCTCGGTGCACTCCTCAATGCTTTCACCTTGTCCATTATATGATAACTGGAAACTACATGTATAATATCCCTGGTAATCTTGATAGGTTCATCTAACCACAACTTTCCATCATGTACATGGCTCAAAACTATCATGATCCATTCATTCTTGAAAACCCTAAAAAAATATAGGGCATTGACCAAACCCTTCACTCTCAAATGTGTATGCTCATATTTTAGTTTCCCGTCAACACTTAACTCTGGAAAGGTGGATTAGAGCTCTAAATCACCCACCTCTCCAATTTTGCATTGTATGTAGGCTCAAATGTCTTCAACCATCAAAACCCTAGGTGGTATGCTCGAAAAAGCTCCGATTTGTCAGTCTGCGAAGCAACCTCATGATGTAGCTTGTACTTCAGCTCATTACATGTCGCAGACATGATTAACTTAACACCCTTCTCAACTCTGGTCTTAGATTTTTCAACTTTCGATGAGGACGCCATGTTCTTCAATTTTGGGCTTTGAGAAATAGCAACGAGATGGCTCAACGAAGATAGAACTTACTTGTAACTGTGATAAATCTTCTCGAAAACCTTCAAATCTTTGTTCAACTACTCTGGAAATACTTCACTCAAATTCTCGCTCAAAATCTCTTTGTTCTTCATGTTCGCAATGTGAAAAAATAAACTAAGTCCATCGCGTATTTATAGAAAATTTCAAATTCCCACTCAAACTTTTCACAATAAATGCGTGACCTAACATGACTCGGTAAGAATATTTGTGCTCGGTGTATACTTCAAAAACATCATATGCTTGGTTAACACTATGATATCACTTGGTTAATACCATGACTTGGTTAACCTTACCGATAGTTATCGACTAGCAACTTCTCACTCGGTCTTTCTTATACCGACTATATACATTTAAAGCTCAAAACATATATAACCATAGTGCATCTTGTTTCATGCAAATTTTCTATTCAATCACTAAATATAAGGAACTATTTGTTAGATATAACCAATTAGAAGTTCAATTCCATACATACCTTTATGACTTAGGTGGAAGTGGTGATGTCACCCAGTCCAATGGACAAGGTGTCACTGACTGCATTGCTTAACCCACCATTATCACTTGCTTCTTTTCTCCACATTGTATTTCTTATCCTTATGATATTCTCAATTATATTTCCATTTTCATAATTTTGTGTCTTTGGTGCTTGATCTCTGCAATCCTTACTCAAGTGACCAACTTTGTGACAATATAAACATGACATACCAATGTTTATTGAGTTACAAGATCTGGCTCTCCAGTTCTTTCTCATGCAATTTTCTGCAATATGTCCATATCTTCCACATGTTGTGCAATTAACCCATGTGTTGTAATCCAAAGTGTATGCATTCTCTTGTCTTCTCGGTTGATAGGTTTTATTATGTTCTTTCGGTGTCCAAACTTGCTTCATCTTAGTCCTGCATTCTTATGCAATGTGTCCATGCATGTTGGAAGTGCGACATTGTTTCTCCATGTAGGATTTCTTAGGAGTCCTATTCAACTTAGATATGCACTCATGTGCTTGATGTCCAAACTTGTTTTAAACTTAGGAGTGGATTTAGGAATACCTTTAGCTTTTCTCCTACAAACATTATATGTGTGGCCTGGTTTTCCACAATGATAACATGATGGTTTCTTTAGTCTTTGATTTGTGTAGTCATTCATTTATTCGGTTTGTCTTGATGATTCTCCTTTCTTGGTGTAGCCTAATCCAGTAGTACTTCCAAGTCCTCTTTGACTGATCATAAATTCATGAATTTTCTTAGAACTGTCTTCAACTTTCTTGATCATCTCATTATGTTGTTGTTGCATCTTGACTTCATTTTTCAATCTCTCATTTTCTTCTCTGAGTTCATCGATGTCTTCTAGTTTTCTTGTAAGCTCACTATTCACTCAGTTGACTTCCTAACTTATTATAACCATCTTATTAGAAATTTCATAGTGATGCTCGGTAAGTCTTAGTATCTCAGATTCCTTCTATTGTAGCTTCTCAGTCATTTGTCTCCTATCTTCAATAGCTAAGTTCCTTTGCTGACCGATTTTCAAGGCTTTGACTTGTTCAATAAGATGTAGATTTGTTTCAGATAAATCAGATATTGCTCCTTTAGATATGTCAAATATACTGCTAGATCCATATCCAGATGTCTCAAATGGGTCATCTATATCTTCTTCATGATAATTAGTCTCATTATACTTAATAGTCATATCCTTCCTCTAAATCAGTAACTTCTTTAATTCATCTTTTTCTTGCTTGTATTGTTCAATGAAGTTTTGCATCTAAATCTTTTGATTCTCAATAGTATTGTCCAACCTATATCTTTCCATCTTTAGATCTTTACCTCTTCAGTGGTTAAACTTCCTTAATAAGAGATCTAGCTCTGATACCAATTGTTGGGATTAGAAAGATAAAGTACTGAGAGGGGAGGGGTGAATCAGTACCCTCAAAAAATTTCAACACTTAACAATCTACAATAGTAGTCCTTAACTAACCGTCTGATTTCATTGTATGCAACATACATTCATATAACTTGGAAATGTAAAGTGCATGTAAAAAAAAAAAAAATCATTCATGAAAATAAGTACTCATGACTTAGATATTTTGGTTATGCAGAAACCCTTGTTAGAAGGTAAAAATTGTGGTGGGGATGACACCCAAAAATTCTTCACTACTGCAGTAAATAAAGTATGTTGATTAAGGCTACAATTTTTTATCACTTCTGATGATCTTACCCTATTAGGAGTAACAAAAGATCGACTAGATCTACCTTGTTAAAGGATTTTAGCAACACAAATTATGTGTGCACTTAGTTAAGAGATTACATAAGATGGTTAAGTCTAATCTGTTAAGAGATTTAAAATCTGCTACAATGGTTAAATTGATAACAATAGGATATGTGTAAAATGAAAACTTATGCTTGTCTGATTCAGATCTATGACATGACAATCAAATATCACCTCAATGTGATGAATAAGTTCTTTTGTCCTACTTGGTAGCCTTGTATGTTTCTGATAAAAATGATACTGTCTCTATAAACTATTTATCATAAACCCTTGTATGATCTCCTGATGTCCTTAGTGTGGCTATTGCTTCATGATCTATGATCTTAATGACATCTTTTACAATTATATATCAAACAATCTTAACCTAACTAGGGTTACAAGATCTTAGAAAACCTAAGATCAACGGTGTACAAAAATAACCTAGATCTAACTGTTACATAGGAATCATCACAAAAGTTAATGATTACATCCATATTAAATATGTCTCGATCTTGGTAAACTATTCATAGATCGGTGTAAACCATTTGCATAGAGATATGTGCCATTTCTGATTACTATGTCATTTCCTAAATAACTTGGTAATCAATGCATTCGTTGTTTGGTGAATAACTGATGCTTGGTGTGTAGAATGCTCAGTGATTACTAGCTCGGTACCTGGTAATTCCTAACGCTCAGTAAACATTCTCGGTTAAACCTATATTCTGATAGTTTTAAGTTCTGCCTTGTATCTACTCGGTGTGAAGGCTTTATATGTTTGATTGACTGACTTGTTTGTCTCCTTATTCTAACCTTTACCGACCGACTAACTTAAGATTACTGACTAAACTCATTTGATACTAATGACAATCCATAATAATCAAGTGGAGATAACAAGTACATGGAATCTAATAATTCTTGTAAGCAATCTATTTGGCTTAATAGATTGTGTTTTGGTATTGGTTTTGATCTAGGATAGATTAATATACGTTGTGATAGCCATAATGATAGTTTTTTTTAACAAAGAATCTTACTTCCCGCACTAGAACAAAGCATGTTGATGTACAATCTCAATTTTTTTATGACGTGATGGAAGATGGAAATGCTAAGATGAAAAAATTTCATACTTTGGCAAATGTTCTAGATGCACTAATGAAGCTAATGATCACTAAGAATTTTAGTTGGTGTAATAGTTCTATGGGCCTTGGGGTTCTAAGTCGATGAGGGAGATTGACTCTTGAAGGGTCTTTGACAAGTGGTAGAATGTTGGGATTAAGGTGTCTCAACCTTAGAGTCCCAACATTTTAATTATTTAATTATTTCTTAATCTCACTTGTGAAGTTTTAAAGATTACGAGACTAGTGTCAAAGGTTTCTATGTTGAGATCATGATAATTTTTTTTGAATACTATGAAGGTAACTTATTTGGTAGAAGATTCATGGAGTGTTATGATTTGGTAGTTGGTATTTATGGAGGAGTTCTCTTTTGACTAGTGGTGTGAGGTACGTGTTGCATATGGAAAGATGAATGTTATGGGAGAGTTGTGATTTAGTGGTTTAGAAAGTTTCTATGTGCAGTTTTTCATGGAAATAACAAATTATTATTTTCTACATCACTTAGCTTTTAAGCGTATGAGTTGATTTTGAAGACCATTGGAACTTTCCACTTATGTATTGAGCTCTCTAAATATGTGGCTTCTTAGTGTATTTTTATGTGATAAGCTAAATATTTTTTAAGAAGCTATTTTGTGCCTAGATTTTTTCTAGAGCTCTCTCTTGCTGTAACTACTCCTGAAGAGCGTTGGCTTAAAGACTGTATTGCAATTGTTGTTGTTGTTTCTGATTAATACAATTGACCTAAGTGTTTGGAATTTGGGTTTTCTCTTGGAAAGGTTTCTGACATAATATGGTGTTATGATTTTATTTGTAAAAAAATGAATTTGTATATATTTATTTAATGTATTAACATGTCAAGGGTTTATAAGTTTTTTTTTTTCATTATCTCTCTTGTTAGATTTAGGATTTGGAAATGTTATTACACATTTTGCATCTTATCAAATGGATGTGATCAAATTATAGGATTAACCTTTGACTCTAATCACAAAGGAATCCTACCTTGCAATCAATCCCCTTATTGATTTAGGGGTCCAAGTCTCAAATGATGTAAGTTACATGGGTTCTCTTATGAATATCTCATTATATTGGAATGTTGGTTTTCAGTATTCAACATATCATAGGTCTAGATTTATGTGATAAATTAAAATAAATCAAGGTCTCCCTGGATGATTTGTAGGTATTTTATTTAATATTGGTGAGTTTTGGGATGTTAGCAAGAAGTTGAATCCTTATTTATAGAGGTGCTTTTTCTAAGGGTGAAACTTCCCCTTATATGGGACTCAAGTTCTTGCACTTTCCCTTTGTTGTTTGTGGATTTTATGCCTAATGGATCATTGTGTTCTTCCATTTCTCATCAAAAAATAAAAGAAAGACACCAAGAGTTGTAACCTAGCTTATCATACATGTTAATGTTTCCAATTTTGCCTTCTTTGAAGTTGAAGGGTTGCCTAATCTCTTTATGCTTCAAGTGAGGCCTAATTAGAGAAATAGTTTTGATGGTTTTTAAATACTTACTCGCTATTGATTACATCAATATAATGGAACATGAAGGGTTTTAATTACCATTAATTGAATATGAAAGGCTTCATTAACCATCCATCTCTATAATAGCATTGTCCATTATGAGAACTTATAGAAATAAGCCCATTTGATCCTAACTATGAGCTATTGAATTCTTATGCTTACTAGTGGGCTCCATCCTCAATGTTGCTCGACATCTAGATTTTTTATATGCAAATGCAATTATTTTGCCCCTTTAGAAATCAAAGTGTACTCTAGTTTTTTATGTCCTTCTTGAACCTTGATTCCTTCATTTGAAATTACTTGTACTTTAAAACTTGAGTGTGCTCTCCCTAGAAATTGTTGAAAAATAATCAAATATATATATATTTTTAAAGTGTGTATAATGGAATCTACTTTCTATAAATGTAATTTCTTTCAAAATTTGAGAAATGAGACAAAATCTATGCCCAAAATACTACACATTAGTTTTTTCAAAAAATTGGACACACTTACAAAATAAATTATAGATGGAAATCTTAACATAATAAAAATTCAAAATAAATTATATGGTTAGATAGCTAACAAAGAACTTACAAAATCACGGTGTCTAATTTTGTCTACATTGAACCATATGTAAACCTAATTGGGAGCATGAAAAAAAATGTAATTTTTTTTCTATATTTTTTTGAAAAACATGTCTCAAGTCATTTATAGTCATCCAAGCCTTTGGGTTGGATTACCAAGGCAAATACAAGTCAAAAGCTTGGTATTTTCCATGACTATTAATATAGCGGGTATCATATATGACGAGCACCATATATGGTGTACACCGTATGTAAAAAATACTCTCCATATGGTATGCACCATATGTAAAAAATGCTCTCCATATGGTGTGCACTATATATGGCACACATCAAATGAAAAAGTGCACTATTTCATTATGAAGTAACAATTAATCTCTTAACATGAATACATATTTTAAATGTTATATTTCATGTATATATTGTTAGGACGTTTGAGAGTGGTTTCAAATCTCTAGGATTTATAATGTAGATTCTAGGTTTTTGATGATCATATAAATTTTTAAACTTAGTCAAATTTAATTTATTAGCATGCTCCTATCAATATTCTCCCATTCTTTGTATCTCACCCTCTTTATCTCCCCCAAAATCTAGACCTATCTCTCACCCTCTCTAGTTATCTCTCTCACTTATTTCTCCCATCTCTAGGTCTCTACCACCCTCTCACTATCTCTACCTCACCTTCCCTTTTGAGGGTGCATTGCCTATATTTATATGTCCTCTATATATTTCTCTCTTCCTCTCCCACTCTTATCTCTCTCAAAAATATCCCCCTCCCTAGGTCCCTCCTTCTCTTTCTTCCTCTCTCATTCTATATCTCCCCTTTCACATTTCCTTCATATCTATCTCCCTCTCCCACTCTTTTATTTTATGTTTACATTCTCTAGGTTAATACCTTTCCTTTCCACCCTCTCTCTCCCCTTTCTATCTTTCTTCCTCCCTCCCTCTCCACCTCTATACCTCTCCATACATGAGTTATTAAAAACCTCTTTAATGTCCTCTACTAGGTATCCCTTGTTTAGCATGTATAATTATGCATAGTTGTGCAATTTGTATGTAAGTTACATTAAGAGATAGTTAATTTATTATGAGTACAAGGATGAATGCTATATTGAACCATGCCCTTCTTTACTAATCTCTAATGGAGGATGGGGATTTACTGTCATATGACACTTGACACCACCTCAATAATTAAGCCCAAGGGTTTCATGAACACCCATCAATACCACCTCTTGGGATTCACTTAATTTGGGATGGATTTACTCACCTCTCCTTATACACACCAACCTACCCTTCCAAAGAGGTTAATAGAGAATAAGGATTGGACCATATAGTTTATCTTTGTATTATTAATGTATATTTTATTCATACATACATTAATATATTGATTTATCTCTAAGAATTTATCTTATTACTATTAACCACACACACACACATATTAACCTCTTAATACATTTCCCTTTATTATAATTTTCTATCAATTAATTTCTATTATTATGATTACTTATTAATTAATTTCCCTTATATTACTTAGCAATTATATATAAATTATATATATATATATATATATATATATATATATATATATATATATATATAATTATAATGTAAATCTATTAATTATTGATTTACATATATACACTTTAATAATTACTACGTGAAATGAGTTTCTGTTAGAATAATACTAATTTATATTTACATTTAACAATATTAATTCATATTCATATTATATCCATACCAATTTAAGAGGGAATGACTTTTCATACTTAATGGTATTGATTCCTTATTCTCTTTCTTGTCTCACGTATATGCCCTCTTCTTATTACGTTTTTCTAATCTATCTTTGTTATAGCATTTTTTTTTCTCTTTTATAATATTTTGTTTGTTGTCTTAGGGTAGGTCCCCATGCTATTGCTTAGCTTATTTCTGCTAGTAGTAGCTACTCAACTTTTTGTCACATACTTTGTGGAGTTGATGGCCCTATGCATGGAACATTTGTTGCTTATTTTTAAGCAGTCTTCTTGAATATTATTTAAAATTAAATTTTTAGTTGTATTTCTTGCAAAAAAAAATATGAAGGAAAAATTATAGGCAAATAAATAGGAGATTAAAAAACATGGTGAAGACACGTGTGCTTTCTTCAATAAGTAGTTGTTGCTTATTTTCAGGCCCCCCTTTTTTTCAAAGCTTGTTTTCAACTTTTAAGCAGTAGCTACTCCACAAAATTAGAGAAAGATTCTAAATCATCATTTGCCTGTAGTTAAAAAGAATATATGGGGACACTCGAACTGCTTAAAATTAAGTAGAAATTGGTCTTAAGCATCTGCATGGGGACATGGGGTTATTCTTTTCTTCTATTTCCCCTGTTGCATGCATTTTCCATCCCCTTAATATGTCACCGAATGGGTATGTCTCCAACATGTAATAGATGCTAGTTTTCGTTGCTATCGCCAGTGAAGGGGTGTCGACATATTTGTTTGATTAATGTATTATTAATGATTAGTATTGATTATAGTTTGTTTCATTTCTATATTTATTACAATTCGATAATGTATTTACATTTATTGAATAAGGATTATAATAGTATATCATAATTGGTATTTGCTTAATATTATTAAGTAAAATTATATATATAATTAGTATTCACTTAATAATATTATTATTAATATTATTTTTATTAATAATATAATAATATTTTTAATCAAATATTATTGACATTATATTGATTAATAATAGTATTGATCAATCAGTATATAATATGCTATTAATTTATTATATTGATCAATAATATTATATCGATTAATTATGTATTTATAAGAAAAGTAATGTATTAAAAAAAAAACATTTGCACATTAGAATATATATTTGTATTGTACCTACATCAATTACGACTTGTGACAACCTTACTCTATCATGTTCTATATATCTCACTCCTATCTCTCACCATATAGGTCTCTCACTTCTCTCCCCCCTCTATGTACCACACCTCTCTATCTATCCTTCTATAGTTAAGTCTCTCTCTCTCTCTCTCTAGGTAATTACCGGGTATGTGTAGGATCATGGTATGCCAAACTAGGCCCTTAAGTGGTAATGAAAATTTAGAAAATCAGGTTTAGGCAAGTTGACATAAAAATTTGAACAAGTTATAAATATTATATAAAAAATATGTAAGAAGAGAATTTGTAGAAAATTGAATTTAGTTTCTAAGATACTAGGCCTTTTTTGAAAAATAATTATTCTATATGTTGAAATTTTCAAATTTTAATATAGTAGTACAAAAATTTCAAGAAAAAATAAGAAGTAGGTGTATGTCTGACCACCTTAAACATAATTAAATGATAAATTTTTTTCACAAGATTCTAAATATAAGTAGTAGACTCATGTCCAGAAGTGACACATATTTTTTTGTAATTTTTTTCAAAGTAAATAATTTATTATGATTTTTCTTCTACAAGTTTTCCAAAATACAAAAACTCTAATGTCTGACCAGGTTAACTTAGTCTAAACTTTATCAAATTGAATTTTTTTTCTATTTTTCTTGTAGTAGGAAAGTCATAGAATGTGACACATGTTTTGGATTTAAAAAATGTTATACAATTTGAAAGTTATAGCTATTTTTCAAAGCGTGACAACATTAAACAAAATCAAATGATAATATTTTTTTATAAGATTCTAGATTAAAGTAGCAGACCCATGTCTAGATGTGATGTATACTTTTTTTCTATTTTTTTTTTCCAAGTAAATAATTAATTATGATTTTTCTGCTACAAATTTTCCTGAATATAAAAACTCTCATGGATGACCACCTTAACTTAGTCGAAACTTCATCAAATTAAAATAATTGTTTATTATTATTTTATTAAGTAAAACATAGAATATGATGTATATTTCAAATTTCAAATATGTTAAATTGTTTGAAAGCTATAGTTGTTTATCAAAGAGTCTATCAATTAGGACTTCTTTTTCACATCACCACTTTTTGGCATACCATGATCCTGTACATACCCTATATGTACCCCTACTTTATAAGGTATATGATTTAGGGTATATAAATTGTTTAGGGTTTAGGTTTTTTGAAATAGGGTGTAAGCTATAGGGTTGAGGATATTGGTATAGGGTTTAGGGTATAAGATTGATAATATAGGTTTTAGGGTGCATACGGTTGATGGTATTTCTTGATGGTAAATCCCACCTAAGCCCAAAACCCAAAACCCCATAACCATAAGATCTATACCATATATTAGTGCCTTATCCTTAAACACTAAACCCCATAACCATAAGCCCTAAACCATAGATTCTTTTTGCCTTTCTCCCTCTCTTTCCCCCTCTCTCACTCTTTTACTCTCTCCTCATCTCCCTCCCTCTCTCTATACCTTCGCCCCTCTCTTCCCCCCCTTCTCCCACTCTCTCCCTCTTTTCCTTCTCTCCATCTTTACTACCTCTCCCCCATCTCTCCTCTAACACTAAACCCTGCCTAAGACCAAAACCATAAACCCTATAGCCATAAGCTCTAAAACATATACTAGTCCCTAAACCCTAAACATTATAACCAGAACTCTCTCTCTCTCTCTCTCTCTCTCTCTCCTTATGCCCTCAACCATAAACTATATAACATTGATTCCAATTTACCCTCTCTCTCTCTCTCTCAACCATAAACCATATAAAATTGATCCCAATTTACCCTAAATCCTTTCTCCCTTTCTCTCTTCCCCTTCTCTCTTTCTCTCTCTCTCTCACACTCTCACTCTCTCCCTTCTCCCCTCTTCCCCACCTCTCTCCCTCTCCCTCCCTATCTCACTCTCTCCCTAATAGATGTGAGGGAGAGACAAGAACAAAGAGAAAGAGAGGGATAAAGAGGGAGAGAGTGAGATGTAAATAGGGAGTGATTGAGAACCTAGAGAGGGGACATGTAAAGAGGTGAGAGAGAGAGTGATAGATAAGTTCACAAAGAGAGAAATAGGGATAAAGAAGTAGAGAGAGGTGTACACGGTGAGAAAGAACTAGAGAGAAGAGAGAGATATAGAGGCAAGAGACCTAGAGCCTAGGAAGAGAGGGGTAAGAGATAAAGGTGAGAGATATAATACAGGATGGGAGAGAGATATGGTTAATGAGATAGGGAGGGAGGGGTAGAGAGGTAAAGATGGAGGAAGGGAGAGACCTAGGGATAGAGAGATAGAGGGTGGGAGTGATAAATAGTAATCAAGAGAATGGATAAAGAATATAGAGAAACAATAAGAGATGGCAAGAGATGAAGAAATAGGGAGAGAAGAAAGCATATAGATGGAGTTAAGGAGGGAAGGAAATGGGGAGAGAGACCTAGACAAGTGAGATAGGGAAGAGAGGGAGATATATAACTCTAGAATTTGGGGGAGATAAAGAGAGCAAGATAGAGAGAGAAAGAGAATACTGATACGAGCATGTTGATTACTGAAATAGTATATGATCTTCATAAATCTAGAATCTAAATTATAACTCTTAGAGATTTGAAACCACTCTCAAACATCCTGAGAATATATACATGAAATATAACTTGAAGTATAAAGACTTGTACTTAAATGTTATAGTTCATGTATATATTCTTTCTCTAAGATTATATTTGAGTCTAGGATTTGACGATCTTAATCAGAGAGAGAGAGAGAGATGTTTTTAATGCAACATTTTGCGTGCACCATATATGCACACGCCATATAGGCTTAACATGCCCAAACCTAAAGCTCAACATGTCAAACCATATGGTGAATGCCATATACTTTTTCGAGGACCAAAAGATGAGTGGTAACTTTTTGGTCCCCCATCTTTGTGCACTTACCCTCCTTGCTCGTCCAATCTCTTAATTGCTAAATTTAAAGAAACCAAAAAATGATAAATTAAAAGCTCATTGATAAATTTTATCACGTACCAATAATCACCCACCCACTTGCACTCCTAGTTGCGAGAATTTTTGAATGACTAGTAGGACATTTGTGCATGTAAATATTTGACGATTTTTGAATGACTCGACATTTGAGCATAAGTATTGACAATTTTTTGATGTGATTATAGTACGTGATTAATGGGGGCATGTTTAAATAGGCATCAAGAGGACACTTTGAAATGACCACTTTTTTATTCTTGCGCACATAATATCCCACAAAGTGGCTTGTTACTATTCAGAAACCAAAACAACGGCTATAAGCAATTAAGTCGCATATGGAGACGAGCTAAAAAAAATTGTTGAAATCTGATATACTGTTGAGAATCTGTAGATATACAAAGTTACCTATGATAACTACAGATAACCGATCTTACAGCATACATCGTTACTATCCAGAAACCAGAATAATAACTAATATAAACGATTAATTAACATTTTCTCCTCTTCCTGACAATAAATTCCCACCTTACATTTTACCATTCAGCGACAGTCTCTGTCGTCCCAATTCAAACATTTCTGTCGATTGCCGTTTGTTACTTTCTCTGTAAGGATTTAAGGGATGACAGTGCAGTTAAAAAAGGCAAAAAAGTTTGTTATATTAGCTGGCAATTGCAACAGATTATTGTTAAAGTGTTCTCCAATCTGGCAGTCAGTCTGCCGTGATCTGGGCTCTGTAACGCAAAGAATATCATCTTCATTCTGTATCGGATCTGCTTACGACACAAGTAGATTGCCAGTATTCTAAACATGTTATTCTTTTGGCACGCCAAAAATAACCAGAGCTGGCCTGCACAGGGATGAACTTTAAATATTCTTAGTATGTTAGTTTATTTTTATTTTTAATATACATAGTTATGTACTACTACTCTCTTTGTGTAATCTTGTGTGATAAGGGTTTTGGATTTCCTTTTTACTTATTTAAACAATTAAATACTGAATAAATAAATTGGATTTAGATATATCAATATAGATGACTAGAGAATGTTTTTAGGGAAAGAATATCAATAGTCGTTATATCTAATTTATTGTATCTTAAGTTTCTAAACGGACAACTCAATTTTAATAACTTTTTTTGGTTTTTTCTATATGTAACTTAAATGCTTACAGTTATTGTTTTCGCTTTTGGCTAGTTAGGAGGAATGTAGTGGGATTCATTATGCAAGGAAGGGTCAGTGTCCATTTTGATTTGATGTTCGATAAGTGTTCTCTATTGTCTTGTTAAGTATTTGCTTTGACTACCACAATTTTTTTACAATTGATCTAATACTTATGCACAAATGCCCTACTAATCGTGTACTATTGGTAGTAATAAAGTTTCACAATTGGTCTAATTACTAACTTTTTTTGAGTTGAGGGATTTACTAGTGAGCGGCTATTGGCCAACTGGATGATTTATTAGTGGGCTTTATATTTGTGAAATCCAATGAATTGTTATTGTTATTGGATTTAGATTTCATTTTTACTTATTTAAACAATCAAGAGTATCAATAGTAAGTTTCTAAACGGGCAACTCAATTTTGATAACTTTTTTTGGTTTCTTTCATATGCAACTTAAATGCTTATAGCTATTGTTTTCGCTTTTGGATAGTTATGAGGAATGTAGTGGGATTCATTATACAAGGAAGGGTCAGTGGCCATTTTGAGTTGATGTTTGATAAATGTTCTCTATTGTCCCATTAAGTATTCACTTTGACTACCACAAAATTTGTACAAGTGATCTAATACTTATGCACAAATGCCCTAATAATTGTGTGCTATTGGTACTAATAAAGTTGCACAATTGGTCTAATTTGTAACTTCTTTTGAGTTGTGGGGTTTACTAGTGAGCAACTATTGACCCACTGGATGATTTATTAGTGGGCTTTATATTTGTGAAATCCAATGAATTGTTATTGGAACAAGAATGATAACTGTGTCCCTTCACATGGGTTCTATTATTTTTTCTTTTTTCTTTTAATTTTGTAGTTAACTTTTAGTTTATTGTGATACGTTATCAAAATAGGATATTGGGATCTAAATTTAGAGATTGTATGATTGTAATTAAATTTGGATGTAATTTGTAATATTGTGTTGTATGATTTAGTCTTAAATAAGATTTTGTTGTGTAGTTTGGTCCATCTATTGCTTCCTAGTTTGATTTGGATGTGATTTTTCAAAGTCTTTCATCTTTGTTTTGAACATGCTTTTATAGAAGATGCATTAAAAGGTATAGTAGAGCTAGCTTCAAGGAAAGATAATTTAAGTCCCAGAGTTGTCTTGGCAGAAGTTAAAACCTTAGAAGATATAAATGTAAATGCCTTATGAGCTAGTATAAATAAGAGATGACGATTTAACATACTTATTAATGAAATACATTTTTGAGTGATTTTTATTTGTTCTAGATAACTAGTTTTAAAGATGAATGTCAATGACCTAAGAATATATATAAATACATCCTTAGTCTTTAATTCAAATATTGTAGTGAGTAGACTCAGATAACAACACATTTATAGAATGGCTAGTTTGCATCTCAATAAATTTCAATTTTGAAAGAGGTAGAATAGGCCACACAATGTGGCCTAGTCCATAGGCTTGATAGAACCACACTCTCACGATCTTCTTCAAGTGACAAATTAAACTTTATGCATTAAGCTAGGAAAACAAAATTTAGCTAAGGAAAAATATTATAGATTATGTATTATAGTGATTAAGAATTATGTTGTGTATTTTCTAGTTCATTTATTGCTTCCTAGTTTGATGTTGATACTAATTTTCATTTAAGTAATTTGTCTTTGTTTTGAACTTTATTGAAGATGAATTGAAAGATGTTGTATGGCTAGCTTCAAGGTGAGAAAATAAATCCTAGAGTTGTCTTTGTAAAAGTTAAGACTTCAAAAGTTTGAATAAGTTTGAAATCATACCACACAAGTGATATAAATATAAATTCCTTTTGAGGTAGTTGAAATAAGAGATGTTGCTTTAGCATACTTATGTTAATGAAATGCATTTTTAAGTGATTTTTATTTATTCTCGATTCCTAGTTCTAGATAATTGCTAATGACGTAGGAATGTATATAAATACATCCTTAGTCTTTAAATTCAAATATTGTAGTGACTAGGATTAGATAATGACATATTTATAGACAGGTTAGTTGGGTCACAATAAATTTCAATTTAGAAAGAGGTATAATAGGTCACATCATGTGATCTAGTCCATAGACTTGATGGCACTACACTCTCACAAATTCTCTCCTTGACAAATTAAAGTTCATTCATTAAGCTAGGAAAGTAAATAATTTAGTAAAGGGAATTTAACATTATAGACTATGTGGACCTTCTTATGGCCGCTTCTGCTCTCGCTCCTGCTCCCGCTCAAAGACTTTTTGAATGCGCTCATGCCCTAGTGTCCGAGACTATGGCTGCCTCCATCCCTGGTCCTGTTGTGTCTATGCTTGGGCCTTCTCTAGCAGGTGGGTGTGGATCTTCGGGGGTTTTGGGGTATGCGGCTTCTGCATCTGGTGGTTCCACAATCTCCTATGTAGATGTGGTTGCCTTTGAAGCTGGTATTCATGGTCCTGGCTCTTCTGGTAGAGGGGGTTCCTAATCCTCTCCTCTTGTGCAGCTTGTTTCTATAAGTAAACCCCTTGTGGTTAATCTTGATACTAATATAGTTGATGAGATTTCAAAAATTGTGGATGACTTCAATTCCAATGCTTATATCTTTTGTTTTAGGGGTTTTTGGCTCTCTCTTTTTTATTTACAGGCTTGGATTTCCAAGCATTGGGAACTCATCTTAATCGATGTTGTTCAAATATACCCTATGGAAAGGGGTTTTTTAATTGTAAAGTTTGAAAATGTTGAAGATTGGAAAACTATTTTGTGTGATAGTTGTTTCACTTGGGAGGAGCATTTTCCCTTGATGGAGAAACCCTAGTATCATGGGTTTGACCCTCTTTCAGAGTCCTTTAATAAAATACCCTTATGGATAAGATTGTCGAATCTCCCCCTTCATCTTTGGCTGGATTCTATTTTGGAATCTGTGGGTGAGGCTATTGGGAATTTCCAAATGGTGGATTCGAACTCCTCTGAAGTTTTTAAGATGAAATATGCTAGTATTCTTGTGGAGGTTGACGTTTCCAAGGGTCTTCCTGAGAAGATAACTTTGGCTTCTTCTTTGGGCTCTTGGACTCAAAATCTAGATTATGAGGGTATTCTATTTAGGTGTAGGAAGTGCCACAAGACTGGCCATCTTGTTGCGCGGTGTTTATCTAATAAGGTTAAATCGAAGAAATCACCTACTTGGTGGTTGGGGGCTTCTGACCACCATTATACAGTTCACAAAGTTTCTAAGGATGGGGGTTCGATTTCTTTTTCTCCTTAGATTGATCATGCTTTGGCTGGAGTTTTTGTGGATACCTATGTTGCTTTTGATGCTGTCTTTGAAGCTATGAATGCTATCTTTGATGTGGCTTTGGTTCAGACTATTATTGCTACCCCTTTTGGTGTTGCTTATGTTGTCCTTGACCAGATCATTAATGTTGTCTCTAGTTGTGGTGCTTTTCCTGTCCCTCTTATGGTTTCTGATATGACATGCCCTTTAGTGGGCTCTTCTTGCTCTTCTTTGGCTTGGCAGAAGGCCGCTGAAAAGGTGGAGGATGGATGGACAATAGTTAAGGGAAAGAAATTTAAATCTTCCACTCCTTTTGATATGAATGTACGTTCTCATAAGGATGGGCAAAAATGTAAATCTTGTTCGCCCTTTGTTGTGGCTGGTTTGGATGTTTTTTGTTCCAACTAGTAGGAACTATGGTTTGTTCCTTTGATTTGTTTAGTGGGGGACCACAGCTGTATTTTGGTCTTTCATTGCCCTATCTTTTGATTCTTTTGTATAAGGTTTCGGGACCTTTCAAATCTTGTTTTTACTTAATGAAAACATTATAGACTATGTGATAGTGATTAAATTTGGTTATGATTTATAACATTTGTTGTGTTGTATGATTTTGTTTTATAAATAATTATGTTGTATAGTTTGGTCTATCTATTACTTCTTAGTTTGATGGTGATACAACTTTTAAGTCACTTGTCTTTGTTTTGAATATTCCTCTATTGAAGATGAAATGAAATGTATAGTGAGGCATGTTAGGAAAAAAATATGAAGGAGATAGATCAAATTTTTATTCCCAAGAGATCTTTACTAATTATAGTTTGTAATGCCAAAATCACTCCTATTGAGGTGGTTATCAGATATAATCTAAATCAACTCTAAGTACTTAACCATTAAAAAAATGCTTTACACAATATTAGGATAGAAATAGATATCTTCAAGTATTCATATATCAATAAGTAATGTACATTCCTTATATATATTTTTGTCCTCTATCTTTGTTTATTCTCCTTGGTTTGATTACATCATCATATCATGCATCACCACTTAGGGACTAGATGCCCTATCTATAATTATATCTCCCACTAGGGATGCAGATCTTAGATGTAATCTAGATTCTATCCTAAGATATCTATTTGGGATTATGCCCTTATCTCTCTAGATTGATGTTTCTATCCTATTTTATGGTCAACATCGTCCCCTAAATTTTTTTTTGACTTGTTCTCAAGTAAACTACTCTTTGTTTATGGTGAAATCTCCTAGTAGGTGACTTGCAATGTTTGGAATGATCATCCCTTTTTTTATTCACTATTTGGAGCTGGCTGATATGGTTATGTAGGTGTAACAACTATGATTCTACTTCTTCCAATGATGTCAATTTTTTAATGTTGTTCATGAATGTAAGTATGCTTTATGGATTTCTCTAGAGATATGTGCCAATCTTGAGTTAACAAATTCCCTAAGCTACCTAAACCTCATTTTGGCCTTGTTAACCTATTCTTGTTGGTGCTGACGTTGATCATGCAGGCTTTCTATCTTTATTTTATTCCATTGAGAGCTTGCATAGAATCATACTACATATAGTATTGCGAAATATTAATTTCCAATTTATCCATCTTATACTTCATTAGTTTGAGCATGTTGGGTCACTACAAGAAACATTGGTAAAGATGATTGATATCATTAGTATTTTTCTTTGTGGTTTCAAACTATGTCTCCAAGGTGGATAGTAGAACATTGGTGTTTGGCCTCATCTTTCTTTGTCTTCTCATATTCTAGTTGCACCTCTTTCTAGAGAGTATCTTTCTACATTTATAGATCTTGTAGAAGCTCATCAACTAGTAGGTGAGGATGATCCAAAGTTGGTTGTGAAGGGTCCCCTTTGACCCATGGGAAGTTTTATTGTACTTATTATATTATCTTCTCCATATTATTGGTTACTCCCATAGGGTAAGTGCATTCAAATGGGGGACCGAAAAGGAGTCTTAAGATGCCATTTTTCTTCTCAAATTAGCAAATTCTAAACTTCAATAAAAAAATCAAGGTAGTTGCACTCAAAATTTGAAGATGCAACAAGAAAAAAAACTTGAAGTGCTCTGATTCTAGTTTCTCAACTACTTATTTGTTTTTAAAATGGTTGAGATTAAGGGTCTCAAAAAGGGGAAGCACACAAAGTGGTTTTTCCTTTAAAAAAAACATAACACAGTGTTTGTATGCTACCCCTAAAATGTCAACTTATTTTTTGAATTTTTAAAATCGATATAGTTAGAAGTTAGCTAATGCCATATGGTTTATCTCAATTTTTTAGCTTTTTTTTAATGAATATATTATTTAAAATATGAATTTTCAAAGTAGACACATCTTGGAAAACTAAAATTTGAGCTTTCTCCCCCCTGAAGTTTTTGAAAACTAATTGAAAATCAAAATTTCTTTTTTTTTTGGTGTTTAGAATGGAGTATAGTTTCTAAATATGTAATTTGTTTCAAAATTTGATGAACAATCCAAAATCTATGCCTGAAATACCCCCCATTGCACTGGCCTTGACTTCATGAGTACATGACTAAGTATACATTAAGATTACAAGCAAAGGACAAAACAAGTGAAGGGGGGGCTGATGATTTAGAAAATGATACTCCACTTAATCTTTATTTAGCTACAAAAAAGAAACAAAAAGTGATTTTAATCATATTTTTGATAATATGTTTACTTCTATAACATAAAACAACCAATGAATCTTTGTCATTCCTCTTTATATCACTGTTTAAACAATGACTCTTTTTGTAGAAGCAAGAATGTTTAAACAATGACTCTCTCTATAGTTGATGTACTTAGTGACTAGCTTCCTATTTTGAACTTTGTTATTTTATGTGTACCTCTATTCTGCTTCTTAATATATGCTTACTTCCCTATTCATTATTATGTTCATTATTCTGAACTTTATGCTCAAGCGAGTGAATAATTTATGATCAACTAGTTTTGTTCTAATTTAGTTTATGCAACAGTCTTTTAATTCTCCACATTTCAACTATCTATTGATGAAATATACAAGTTTGAACATGAAAGAAAACTATAGGGTATATGCACAAAGATGGGGGACCAAAAAGATGCCACTTTTCTTTTTGGTCCCAAATCAAGCATAGTGCATATGCACTAAAGGACGTGCGCCCTATGGCTTGGGTTTCCCAAGCCTTAGGCTTGGGAAATCCAAAATAAAGTGTGCATGCCAAATAGGGTGCACACAAAATAGTGCATGCGCCAAATAGGGTGCACACACTTTGTAAAACCCCAAAAGTTCCACCCCCGTGCGCCCTATGCAAAGCCACAAAAGTGTAATCCATATTCTTACATAGCACGTGCACGCTATGAAAAACTAGAAATAGAGAGAGATAAGGGATAGAGAGGGGGTGATAAGGGGGGGGAGAGAGAGAGAGAGGTAATTTATACAAATATATTTGTATAAATTATAAAATATAATAAATATAATACTTATAGGATGTTTGGGATAGGTTCCAGCTTCATAGGAGTTAAGATGCAAGTTCTAGATTCGAAAAATTTCAGACTTAGCCAAATTTCAGGATTCAGCAAGCCTTCAGTAGGGTTACCTCCCACAATCCATCATGGATTTCTAAGGTCAAACTGAAGATAGAAAAAGGATTCCCAAAGGGTTTTAACTCATTTTATCACAAATCACTTGGTTTCAACCCCATCTCTATGATAGACTTAGCTTAGCTCTCACCCAAATCTCTCTCTCTCTCTCTCACACACACACACACACACATCACCCTCTCTCTCCCCCTTATCTAATCTCTCTTTCATTACCCTCTCTCTCTCTCATCACCCTCTCTCTCCACCTTATCTACTCTCTCTCTTTCATTAACCTCTCTCTCTCTCTCATCACCCTCTCTATCCACCTTATCTACTCTCTCTTTCATTACCCTCTCTCTCTCTCTCTCCCCCTTAGAGAGAGAGAGAGTAGATAAGGTGGAGAGAGGGTGATGTGAGAAGAGAGAGAGAGAGAGAGAGAGAGAGAGAGAGAGAGAGAGAGAGAGAGAGAGGGTAATGAAAGAGAGAGAGTAGATAAGGGGGAGAGAGAGAGAGAGAGAGAGAGAGAGAGAGAGAGAGAGAGAGAGAGAGAGAGAGAGAGAGAGAGAGAGAGAGAGAGAGAGAGATTTGGGTGAGAGCTAAGCTAAGTCTGTCATAGAGATGGGGTCAAAACCAAGTGATTTGTGATAAAATGAGTTAAAACCCTTTGGGAATCCTTTTGCTAGGTTCAGTTTGAGCTTAGAAATCCATGATGGATTGTTGGAGGTAACCCTGCTGAAGGCTTGCTGAATCCTGAAATTTGGCTAAGTCTGGAATTTTTTGAATCTAAAATCTGCAGCTTAACTCCTATGAAGTTGGAACCTATCCCAAACATCTTGGAAGCATTATATTTTATAATTTATACAAATATAACTTAAAGTATAAGAAATTAAATAAATCAAATGCACTATGAAAGTCATAGATTTAAATAGTGTGCATGCCATATACAGCGTGCGCCCTTTCTAAAGCATTTGAATTTACCAATCCTAAGGCTTGGATTTGCCTTGGAGATCCAAGCCAAAGGCTTGGACAATTGAGATAGGTCTGAGATGTGTTTTCTAGCAAACACAAAAAAATGACATCTTTTTTTGTGTGCTCCTCTTCAGGTTTACTCGTGGCTCAAGAACGTAAAAATCAGATGACGTGATATTGCAGATCTCTTTGTTAGCTATCTAAGCATACAATTTATTTTGAATTCTGATTATGTTAAGTTTTTCAACTCTAATTTCTTTTGTGTATATGTCTGTTTTTTGTAAAAAACTAACATGCAGTATTTTGGGCATAGATTTTGGTTCGTTCATCAAATTTTGCAACAAGTTACATTTTTAGAAACTAGACTCCATTCTACACACTTTAAAAAAAATAAAATTTAATTTTTGATTAGTTTTAAATGATTTCTAGGGGGAGCACACAGAAATTTCATGTTTTCAGGATGTGTGCACTTCGTAAATTCATCAAAAATTATACGTTCATAAAAAAATTACCAAAAAAATCTGGGATAAACTACGTGGTGTTAGCTAACTTCTCACCAGAGCAATTAAAAAAATTGAAAAAAAAAGTTAACATTTTAGGGGGAGCACACCAGATGCTATGTTATGTTTTTGGACAAAAAATAGGACCACTTTTTGTGCTCCCCCTTTTTGAGGGCCTTAATCTGCACCATTTTCAAAATAAACTAGTAGTTTAGGAACTAGATTCAGAGTATTACAACTCTTGTTTTTGTCGTATCTTAAATTTTTGAGTCTAACCATCTTCAATTTCTTGTTGAAGTTCAGAGTTTGCTGATTTCAGGAAAAAAGTGGTATCTTATACCCCCTTTTTGGTCCCCCCTTTTTGTGCACTTACCCTATATTTCATGCAACAAAACACACATTAGACTTACTAAGGTTGAAGCCACTAAAGTTTTCTTACAAGATTTGCATCATAATAGAAGCCCAAATAAGGTATCCACCCTAGCCAGATAGTGAATGTTGTGAAGCATATTTAATAATTCTCATATGTAGTTGCATCTTGTGAAAATATTATGTGCAAGATAGTATTGAAACATTCCTATCAGTGTGACTTGTCCCAACCTTATGCCAATCTCATTTTTTTTCGTACATTGAGTATCGACACAACAAGAGATATGTTGGCTCGATGAAAAATACATGAAGTGGTTGATGGACCAATATACTATTGGTAGAAGACTGTAAGAAGTGACCCGATAATATAACATGTTCTGATTAATGTTATCAGCACAACGTTCCACCGATGGAGAAATTACCTTATGAAAAGTAAACCATCAATGAGACCTTCACCAATGAAAGAAATATGTTATGAAAATTAAGATGTTGATGAGACTTGTGCCGATGAAAGAAAGAAAGTGAAAAAGAGTGGATGGATAGAGTTATACTGATGAAACAAATGGAGGAAGTTGTGCTAATGATTGACTATCAGAAGAAAGGAATGTCACCACCCTTGCTAGTATATAGCCATGTCGATTAAGACATCGATGGGACTTATGAAGAGTTAGGCTAATGAAAGGAAGAAATAATAAAATGATCAGGGAAAGATGCATTAATGAATAATTTTTGAACATTATGTTATGAAAAGAGCTCCAGTGATCAAAGTGTCATTGGAGTAGCTTACTACTATCAAAGGAAGGAATGATGGGATTCTCTGATGGCCAATAAGGGATTTGGGGAAACTTAGGCTGATAAAAGAATGGACACAAATTTTTTTTGATCGGAGTAGGGTCATCTTTATGAGTTGATCTTTAACAATTTTTTAAAAAAAAACTTTATGGTTTCATCAAACTTTCCATGAACATAACCCGAGGAAACAGTGGAAATCATAATGATGTTTCCATACACACGTGTTTTTTTTGTTGGAATGGAAATGAATGGTCTATTACACAATGTCAAAAATAGATGAAACATTTTTATTCTTTCAATGATGCCCCTTTTTGGTATAAGTCTTACCGATGGAGTAGTTGTTGAACATGCAACATTCTTTTCATTAGAAAATAGATGAAATAATGGCGTTCTTTCAATAATAGATGGATTAAGTTCCCCACACTACTCGCTGATGATTTTTCATCATGCGTTCAATCAAAGATATTCTACTGACAAAAATGAAACCAATACTTCGTCGGTAAAGTGAAAAAGTTTTGTCAAAATGTCAACAAACAATCATCAAAAATTGCGACTAGATTTAGTAGTGTTAAGAAGATCTCTCACAACTTGAGTAGAACTTATCTTAACAATATTATCAAAATTTACATTACACATCCTTATATGCCAAAACCAACTTTCATTGATCTAAACAATCAAGCATATTTTATAAGCACTATTTAAATGAAAGACATTACCTTTAGTTTTTGTACCAGATGAAATTTCAATTTCGGAGCTTCCCAAAATTCTACACTTTCCATTCTTGAATTGTAGATCATATCCTTTTCAACCAACTGTCCAACACTCAAAATATTATCCTTTATACCTTCAACATAAAAGAGATAATCAGTATTGTTCTTACCATTAAGAGTAATGGATCCTTTGACATAGATTAAACAAGGTGTATCATCTCCAAACCTTACAAAACCACCTTCATACTTTTCCAAACTCACAAAATTACTCTAATCACTTGTCATATGATGGGAGCATCCACTATCAATTACCCATTCATCTTTCTCTTCATCTTGTGCGACCAAAGCTTTTTCCTCATTTATACAACTAGTAGAGTCAGTAAGTATTGGATCATCTTCCTTGATAGCAATAAATTACCATTCACTATCACTTGAATCTACCTTATTAGATGCATCATTTTTTGTGCCTTCATTAAAAAAATAATAACATCTCTTTTTAAATCTATTTTTCTTAGGTTTAGTTTTAGGAACTCTTTTTGGACATCTAAAAGAAAAATGACCTATCTTATTGCAAGAAAAACATTTAAGAGGCAACTTGCCTTCATACTTACCATCACCTTTGGGCAATCTCTTGGAAACAAGGGCTTCAAGTTCCTCAAGATCTCACTCTTCATCTTCAATTTCGTTCATTTCCTTCTCATATATGGATATCCTTCTTGAAGAACTTTATCCTAGATCGCATCTCTTGTTATCCTTTCCAAAAATAGTAGCCTTGAATGTAGATTCTATCTTAGGAAGTGAATCACCAAACTTACTCATCTCAAAAGCTGAAAGCTTACCAAAAAACACGTCTTTGGTTATATTTGTCATAGTTCTGATCTCTTCAATAGAAAAAAAATTATGCTTGTAGGATGCAAGTAAAGATCTAATAGCTTTAGTAAAAATATCTAATTCATCCAAATATCCACCTACACATCCGATATTGCACACAAGCTCATTCACTTTCTGCGTGAAAGAAGTAATGTTCTTATCTTCACTCATCCTCAAAATATCATATTTTCCTTTTAGGTTCTGCAACTTTACAAGATTCACAAAATTGTCTCCTTCATAAAAAGTTTATGACTTCTTCCAGATCTCATGAGTAGTCCTCCATTCCATAAAACTCATCATCTCAATGTCAGTTAGAGCACTCAACAATAGTTCCTTAGCTCTAGTATTGTATTCAACCTTCTTGATCTCATCCAGAGTTGTAGGATTTATAGGAGTAGTATACTGGGTATTTTTAATCTCCGAAAAATCCTTACTAATGCATCTCAGATGACACTCCATTCAAATTTTCCAAAGAGAGTAGATTGTAACATCAAATCTTGATCTTTCCTTCTTGTAAGCTTCCATCCTAAATCACCTCAAGTGGTTAAAATTCCTTAAAGGAAATGTTATCTGATGCTAATTGATGGAAATAGGGAAGACAAATGAGAGGGGGGGGGGGGGGGGGTGGGGGGTGAATCAACTATCATAAACACACATAAAACCAATAGTTTTGTACGTCGAAACCCAGTCAAGGGAAAAACCATCGTGGGGATGAACCCACAAGAAAATTATACTCTATTATAAGTATTACAATGAGGAATGGACATATATTTAGGCACACTTCCTAGAGCTCACTACTCAAAATGAAAAAGGCTTACTGCCCAAGGAAGACTCACTGCCTATACAAGAAAACTTGAATCACATCCATAAATTATGAACTATATAATAGCATCTCCTCTATGCCTGGATTAGTTCCATTGAATCAAAATACAACTATCTTCTCCACACTTCTCTGCCTTCAAAAGATGTACACAATCAACTCACATACATATTTTCACATCTCTCTTACATTCACACATGAATACAAGATTATTACATTAATTTATACATGACATCAACCTTGGAAAGATAATCAAGGTCAACTCAACACTTACCACCTAATTACAAAAATATAACCATACTTAATACAAAATAGCATGTAGAACAAGCCATGTCAGCCAAGACATAGCACAAACTAAAATATTCTTCCTTGAACACGATACACCTCCAAGAATTACACCTTGAAGATACGCAACATGCTACACACATCTAGTCGGCCAATAACATGAAGAACACCAACATACCAATGGAAATAATCAATTGCAAGCACAATGACCAATACAAACAACCAACACAAAAGACACACGATCCATAAACATCCACAAGCATCATGAATTACTACATCAACATCCACATGAACACAAATTTCTAGAATCACCAGCATCATCATACCAAACCTCAAGAACACTAACTGTAATGAATGTTAACCTTGAAAAATCACTTGCAAACCTCCAAACCATGAACCACTTGAATTGAGGACACACATTGATGTCCCAAACATGCTTCATAGATCCAAAAATAAATATATTACAATGTGGAGAAATGTAGATCAAAATACTATCACTTTGTCACCACTGAACAACTGAAAAACCAGTCATAACATAAATACTCATAGCTCATTCAAATCTCCGTGTGAACCTCTAAGTCTTGAACTGTATCAACTACATACAACTCTCAACAAACACTTAATATTCGCAAACATTGATCTTCATCATACTTTCTATACCAATCAAACTAACTCGCTAAACTTCACTACATCAGTGTCTCAGACAAATAGATATGTTGATAGAAATTACAACACATCTCTCAAGAACATATTTGCATATTCTTCCAAAAAATTTGTTGTGAATGTTGACTTGATGATAGAAATTTCTAGTAGATATAATCCAACAACTCAACAAATTCTATCTCATGGTGGAAATAAAATGGGTGACATCAACAAGAAAACCATTGAAGACACATTTATGTTGGATAAAAGAAGGGATTTTCCACTTGATGATGGAGAATTTTCAAAGGATTTTGAAAGACATCATAATTTGTATAGGGGAAAGACCCCATTTTTTAGGCCCAAACATTTGACAAAGGCTGACTTTAACTCCAAGCAATTAGCATCCCTATAATATCGGTTTGTTTGTAGGACATTTGAAAGATACACATTTTCCTATGTGCCAAGTATTTGTCGAGGATGCACAACCTTTCATTCCTAATTAGATATTGGCTATATATATTTATGTGTAGAGAATATATTTTCATAAGCCTTTTGATTATGTAGTTGTGTTGGCAGAGAAGTTTAATACTACATTGGTGAATTTGAGAACAATTAAATGTTGTCATTTCAGATATTACTCTACTCTTATGCATACGGTGTTTTGGAATGGTCTCATAGTGCAGTATGGAAACCTAAAGGTCTAGACCCAAGTTTATGGAGAGTATGCCCTTGTTCAAGAATGGACCTATATTTCTGACATGCATAGTAGAAGGTCCTCTTATACTTTATTTGAGAATATTTTTTTTAGGAAGAAAACAAGTTATTTAAAAGGAAATGTTATATGGGTATTTGAGTGAGAAAGCTAATAAGTTTTTGAGGCCTAAGGACCTTGAACCAGAGAAGAAGATTGATCATAATTAGGTGCCTTGGTTCTACTTTAACAAACACACTATCATTAAATTTTTTTACAACACTATAGTGCCAAGGATATTTCCAATCATTGTGCCTGACAAAATTAAATTCTTGGAGATCATGCACCAACTTTATGAAGTAGAGAATGCTACTCTTAGAGGGATTCTTAAGAAGAGATCCTTCTTTTTGTCTCAAGTTTAGATAAAAGGGGAGTATCACTTCCTCAACAAAAAATGATTTGAGGTCCTAGATGTTAGGCTTAATAGGTATGGTCGTCTCCTTGCTAAATATAGATTTTATCATTCTAAATGGTTCATTCATAATCTTGTGGAAATAGCTCCTAACCATGTGTGGAATGAATAAGATCTAATAAGAAATTCTCAAGATTACCAAGAGGGGTTGAATATGAAGGAGATATAGTACATAATAAAGTACTATGAGAATAAAAAGGAGAGGAATGACAAAACTATGCTCCTACCTAGAAAAGACTTTTAATTCTAGAGGCAAGGATGAGAGCTTTTTTTAGTTTGTATAGTTATGTAGATGAATCATCTTTTCCTCGTGAAAGGTTTAAAATAGGAAAGCAATTTGTAGTCCCCGAGTCTCCTCCCATTGAGGTAGGTTCGAGTCACCCTCTTCCTCATCATCTATTGGTTTTCTGATTCTAGAAACTTCTCCACCTTCTAGTCCCACTCACTCACCTCCTCCACCAGGGCATGTGGCACCTTCTTTTTCCTCTCCTATTCTTGTAATTGAACAACCATCTCCATAAGTCGCCCTTCCATCCCCCAAGATCTTTTATAGTTACCTCATCTACAAAGCCTACGAAAGCCCCTTCTTCTTGAAGATCACAATATATTATTGTTCCTGAGATCCCAAGGGCCATTAAACCCTTACAAATCTTATCAACGGGTAGAGAGATACCATTTGAGTCCTATGAAGGATTCAACATTCAAGTTGAATAACCTCTTCCACCTCACAAGTTTGATATAACGAGAAGAGTACCAATTGAAGAGCCTCCTCCTGAGAGGACACTTGCTACATTCAGGATAGGAGATATTATTGATATCGTGAGGCTTGCAACCTATGATGAATTCATGGGTGATAAAGAATTTATCAAGGAGTTTAAGAAATTCAGGCTTGTAATTAACTCATCTAAATGACCATGTTTCATGAGTATGCTTTCCACCTTATTAAACTATTTTAATGGTTGGTGAGTGTATAGTTAGACAACTCCCCCCAATAAGATGCATAATATTTGTGTAGTCCATACTAGCGTTCAAGAATAGTTTTGATTATAATTGTATGATAATCTATAACATCAACATTTTAGATCTCACTCCATAACCTACCATTAAAATGGAAGAAATAAATAAACTTTAAAATTGACTTTACATCTCTACCTTACCTTATATTTGTATATCCATTATTTAAGTTGAAAAAATAGAAATTTTACATAATAATTATGTTAACATCATCTAATTTAAAACTATCTAGAAAAATAGTCTTCAAGTTTGTTGCCTTACTCAAGATCATTCATTTTGAGACTATGAAATAGAACTCCAACAATCACTCCCTTAAAGTGCACACCATTATTGAGCATGCATTTCATACTAATGACTTCTTGAATAGTTCATGTATCTTTGTGTTCCACTTTCTTTTGGGTACTAAATTATTATTACATTAAGACTGCACAATTTTCATATAATACATTAATCTTCTTTGAATGATTCTCTTTACTTTCATTTGCTATTAGAACATTACGTAAATGTTTTTACCTCTTATAAAAGTAATCAAAATTGTTTCCTTACTTCAATTTATTTGATTTATTCATTATCTCGTTTTATTTATTTGTACAAGATTTTTCACTAAGATTATCTTTTAATAATATACCGTTTATATCTCCATAAAACAAAAACAAAAATTACCTTATTTTAATTTCAAAGGACAATTGATTAATTGGTGTTGAAAGTTTCTCAATATATAATCTAAACTTGAACTCCCAAAGATCATGATTATCCTAACATGATTAATATTTATCCAATTATCCAATCAACCATTTAAAATTAATTGCTTTGTTCAAAGATAAAAACAATCAATTTTATAAAGTTGGTTGTTTCTATGATTTTGCACATGGTACGATGGACTAAAGGGGATACATGATGTAATGTATGGAATTTATTGTTTTGGTCAAAAGGAATTTTATTTCCCCACTTTAGAGCTATGATTAGATGCTTGGTGATGAGAAAATATTGTAGCTGAAGTGACATTTTAATGAAAGACAAAAGTGGAAGTGACAAAGCAACAACCGTTCATTAAAAAATGCGGCCGTCTTAATGTAATGTTGGTGGAGATGTCATACGAAAATGTAACCGGCCAATCGTTGTCGTGCCCACCGCCAATCCAACAAGTTCAATTTCTAGCCTTCAAAACATTATTATTATTAATTTAATGGTGAAATGTCCATGCCATTTCTTATTTATATGGAAATGTCTAGATACATGTGTGCATTAATAATTTGTACAATTTTATGGATGATTAGCTTCTTTTATGTATATAATTTTTATTCTATACATGGTTGTATTTGTTTTATTTTATAATTATTATGTTTATGAAAATATCTATTTATATATCTATTTTTGTTTAGTATTGGTCATATAGATCTGATCAATGTTTAGTCGAGACATCAATCATTTGATAGTAAATTTAATCCTATCCTTTTCAATCTTTAAAATTTATGTTAGACTGATAAATCTTATCATTTTCTTGTCTTAAACTAACTAAACATATATTTTGCAAAGTTTGATGGTATATGATGCTTTAAAAACATTTAATTGTATTCATTTTAACAAAGTATCATATCTCATTCTAAAGGATTAAAGGAGAAACCAATAGTGTAACATTTGGATTTAGTGAATTAAAGTGAGCAGTGAATTTGCAAACATCATCTTAGGGCCTTGGCCTACTATCTTTGAATCCTTGTACATACAATTTTGGGGGTTGGAGATCTTGTGTTGTTGTGACAAAACAACCCTTCCAAGGTGTTTGTAATTAATATGAAAATAGAGGACATAGAGGCCCACCTAATGAGTAGAAGACAAATAATTTTACTATGCATGTGAATGAATCTAGACTTAAAAGGACTAATATATGTACTGTCATAAATTGTAAGCACCTTATTGGTTTGTATAATTTCATGATTATTTAGCACCCACCATATTGTGTTTTCACCTGAACATGCATAATAGGACCTCATATGACACTTAATAGACACCTAAGTTCAAATTTGGGTCATATGCTCTTTCAATTTCATCAAAACTTTGTTGACCCTCAGTTGTTGCCCTTGATGTAAAATCCACACAAAGTCATCACATTGGTTTGGTACATACATGTGTTCTTCATGGTTGACAATGATTTAATATGATCTATCTTGCATTGACAGCAATGACAATATTTACATATCTCCTTCATAGGACTACTTGATTGGTATCTTGGTTAGCTTTTCAATTCAGTGATTTGGTACTCATACTTGGCACACTGACATCTTGATACTCGTATATTCATGCTTGGTTCAATGATCTCATTAGGTTCACTTGCTTCATCTTGATGGTACTATTCATTTGGTTTCATCATATGATACATTATGCGGATTGATCTTGGATACAAGTGCACAATGAGTCAATTTTGGATAGCATTGGTGCTAGTACATAGTTCTTCAATTTATACAATGGCCTAATTTTTCAATGGGACGGGTTGAAAGATAAGTGTTTCATTCATGCTTGACATGGTATATTGATTCTTGGTACATGCTAGATACTATTTCTCATAAGTCATTGTTATTTGATTCATTATACCCATGTGATCTTTTTAATATTAATGCTTTCTGTATATTTGTTAATAATGAGAGTTGATGTCTTATTAGCATCTCCTTAATAAGTCATTGATTACTTATTTCATACAAGTTAGATAAAGTTGTTAGTATCTTGAAGAGATACAAGGATTATAATTTGTCAAGTAATATGGATTTGTTGCACATGTTCTAGAAGGATGTATTTGATCTTCTACATAGAAATTTTTTTATAAGGATCTTTACAAAGATATATTACCCCTCTCAAAATGGTGACAAGTGTAACATCTCTTTGGTTTATATCAATGACATCTTAAAGTAAAAATATGGTCCTTTGACCATAGGCATGGTAATCATGGTAAAATGTTATGTAAATTTTTGGGACCTCAACATTGGTTGGTCCCTTGTGTTGAATATGTTTCATTATGAGTGTAAATGGGTCAACATCATTTTTCTCAATGCACTCCATATTGGTGGTCGATATTTTCAAAGGTTTTTATTTTTGATTTGATGTTATACGTGGGTATACCCACAAACTTAAGAAAATGAAATAAAATTTGGAGTCATTTCCCATCAAAATGCATTATATTTTGAGTAGGGTTTTGAGCATAACGAACAACCATTGTAAAGTTAACAAACCCTAGCTGTCATGGACGTTGATCTATGTTGAGAACATAGAAGAGTCTTGTAGAGCTTGAGTTGGAACAGTGCTGAGATTGTGGTGGTTACATGGTTGTTGGTGGTTTAGTTTATTCTTCAATCATGACAGTTTCATGGAAACATCATTCTATTTTCTCTTTCTTTGATTAAAAATAAATAAGAAAATGTTTATCGTTATTTAACAAGAAGATTGGTTTTATGATGGTTCTTAGTAGTTACTTTGTAGTTTGCAAAATGGCTTTTTGGTTTAGTTCTATATTGGTCATGATAGGGTTTATTCTATTCTTCAAGGGGATAACTTATTTTAGTTAAATGTTTATAAAAATGATTTTTTCTTTGTATGAAAGATACACAGAGAGAATAGAGAACACAAAATGTGAGATATAGTGATATATATTTCTAGTTTTTAAAAGGCTTTTTTACTATGTTTCCTATAGAAGTTGAAAAGGGTCATGTTTTTGATGAAAGTAATACAAAACATTTATTTATATTGAAAGGTTTTTAATATGGCTCTTGTGTAAAAGAAACAGTTCAGGATTTATTTCAGAATATAATTTATTGAAAGGTTTTATTATGCACAATTATTTGAAAGGTTTTATTATGCACAATTATGCTATTGCAGTTTGGACATGTTATGTATAACTTTGTATCTTATGCATGATATGTTTATGTTGTTTAAATAGAGACTCGTGTAGAGTTTCATATTCATTTTGTTCTTGAAATCTCAAATAATGAGATAGTTAGGAGATGCTATGTAGTGATACACAGATAAAACTCTATTTTGTATACTTTGGAAATTTTGGTGAATTATTTTGATATTTTTCTTGTGAGGCATTCTCGACAGTGAGGTATAGCTAGTGAGGCATTCAATTTTGCATATTAAGCTAGTGGGGCACTTTTCAAGTGTTTTTTCTTCCCCATGAGGATTTTCCACTTATGAAAATCATTGTGTCATGAATCTTATGTTATATTTATGTTTTACATGTTAATATACTATTGTGGTTCTATATACTTTCTATCATTAAAATATTATGTTCTTAAGGTCATGTGCAATTTACTATTATATCAGAGCCAAACCCTGTTATAAGTCTAACTAACTTAGGTGATTCCTGGTAGTGGAGTATTCGTTATGGATAAGTGCAAAATAAACAAAGGTGAAAAGAAAACCACCTTTGTCAAGGAAAAAGATGATCAAAGAACCCCTATCAAGTCTAGCGTAGTATTGTCCCAAGAAAATTCCTTGCTAGTTGACTCTATAAGTGATAATAAGAAAAATCCTGTAGTTGAAAAAGTGATTTAGATTTTGAGGAAATTTGAACTGTTAGGCCCAAAAGGAGGAAAGTACAAATGATAGGGGAGGGGTGAATCAGTTGTGTACACCTAATAATTTTAGTTCCACTTTAGCCACTTAGATATGAAAGATAAATAGTAATGCAAGATCCACAACATATAATACAGAACACCAAGATTTTTTCTCGAGGAAACCTGATTAAGGGAAAACCTAGTGGGAGTCAAACCCACTATTTTAATGAATGTACTCTTCTAAAAGTACTTCTTGATTAAGAGAAAATAGAGAACAAAGGATGAAATTGCAACCACAAGCTTAAAACCCAATCTACATGCTCACTTCCTAGAGCTCAGTTCTTACAATACAATCTGAGATCTGGCCCTCAGTCAAGTTCACTGATCAATCTTCAATTACATCGGGGTGGACATATAGTCCATTAAAACTGAACTAAAAAATAACATCTCCTATGCCAAAATAGTTCCAATGAAGTACAAAATCTACCTTAAGTGCATAATACAAATAAACACTCTCTCCTTACTCTCCCCATAATTACAAAATGATTTCTCATTTATACCGATTACAAAGAATAATCAACCACTAGGTCAGCTAAGACCTATTACAGTAAAAGATATAAACATTATGCTTAATCTGTAATATGATCTAAATCAAGTCAGCCAAGAATTAGATAGGACCCAAATATTCAACCATGAACATAGTTTTATGTTGCCAAGACAACACCAAGAATTGCAACACGTTACTCCATCAAGTCAGCTAGGACCTAAATGAAGAAACACCAACACACTACCAAAGAAAAAAATCCGATCACCTCAATCAATGTAGACCAACAACATGATCATCACACGACCCAAGAACACCAATAAGTAGCATGAATGCCATCTAGAACCTTGGCATCATCTTCAATACAAAATATAAACTCATCTTTATCTCTAATCATCAAGAACATTGAACTCTGACATAAAGAAAGATAGCTTTCTATACTCTAAATCATGAACAACACTAGCTATGAACACAATGATAAGGCACTATGTAACCACTAGTTTCACAATATCTGAAACATCAAATCCCAGATATAGTGAACCAAATACTCATCCACTATACATAAGAAAACTGTAACAACAACAACCAATAATTTGATCATACATCACTGATGCAGTTCAAGACTGGGTGAGACCTCCAAAGGAGATGCCCGTTCTTGCAGCAAGAGTGAACACAACATAAAAAAAAGAGACAATGTAATGCCCCACTAGGGAACCCAAGAGAAAATAACCTAAATCATGTTACTAAGTTTACAAAATAATTTTTTTCTTAAGAGTTTACAAACAATAATGAGTAACAAAGCTGAAGCAATAACGTAAAGACAATACATACTCATAAATACAATCTCATTAACAAATTAAAAATCTCAATGGTTCCTTGATGTAGAACTACATAAATATAATGTAATCTATTAAGTGCAATAATCATATAATTATTCCACATAATGAAACTAAAGTACATCATCTCATAAAGAATAAACAAATACATCTGAACCATAAGATATACATGATAACCCACATCTACTGCACAAGTCACAGGGTATGTAAATATAATCTAAGTACAAAGTACAAATGCAATAAGAAGGAAGAATAGGAACAAATATCCAAGGATGAAAGAATAAGGAATGACCGCCAAAATGATCATCCAACACTAGTATAGGAACGCCAACTTTTCAAATGGTAAGATAATCACTACCTTATGACCTCGTGGAAACTTGTGGTTCCACTCCCATCGTGCTAAGGAGATAACATCAAACACCACTTGGATAAAAATACCAAAATCAATCACCAGGTAGTTAAGCAAGGGATCCTAAAAGCTTCCTATCTCAAAGGTACAACTAAAAACACAAAGGTACACATACTAATCCAGAGGCAACCAACAGACGTAAGAAACCTAAGATGAAATTAGGGAAGTGCCATCACATATGTCAACCCCTTAGAATGATCTCACTGGACTTCGACTTCCAAGTGTGAACATAGGTGGAACCTAAAATCCTCTCATGTAGACAAGGATAACTGATCATGCCAGAACTCACCATCACTACTAGATGGGAAAACATCTTATTCCACTCCCATCCTTAGCCTATACTAGCACTCAAGGCATGGGCGAGGAATCCATTATCTTATTAATTAATTTTAAAACCCCATTTAATCTATTATATTATCACTTACAAGTATGCAAGACAAACAAACATAATGTCATGTAACCCTAAACCCACCTCTGGTAACAATCCTAAAAAGGATGATGTAAAAACTGTATTCCCTCTTAACCTACAATTATAGAAAGAAAAACATTCATAAAAATTTAATAATAATAAACTAATTTGTAAAACATCATTACATAAATTAGTTTATTAAAATAATCACTAACATAACTATAATTATATCCCTAAATCAAATTCTTCTTTATGCATGAAAACCAATTTATACAGTTAATTTAAATAAATAGATCTTCAAAACAATAATTACTAAGTTCATATAATTACAAGCTTTTAAAAAAAATTTAATTTAAAGTAAATCTAATATCAACCAAATCAAATACTATCATTTTATTAATAATTATTTATTGTATTTTATTTACTTCTAAAATAAAATTGATTTCTTTATTGAATCATATATATATTTTATTATTATTATTTTTATAATTATTGTTTTTATTAATGTAAAAATTTTAATATGAAAAAATAGACCTTTATTGGGGGAGGTACATAGCCTACCCCCATGTCCACGACATCCCCAAGCCGTTGGCAGCCAAGGGCTATCATGTGGTAGCCTTGCTGCCATCGAAACCTTTGTTGTTGTGTGGTAGCACTGCTATCACTGACAACTTTGTTGTTGTGGGGGTTGGGTGGATCCCACTAACCCCCAATCACATGCTACTACATTTTTTTTTATAAATAATTCTTTTTTTTAAACTATTAGAATTTTTCTGACATAAAATAGTAAGCATATATATATATATATATATATATATATATATATATATATATATATATATAATTAATCAGCGAGAAATCTAATAGCTGATTTCTACCAGGAAGTAAAATTATTTAGATAATTCAATTTGATTCAAACTCTAAGGTTTTCTACCACAAAATTTATCAAACCCTAACAAATTTAAACCAACATTTATCTACAGTATTTCCTAACATATCAGGTATTTATAAAACAAGATTTCAAAATCTTAAAACTAGAAATCTAGGCAAGAGAAGAATTCCAATCATATATCAACAAGATCTAAAATGCACAAAGAAAACAAACTTTCTTTGAAAAGAATTTAATCTATGAGGGTTTCAAACCCTACCTCAAACCACCAATTGATAGAAACCAGGAAGAACAATCAAAACCCTTAAAAATTCCAAAGCTTTCACAATATCCTTCAATTCAATCCTTTGAGCTAAAACCTACAAATCTGTGTTCCTTAACAAAGGCAAAATCCTCCTAATAAAGGAAAAGAACTTGGAACTTGAACTCAACCATCTAAACTTGGAACTCAACTCAACTCCACAAACTTTGTTAACATCAATCTCTCTTTTGCATGAGTTTCAATTTTCTTATTAATAATTTAATGCACTTTTAGTATTTGTTGTTAGTATTTTAACTTTTAGAATACTTTATTCTTTTATTTTTTTATTTGATTTTGCAAGAAATATTGTTTAATCATAATATTATTTATCCAATTGATAATTTATTATTAATTGATTGATTTTTCTTTAATTAAACTTTTGAATTTAATAATTAATCAAATCCTTAAATTTTACAATTTAGACTTTTAATTAATAAATGTATTTAATTAATTTCCTTTAATTAAATACCCTCACATTTAATTTTTTATATTTAATAAGATTTAATTATGTAAACCATATAATTAATCTCAATAAATCAATTAACCATTTCACAACAATCACACCAACCAGCCAAACAACAAAAAAAACCAACTGAACCTAAAAAAATGTTAATCATGCTCAAGGGAAAGGCTTATGAATTCACATCACCTGGACGAATTCAGAAAGGTAATAATCATAAACCTATCCACTGTTCCAGGATAATAAAATGGACTAGGTTAGAATTCAAACCTGAATGCTATCTCCCCTCTCTTACCATTGAGACATTGCAATAGGGCACACTGATCCTGACACTTCAGGGAAGTCGATGCTCAGTACTTGTAAACCTACATAAAAGACAAACATGTACATGCTTATGTATATAACAAGCAATGGTAGGGATCGAGACATTGTGTGGATCCCGCAAGCAGGTAACTATGAATCCGTCCCTCAACCACACTAAACACATCAAATATAAAGGTAAAACATACATGATAGCCATACACATGCAAGTATAGGGTAAGTAAAATCATGAATATAAACAACATTTTAAACATACAAATAATCATCATCAAAGTAACTAACATCATCTAACTGCAAACACATAATATCTCATAACTATCCAATATCAAATCACTATGTAATGTCATACATCCAAAACCTCATAATAAAGTTGAAATAATCAATGCACACATGAAAGTGACCTAAAAGAGTTTAGCAATATGAAACTTGAAAAAACAACCTATGGGTGGGCACTACAGACAACAAGAACAAAAAGATTTGTATCCAAACAACAACTTTATTAATCAAAATTTATTCATACATGTCAGGCTGTAATGTTGGAATTTCTTCATACTTTCCACTTTTAATCTTTGTAAACATGTAAATCAATAACCGAATGTATCATTTACATTCACCATACATCCAATAACATAATTGAAATGTAAATGCATGTAATCTAATCAATTATGCAAACATGAAACTTCATACACATAACACATGTATTTTGGTATTGCAGAAACCCTTGTTAGAAGGTAAAAAATACAGTGGGGATGACACCCACAAAGCTTCACTACTATGCAGTAACAAAGTTTTTGATTAGGTAAAAGCAGGTTTTCAATGGAACCCAAAACCATATACAAAAAGCTTATAGAAATATCATTTCAACCCTTACAAAAAATGAACGCTTGCAAAGAAGAGAAAAGCAAAACCTCAACCCACCCAAGACAAAACAACAAAGACAAAAACTACTGCCAGCAACCTACCAGCTACCAACCAGAAGAAACTACTTGTTTTTTATGGTCTTCTCCACCTGCTTTTGCAAGTCCTCCATTTTCTAAATGGAGTCTACAAAGTTTCTAGTTAAGGATACATAGATTTGATCACTTCTGGTGATCTTACCCTATTAGGAGTAACAATAAGATCATCTAGATCAACCTGGTTAGAGGATTTTAGCAACACAATTAAGTGTGCACTCGGTTAAGAGATTTTACAAAAAGACTATTAAGTCCACTCTGTGAGGAGATTTAAGGTTTTCTACAATGGTTAAAAAGTAACATTAAGATTGATCTATAAATAGAAACTAATCTTTCCCAATGTCAGATATGTTATGTACTTATCTGTTATCACCTCAATGTGATTGATCTCTTCTCTGAATACTGCTCGGTAGCCTTCTGTTTCTGATAAAATGTATACTCTTTCAATGCTTCAAACTTTAACCCTGTCTGATCTTTAGATGTCTCCCAATGGTGGCTACTTCAAGTGTGATACATGTCAAAATGACATCTATACAATATTTATATCAAACTAATTTGACCTAATTAGGGTTTAGATACTATCTTAGAAAACCTAAGATCAACGGTTCAAATGAATAACCTAGATCATATTCACATAAGAATCATCAATAACTAAATGATTACATCCACATTTAATTTCATCTCGATCTTGGTAAACCATTTTCTAATCAGTGTAAACTGTTTGCCTTATAGTTTGTGCCATTCCAAACTGCTATATCATTTCCTGTTTCACTCGGTGTACACTTCATTCATCACTCAGTAATTTACTGGTGCTCAGTTCATATGAATGCTCGGTGACTACTATGCTCAGTACTCAGAAATCATCTGGCTCAGTAAGAGTACTCAATCAAAGTTGTATTCATTTAATGTAGTATCTGTCTTATATATTGCTCGGTGTCTAGGCTCAATGTATTGACCAAATGACCTATCTTGTCTCCTTTACCGACTATATGACTAAATGATACTAATGAAAACCATTAATTCTCTTAGGAGTAACATTCTCCCCCTTTGGAATTAGTATAAAAAACATTATATATATGCGTACCGAATACAACATTTGTACTTAACCAAAAATGTGAATATGTGTGAACTTCCCCTTTATACATGCTCTCGGTGTGAAGTACATACAAGAATATATATATATATATATATATATATATATATATATATATATATATATATATATATATATATATATATATATATATATATATATATATATATATATATATATATATATATTCCCCCTTTTTTGAAATAATGCCAAACAAAAATCTACTTACAATTTTTCATATATGTTTTGATGGGGTTTTTGTATAGTAGCCAAGAGGTTTTCCCATTCCTCTTTGAGATTCTCAAGAGCAATTTGCTCTAATCCGGCTTAGGCATGCATGTAAAAAATGTTTTCTATAACATATATCTCAGGGGTGGAAAATAATTATTTTCCCTTGTTCACATGCTTTTGCACCACCTTTACGTGTGGAAGTAACTCTTCCTGCAGCTCGGTTACTTGTTTTTTGATTTTATCTTCTTCATTTCTCAACTCTAGTCTTAACCGATAGATTTCTGTAACTTTAGCATAATGCTCATAAAGTGCATTGGGATTGATTAATAGAATATTTTCACTATTCTTTATAACTTCATCTAATTTCTTAATCTTTTCACTAATCTCAGTAGTAAAATGGTCTATAGTGCATAGTTTGTGCAAAATTGTAATAACTCTTTGAAAAATAATATCTAACTCAGTTATTACCTCAGATAGTTTCACCTTATTTACTACCACTTCCTGTCTGATTCTATCTACAAGCTTGAGATATATCTTTTCCTCTTCCCTTTCTTCTATTCTCTTCTTGACATCTATGTTTGGAGAATTTATGTGGCCAGTTAGAGTTGCAAGTTGATCAATGATGGGAGTTGCCTCATCAACATTGATATTAGGGACTACTTGCATCAAAATTTCTCTAACATCCTCTAAGAATTTCTTATGCTTACTCTCCTATCTTAGTTTCTCTTGTGCAACCCTCCTTGTGCATACTTCTCCATATCTTCTCAGTGCTTCCAAGTCTAGATTTCTTAGGTCACATGTGGGAATTTTAATAATCTCATCTAAAGTGACTGGACCCTTACCATGTTTCTATTTTTCTTCTTTTCTTGTGTGCTTGAAGTGGGAGATTTACCATATGGTACTAGATATTTTGTCTCCGGATTATAATTTTCTTGCTCAGTTGACACAGTTTCTTCCTTATCCTTCCCTTTGACTGTTCCCTCAGTCTATGGTATTTCAGCTTCTTTCCTTGTGTTAGTTGTAGAGACATCTACATTTGTCTTGGTTGTAGGCTCTTTATTTTCTGTCTCTTTTATTTTAGGCTCATTTTTATCCTTTGATCCTTCTTCACTCTGTCCTTCGGTGGTGTCCTTTTGTTGCTCAGGTTTCTGCTCCTCGGGTTGCCCTTGAGTGGTAATATCGATGGCTTGCACCAATATTGGTAAGTTACCCGTTATGTTTACTATTGTTGCCTCAGTAGGTCTTTCTTCTTCAGTGTTGTCAGTAGCTATGGTGATGTCTTCATCATTCTTTGCTTCATCATCAGGATCTCCATCAGTAATATCTTCTATGGTTACTTCATCATTCCCAGTTGTTACTAGCTGCTTAGGAGTATCCTATTTTTCTTCTTTAATATAACCTGCTAGATAGAAATATTTGACATATGTATCATCTTGTGTTTTAGTAGCTAGATCAACATCATCTAAATGTACCCCTTTTCCTTTACCTTTTACTTTCTGCTCAGAGATTATTTCCTGTGAAGTTTTGTCTACTTCATCCGTTGAATCCAAAATTTTAGTCAACAAAACTTTGTTGTTTTCATCAACTTCTTCTAGTTTTCCTTCCAATATGTTTAATGCTCTACCTTTCATTAGAAATCTGTTGGCATACTATTTCATGAAGTCTTCAATTTCTATTTCAGAAAGATTAGGCATTGCCAACATTAATGAATGTTTTATCATTTCCTTCTTGGTATGCAAGGCATAGGTCCATCTTGATGATACCTTGTCATGGAGCTCCTTAGGAATATATTTTACAAATTCAATAGGTAATCTTCTGAATTTAATCATCAAGGTGATGATTGCCTCTTCTATTTTCTCTTGACCCTTAGTTGACATATGTACATACCAATTCATCTTAGGGTGAGCTAGTCATTCCATTTCCTTTATGCTCTCAACTAGCTCATCAATTGATTGTCCTTTATTTACAACAACTTTGAATTGACTGTTATCTTCTTCTTCAGAGTCAATATCATCCTTACCTCTTATTATTCTTCTCTTCTTCTTTGGTTTCTCAGTGGTGGTTTGTGCACCTCTCTTCTTCTGATATGTTTTTGTAGGAGTAGGCCGTGTGATTTTTTCTATTCCTCATTTCAGGAGTGGAGAAACACTTGTAGAGGATTTTTTCCTCGCTCGGGTAGGGGTCTTAGCTTTTTTTCTCTTCCCTTTGACCTTTATTGGTGCATCTTGTAGTTATTTTTTTGATTGATCTCCTCTTCATGTTCTCTATTGCCAATCAGAAGTTGTTCCTCGGTTGCTTCTTCAACTGGCTTATCTGTTGCTTCCTCTTCTTCTTCACCGAATTGTTTAACCAAGGTGTCCATCATTTTCTTGGATTTTTTGCTAACCTTCACTTTGACTAAGTCCATTTTTATTCTCATCTTTGCTTCCTCATAGGTTTTGAACCTAGTAGCTTTGGGATCTTTGGGCTGGGCCAATAGTGCTTTTATTGACCTAGAAGCTCAGTCAATATCAAGTTCATAGCCCATTTGAGGTATCCATGCAGTTCTAGGCTCAACTACCTTAATAAGTGTGGTGTCAGTGTTTGCCAGAAAATAAATATCCTCCAATGGGCTATGAACTTAATGTGGAATGTCAGACTAGAGGATAAAGGAAAACATGGTAAATTTGATCCTATTTGGCTGGGACCATATATCATTGATAGTAAATGGGGTTCCGATTCTTACATCCTTAAGGATTTGAGTGGAAATATTTTGGAATTTCCAGTTCATGGACAATTACTAAAATTTTACTTCTCCCGAAGTTCTCATTATCCATGAACAATAGGTTTTAGATGCGTATTTGTTCATAGTGTCTTTCCTTCTATTGGGTGTTTGTTTCAGTTGTTTGTTGTAGAGTATTTTCCTTTCCGTACATGGTCTACTTAAACCTTGAGATCCTAGAATCTTGTTATGCCTACAAGAGACATGCATCCCCAATTAGAGCCACTGTTAGGACTGCAAATACTTTTGTGGACCTCTGTATTAAGTTGTGTCCAAGTCCTGCTCATATAAGACCTAGGTGTTATTTGGTCCAAGCCCTAATTATTTTCCTTGTTTTAAAACCTAAGTATTCTTTAGTTTTTATATTTCTTCGTTACTTTTTGGGAGTCACTTAACTTGGTTTTAAAACATGTTTCTTAAGTGTCGTTGAAGGGGGCCAATTTTATTAATTTGTAAAGCCTAGTAGGAACTGTGAATTAATTTTTCCTAAGTCTAAATTCCCGAGATCTATTAAAAGAAAATTAGATCCATTTTAGATCTAATGGTGGGTGCGATCTCGTGATCAGAAGATGTGAAGAGTTTACCCTTCAAGGCATCACACCTGGGTGACACATAGTTGGTGATAGGACCTGGTCGGGGCTAAAGGAGAAGATAGATATCAAGAAGATCAAGTTTGATACAACGGTGGGTGTGATGTCTCTAACCAAAGATGCATACCTTTTAGTCTTCGCAAGATCATGCCTAAGTGACAAGAGTCTGCCCTAAGATCGTGGGACTGATATAGAAGGATATAAAGGGAAGTCAAATTAAGTTTGATCGGAGGGTAGGAATAATACCGTGATCAAAAGTTTTTCATTGATTATTGATCAAGGCATCACAACTTGATGACGTGTGCTTCGGATGACACCACATCACATGGTTTTAAAAAGTGGTGAAGTCTGGAGAGATTGGTTTGGATCAGATAGTAGGCATATTCCCATGATCAAAAGTTGCAAGAGGGATACTGATCAAGGCATCATTCCTTGGTGATGTGTGTCTATATTTATAATAAAAGGAAGGAAGTGCCACGTGGTGGTTAAACTAATAGGCTTGGTTTTGGTCGCCAGCTCGTAGATGAAAATGAGGTTAAGTAAAGGATGCCAGTGACTTGGAGAATAAAGGTTTGATTTTATTCAAAGGGTCACAATGATTAGTGGAAGTTAATAACAAGTGTTGGCAAGTGGGTGAGAAGTAGTCAGAAAGAAGACATTGCCAACTGGTAGATGGTTAGTAAAGTTGATAATAGATGTTGGTGATTTAGAAAAAAGGTTATATTTCTTATGGGTTGTAGGCTTGAAGAGGAGTGTCTAATGAAATTGAAACTTATCAATGGTCATACTATGGGTTGAAAAGAAAGGTGGAAATTCAAACCAATCAATTGATAACATTTGGTGCTTCCTTGTCAAAAATATTGACAAGTTAATGGAGTCGGCGTGCCAGTGAGATTGGATTTTTTAATCTAATTTGATTTATTTTGTAGAGATGGAAAGGAAAAAATTGAAGATAAAGAATTGATGAATGAGTTTTATATCGGTCAATTAGATGTTTCTTTGATCGCCGCTAAAATTTGATATTGAAAGGGACATTCTTCTAGAAGAGGGAGATTATGGTATGGGAAAATTGTCAGAGAAATTCAAGGCCCTGCCACACAGAGGTAGGTGAGACCATTCTGATGTTGATTGAGAAGATGAGAGAGAGAGGTCATTTAATGAAGCAAATATTATCCTTACGGTTCACCTGCTATGGCTACACCTACAATGTAAAGTGGATTTGATTATGATATCTCCAGGATTTTTGGTCATCCCTTCTATAATAACTCCAAGTTGTCACAATAAGTTTTGGTGGTTTACAACTTATTTTCCTTGAGTCTAAAGCTTGTTGTAATCCGTGCTCTATAAAAGGATTCCCAAGATCATTTAGAAGTGCTAGAAAACTAAGATAGTATACTTTATAAGTTTTTAGTCAGGGATATAGAAGATTATATTAGACTATGTCAACATAGAAATATAAAGTTTTAGGTCTTTGGCTATTATTGTAGTGGTTCATATTTTGAAGCAAAGTGTATACAAGAATATGATTTAGCATATATAATATAAATATTTCAGATTCAAGTCTCTCCTATGTGTTCATTTCTTGAGTTATGAATTTTCTTATTCATTGCATAGAGTTTATCTGTGTGCATGTTGTTATTCCTTAGTTTTGATCTGGGATCAAATTAAACTACTCTGGATAGAGCATAAATTCATATGGTTTGCACAAGGATTTTCATAAGAAGTATGGGTCTCGGTTGAATGGATAAATATTGTCATAAGGTGGTAGTATTTTAGATCATGAATCATTGACATCAGTTGGTTTCTATATTCTTCTTTTACATTAGATATATTTCTCAATGGAAAAGGCACTAGTCAGGAACACGTATTTTCTACATTGATATATGTTTGGTTATATTTTGCAAATTTTAAATAACCATTTAGAATTCTTTAAATATTATGGTTATAAGGTTGTATGTTCTTTATGCTAATTGAGAATCAATGAATGATTGATCATCATTTAGTATTTTCATATCATTTTTTGCTATTAAAGTTGAAAGAGAATTGTAGAATGTTGTATGTTGAGCTGGATTAGGTGAACCAAAAGTGTAGAGGGCAGTCTTGTCCCTATAGTTGGTCTAATTGCCTTAGATTTCCCTATATTTGCAATTAACCACTCCTGAAAATTTATCTATAGGTATATTGGTGGATTTCAAAACATAAAATCCATTTTGTGAACCAACGGTATCCTTGGGCTCATCCAGAATATTGTTATCATGTGTGACCTTCACACCATTTATTGTCCATCCTTCATTTGTAAGAAAAATCACACCTTTTTTTGTTGCTCTTGTCTCCATTCTCTTGTTCCTCTTCCACTTTAATATGTTCTTCATCCTTAACAAGATCTAAGTGCTTCTTTAAAATTCCTTCAATTTCATCTTGCATTGATTGAGAGTCACCAATCATTAGTCTTGTAGCTCTTGTCTTAGTCTTAAATGCTACTATAGCCTTATCTAAGATTTCCTTTTTCTCTTATACTATTAGCTTAGGATTTAAATACATTAAGACATACTCAATTAATTCTTTATCTTTCTTTAATGCTCCCTTCCATCTAGCTTCAATTTTACCATATAATATAGAAGGAATTTGTCCTTGCAATTGCATAAGGACTTGAATTAACTTATTCATACTTATCAAAACATCTTCAATTTTCCTTTGATATTCCTCACTAAACTTATCATAATACTTGTCAACACTAGCAAGTATACCCCACTTCTTGAATTTATCAATAATTTCATCAATAGAAACAAGCTTACTAAAGTATGGTTTAACTGATTTAGTGTTAGGGGCACCAACCACTTTAGACTTCTTACCTTGTGCCTTGATTTATTTTTTCTTGTGTTCTAGCTCTACTCCTTCATCTTCCTCTTACACTTCTTTGTACCCTTTTTACTTCTCTTTCTTCCTCTTTCCAGAAATCATTTTTGTAGTAGCCTTATTTTCCTTTGTGGGATCAGACTATGTTTTCTTTACTGCTCTTCTCACATGGATATTGGCTAGAGGAGAAGGTTTCATCTTCTTAACTGCTATTGCAGTCCTTGTCTTCCTACTGGTTGAAGATCTACCAGTTGTAGAAGAAACTACTTCTATATCTTCTTCTGCAATAGTTGTATATGAAGTACCATATTTTTGAGCTTCATGTCAGGCTCTTTCTTTATCTATAGCTTCTTCTGTTATGCCTTTCTATCAAAAGAACTACTAGACCTCCTTTCTAACTTTCTTCTCAATGACTGGTGAATTCAATGTATCTACAACTTCAAGATATTTCCCCCTATATGTTCCAAATATCTTTGCAGTAGGATCAATGGGATTCTTTGGTAGCTCATCAACATAAGAAATATCTATTTTAGCTTCTATCTTGTAACCCATAGGCATATTCCATGATGTCCTAGGTCCTAGTAGCTCCATTTTACATGTATTAGTATCAACCATGAAAAATATATCATCTTTACATTTCTCAACAACATGAGATATAATTCTTTCCCTTTCATGCATTTTCTTATGGAAATCCTTAAAATATCACCATACCTTCTTAGAAAACTGACTACTGATAATCTTAGCCTAATTTCCATTTGAATTACAAGCGGAGTACCATCCACCCAATTAATCAGTCCAATACTAGGAAAGAAATTTTGAAATTAGAAAAATAGACCTACAAGAAGTTGACTATACTTGAATAATTGCCTTTTGTCATTCTTGATCCTCTCCGTGTTTAGAAATATTTGGTCTTTCATTGCAGAACATAAATCATACTTTTCATTTTCCTTTACCATCTTTATATGCGCCGTGAATTACATCAGTAGGCACACTATTGATTCTTCTTGAGTAAAACACTTTGTATCCAACCACCATGGATGAAAACCTAGCTACCTCATCTGAGATATCATTTATTGACATTGCATGCTTGTCCCATTTTGATTTGGTTAGTTTAATGAATACATATTGTTGGATAGATCTTAGTTGTAGTACCTCTCTAGTAGCACAAAAACCTGTTAATGTGTGAATGGCCTCTTTCGTAAAATTGTAGGGTCGATCAAGCCATATAAATTTATCATGAAGTGTGTTATCAAAAATCTTATCCGTGATCACTTTGTGTTCATCTTTCAACACCAAATATTTGCAAAAATATCTGTATAGTGATCATATATGAGTTTCACCCAAATATTTAATCTTAAAATGAATGCATGATCTGAAATCCTCCATATGCAATACACCATAGGGGATGCTATTTAGGGAACCCTTTGGGTCATTCTCCATAGATTTATCTAGATGTCTCTTAAATAATGACCTAAGTTTCGCTATGATCTAAACAATAATAGGAGTATCCATACTAAAAATAACAGATTCAAGCTTAGAAATATCCAATAAATACCTTTTGATAACCTATGAAAATTGTTGCAAGTTTCTTCACCAAAATCACTTCAAAAACCTTTTGTATTCAGTTCAATAATTGTTAATCTACTCAAAATTCACTTCTATCACTTCTTTCTATAGCTCTTGAATGTGTAGGTGCACAAATAAGACCTAAAACCTCCTTTTATCTTGCACTACTCTTAAGCATTAAATACATCACCAGTTGAAAATAAATAACATATACCTTCACATATTTTATTAGTGGTCATCCAAATATTCATGTAGTTCACCAAAAATTTATACCATAATAAAAAACAACCATATGTATCTAAATATGCAAATAGAACTTAGTACACATGCATCTAGGGGGTCTTCGATGGATTCAACTATGCTTTCACCCTCTAAGTTAAATATGACTTAGTTTGATGATGAATTCTCCATGAACGATGAAGATGTAGATCCTTATAATGATTTTATTTCACTCTTATTTGTCCAAATTTGATTCATATTCCTTTTAGTCTCTTCAAAATTCATAATTTTATTACCTTTTTCCTTGTTAGATTGATTAACCAATTAGTTCATCTTTTTTTTCCTTGATCTAAAAAACTTCACAATGTGACCTATCTTATTATAGTGAAAACATGTCATTCTAGTTGATCTTCAAGGTCTTGCATTTCCTGTATTTGTCCTCAATATGTAGTTAATTTCCATGTGACCATAATTATGACAATGAGAGCATGTAAAATCCTATCGGTTCTTATTCTGCCAGTTGACATATGGCCTTTGATTATTCACTATTGTACTACACTCATTAGCTCTATGACCATATATGTTGCAATTGTAATGATAAACATGTTGGAATTTAATAAAGATGATCATTTGATGAATGTTGTAGTGTTGTCATTGCTAGAAATAATTCTTCTAGGTTAATTTATCAAGGAGTTCTCTAAGTATTCATTATATCAATGATTACATAATTGGTCATGGTTAATGTGATGCGTGGTGATGATCTAGATAGTTATGGTGGTGTGATTGGAAAGGAAGGATCATAGAGTCATGTCAACCTACTATTAGAATAACTGAGAGGGGGGGTGAATCAGTTAGATTAGTTATCCTATAGTCCCAAATACAAAGATGTACCTTATCAAATAATTCTAACAAATTATGCAACTCGGTAACATAAAATATCAATCTGTCTGTTCACTTTACCGATTACCAGTAAATAACTAACTGTGATTACTGACCAAATCAATTATGCAGTATGTAAAGTATGATAGAAAAACAATAATCACAAATAACACATAACACAATGATTTAACATGGAAACCCTATTAAGGGAAAAACCACCTAGGTCCGGTAACCCAAAATAATTCACTCTTTTGAAGTGAGCTCGATGAAGAGCCAACCCTATTAAAGGTTACAAACACACTATTAAGTGTGACCTGGTTAGAGGATTTATCACTAACAGTTAAATTTTGACCAACATTCACTATGGGGTCAACAAGATAACAATGTACATTCTCTGAATGACATAGGGCAGCATATAAGACTGTTAAGTCCACTCGGTTAAGATATTTTATGAATCAATGGTTAAACTGATACAATATGATTTGATTCAAATATAGGGTGTGTGTTCAGAGTTGGGGGCCAATTCCATGGAAGTCCATGACGGAGGAAAACAAGTAATACAAATCAGGCACCTGATATTTACGAATCGGGCCCCCGTTTAGCTTTGAGAGCCCGAAGCAATTTTCAAATCGGGCGCCCATTTAGGATCGGGCACCCAAAGCAAAACGGGCGCTTGATTTGTTCAGAACGGGCGCTCATTTTGAAAATCTATATATTTTTTCTTTTAAACGAAATTCTTGTCATTTTCATCCACAGCGAAAATGGAATCACGTTTGGTACAGCTCGAGCGCTCGGTTTAGCTTCCCCTGTTGACCCCACTTGCCATTTTTTTCGTCTTCCAAGTATGTACTATTCTTTTTTATTATTTTTTTATGATTTTTGTTTTTTAAAATGTGTAGTTTCAGGTTATTTTTAATTTAAAAATGTATAGTTTAATGTTATTTTCAAAATTATTGCATAAATTTAATTATATTTTATCTTTCAAAGTTGTAATTCTTTTTTATTTCAATTACCATACTAAAGTAGAAAACTAGTAAAATTTAGGTATATGCAAAATTACATTGCAAAACCCTACATAGAAAACCAAAACCCTAGATAATAAAACAAAAACATAAACCTAGATAACAAATTAATTTACGAAACCCTAAACTTAGAAAATCAAAATATAAATTTAGAAAACCAAAAAATAAATTTAGCTCAACCAAAACATAAATTTAAAAACACAGACTCTCTCTCTCTCTCTCTCTCTCTTCCTCTCTCTTTCTCTCCCTCATCTTTCTCTCTCCTCTCTCTCCTCTCTCTCTCTCTCTCTCCCTCTCTCCTCTTTCTCTCTCCTCTCTACGTACTATTGTTTTTTATTATCTTAGAAAACCAAATTTTAGAAAATCATTTAATATAAATAAATAGAAAACCAAAACATAAATTTAGTTCATGCTATGTTTAATGTTATTTTCAAAATTATTGCATAAATTTAATTTTATATTTTATCTTTCAAAGTTGTAATTCTTTTTTATTTCAATTTACTTCAAGTAAATTACTGTACTAAAGTAGAAAACTGGTAAAATTTAGGTATACAAAATTACATTGCAAAACCCTACATAGAAAACTAAAACCCTAGATAATAAAACAAAAACGTAAACCTAGATAAAAAGTTAATTTATGAAAACCTAAACTTAGAAAATCAAAATATAAATTTAAAAAACCAAAACATAAATTTAGTTCAACGAAAACATAAATTTAAAAACACAGACTCTCTCTCTCTCTCTCTCCCTCCCTCCCTCCCTCCCTCCCTCCCTCCCTCTCTCCCTCTCTCCCTCCCTCCCTCCCTCCCTCCCTCCCTCCCTCCCTCTCTCTCTCTCTCTCTCTCTCTCTCTCTCTCTCTCTCTCTCTCTCTCTCTCTCTCTCTCTGTCTTTGTCTCTCTCTGTCTCTGTCTCTGTTTGTCTATCCGTCTGTCTGTCTATCTGTCTGTCTGTCTGTCTGTCTCTCCTCTCTGTCTCTGTCTCTTTGTCTCTCTGTCTCTCTATTTCTGTCTCTGTCTCTGTCTGTCTGTCTGTCTATCTGTCTGTCTGTCTCCTCTCTCTCTCTCTTCTCTTTCTCCTCTCTCTTCCCCCCCCTTCTCTCTCTCTCTCTCTCTTTCCTCTTAAGTTTTGATTATTTAAGTCATTCAAGTTGTAAGGTAAAATATATTTTACAGTATGTTAATTGTAAATTATCATGTTTTTATTTGTATGCAGATTGATAGTATAGATGATTTTCACATTGATGAGCTTATAGGTCAGCATGCACCACCACCTCCTCCTCCACCTCCCCCTCCCCCTCCACCCCCCCCTCCACCTCCACCTCCACCTCCACCTCCACCTCCACCTCCACCTAGAGAGCTCAGAGATAATATTAGGAGAAATGTAGAGGACATCTTGAGAGACATAAACATTATTAGGCATGATCCATATCCGTCTATCCAGCTACTATGCCTTGCAGATAGCATGCAAGGTGTAGTAGATTCCATACAGACATTAGACTATGAGATTGATAGTTTTGAGTCATGGAGGGAGTCTATGCGTGTATATTATGCTGATGGCCTCTCTTATAAAGAGGTTAATAAGTTAAAAATTACAAAAAATGATTTGGCATGCTATTTTTTGAACCCTACAATGGGTGACCAGATAGTTGGCAAGAAGCCACGCATTTCCACTAGATGGTGTAGACACCTTGGGATAGCAGAGCATTTTTGGGAGCAGTGGTGGATGGTATTTGACCATCCACCACACACTAATCATGAGGTCCCACTTTATTTTTTGAAGAAATTATGGGCTGAGTTTGAATTGGGTAAGAAACCCAATTGTTTTGACATGAGAGCATTTCAGGGGGTTGGCCGGGGCATGCCACAGGATAGGCCAGGGGCCAAATTGAGTGACAGAACTAGAAATCATGTGCGCAATGAGCCCCTTGTTCCTCTTCCAACTCCTATACTTCCTGCACCTGTCTATCATCGAGCAGTGCAGTCATCTCTTGGTTCTTTGAGTGCCCTTACAGGCAATTTGTTACAGCACATGACCCAGGCGAGGACTGCCCCCAGCATAGCACATGTTTGCACGAGTTGTGGGGGTATATGTACGGGTCCCCAGTCTGATCCTGATGCTACCCATGCTGCCCATGGTGGATATGGTGATGATGCTGGTGGTGCACATGGTGGATATGCCGATGATGATGATGGCACACATGGTGATGCCAAAGATGATATCTCATCATATGTTGATTTTCTCAATGCAGACGATGATCATCCCGCATAGGTAAATTTAATTATAATTTAAATATAGCGTAATATTAAATTTATTATTTATATAATTATGAGTCATAACATGTGGATTTTTTGGTGAACAAAGGAGGGTTGACCCTCCAACATTCATTAGCTGTCATCATATGACATCGACACCTCGACATCTTGGTGCTCCATTCACGATATGCACTTTGATCTTGATACATTTAAACTTTAAACAAAATAAACTTTAATTGATAATGTGTTTGACATATTTTTGTGATTTTGTAGGGTCTCTCATGTACAACTGAGATTGGCAGTCCTTCATTCTCTACCCCAACAGTCACTGAGATTCAGCCGCATATACCTGTAGTATGTTTTTCATTTATTAATTTTAAGTATTTGTATCTTACTAATTTATGTACAACTTTGATTCACACTTATTTTCTTGTAATTGTAGGATTTTGGATTGTCTCATGTTGCACAATCCCATTTACGTCCTCACTCATCGGTGACATTAGCTACATGTCACACACAGGTAATGTACACATGTTTTTATTCCATATTTATATATTTAATCAGGTTATATATACTTTATAATTTATGTATATATGTACTATAAGTTTGATTCATGCTTTATATATGTTGTTCAGGTCAACACCACCATGAGTCTTGGCATGGCTCCAGGATTAAGCCAAATGCATCCATCGACACTATCCTTTGAGGTGATGATTAATTTAAGTAATTTTTCAATGTCTTGTGTGTACCTAGATCTTTTTCAATGTCCTGTGTGTATCTAGATCTTAGATGATTAATTTAAATAATTTTTAATTTGTACTTTAAATTTTTTTATAGGACTTGGCTTCATCCACTTTTCATGTAGTTGAGGATGAGGGTGCTCGAGACTAGACAGAACAGGATCAGGGTGCTTAGGACCAGATAGAGTAGGATCAGGGTACTCAAGACCAGACATAGCATGTTGATGCATCACAGTCCTCTTCACGTGGAGTGAAGAGGACTGTAGATCAGCTAGATGAGTAGAGTTAGATTATGATGACTATTTGGACTATTTGGACTTGTTTTATGATAACTATTTAGACTTGTTCATTTTATTTATGATGACTATTTGAACTTGTTTTATGATGACTATTTGGACTTGTTCATATTATTTTTTATGACTATTTGGACTTTTTTTATGATGACTATTTAGGCTTGTTTAGACTTGTTCATATTATTTTTACTTGTTAGAGTAGGACTTGCATTATATACTAGTCCACTTGTTATCATATATTGTACTTGGACTTGTTTTTAGAGTAGGACTTTGTTTTGTGATTGTATGTATATATCATGAGTTGATATGATGAACATTATGATACATGTAAATTATTTCAGGACTTGTTATGTTATTTATCTTAGTCACGAGTTGTTATGTAATTTATCAATTTATCTTAATCAGGACTTGTTATGTAATTTATCAATTTATCATTAAAAAAATATCTATCTAACAATGAGATCTATTAATTCATGTGTAATTGATCTAAGTACAATATCTAGATACGTGTTACTTGAGTAATATGAGCACTTTGATTAACTATAAAAAAAATCATCTAGATCTAACAATGACATCTATTAATACATGTAAAATTGACAAGAACAATATGGATACATTACAAACTTAATAACTATTAAACAATGAGATCTATTAAGTGAACATAATCTGACCAATGAGCATAGTTTAATATTTGTAACAACAAAATTAGGTGAATACAAAGTTATGAATTTAACTTAAATATTTAAAACAAAGTTCGATGTATAAAAGTGAGTTCATGTGATCTTAAATTATTAACCCAAAATTGTATGAATACAAGAGTGCATTGTACTACATAAATAACTTTCATGTCTATGTTCTTCCAGACATCCTGCATCATAAAAATAAACATGTTGAAATGTTAGAATTTATAAACGTTCATTTAAAGTTAATTTTAATTTTAATTTCAAATCTATATCTCTAAATTATAAATTATGACACTTCAAAGAAGACGTGTAGAAAACATATACAAATATGACAATTGAACAAAAACTTACATGTATAAATTTGATTCAACCTAATGTACCATCAACATACTCTCTTTTCTGCAATGTACATCTATGTTCTTCCTGACATCCTGGATCATAAAAATAAACATGTTGAAATGTTAGAATTTGTGTACTCGAGTTCATTTAAAGTTAATATGACAATTGAACAAAAACTTACATGTATAAATTTGATTCAACATAATGTACCATCAACATCCTCTCTTTTCTGCAATGCATCTATATGTTCTTCCCGACATGGACTGCATCATAAAAATAAACATGTTGAAATGTTAGAATTTATGTACTCAAGTTTATTTAAAGTTTATTTTAATTTTAAAGTTAATAAGACAATTGAATAAAAACTTACATGTATAAATTTGATTCAACCTAATGTACCATCAGCATCCTCTCTTTTCTGCAATGCGTCTATGATTGCCTCATGCTCTTCCATTGAAAGTGTCCATAAAATTTTATTAGCAGGTCTCCCTTTGTATCTTTCTAATTTGATATTTGTTGCCACTACCAAATGGGAATAGTGTATAATCTTCTTTTCTGATTGGTAGTCTTTAAAAGCTGGTAAACCATTCCTTCTTGTTAGGTATTTGCGTAGCCATGTACCAACTACCACAATAGACCCAATTGGATACTGAAAATTATCATCATCTACTTGATGACATATCAACTTTTTCTTGGGTTCTACACATCGAGCTAACCAATACTCTGTCTGCGCTTCATTATCCTCAGGTGCAACAACAACATACACATGTCCTGCAAAACCAAATTAAGTATATGTGCACTATAAATAAAACTTATTTAAATTAAAGGTTTATAATTCAAATATATATATAATCATAAATTATATGACATACACATGTAACTAATATATAATTTAAAGTTTTACAATAAACTGTATTAAATTACTAGGTTGTATGAGATCTGAAACACGATCATAATCTTCTGATGCAAAGGCATGATCCAGGTCTTCATTTATTATAACATCTTCATCTTGTCTCTCACTAGGTGTTAATGATTTTTGTTGCCATTCTTCAACCCATTCTGTATTCTCGCATTCTTCCCATTCACCTGCAACACAAAATTGACAAAAACATGCAAGTTCCCTAGTCCATATAGTCCAAGTGTTAGAATTAGAACTCCTAAATGAATGCCATTTAGCTAATCTGCTAATTGTATTACAATCATATCTTGAAAAGATATTCTTCTCTTCAACTAGCCAGAAAAAATGTCTGATTGTAGAGTTCTGACTTGATCCTGTAGACAAACTTATTTTACACCATTCAACAATTGCACATGCATCTTTAAATTTTGATTTTTCCTCAAATTTGAGTTGCTCTCTACAAAGGGCTCTCTTAACACATGCACCAGCACCATCATGTTCTCCCTTCCCGTGTCCAGCCTCAAAAAAACTCCAGATATGTTGGATATCTATTTTCTTGTGCATCCTACTCAACCAATAAAACATTCTAGCATTCTTGAATTGTCCTATGCAATTATCTGGCCATATTAGATGTTGTGTTATATGAATTTCTCTCTCCCTTAAATTTTCATAAAAGGTAGTAAAGAAATATTGGACAAACTCCAATGAGTGTAACTTATTATCACTCATATAGAAATGGTACTCTCTCAATATTTTCCGATCCTCTTCTGTACTATCAGGTGCATGTCTATAGACAATATGAACAAAAATTGTTACTTGCACTGAATTATAATATTGTGGTTGGATCTCATCTTGTGGTGCAAGCATGTAGTTCTCTACAAAGTCAACAACTGACAGTATACTACCAATTGGAAATGTATTCTTGCATATGCAAAATTTTCCATCAAGCCATCTAGAATTGTGAGAGTGTTTCACATATTTAGGTATGATCTTACTCTTGAATTCATTCATAAAAGCATTAACACTAAGTTTTTCAGTTATTAGGTCACACCGTTTTCCAACTTTTCCATCCTTCAATGGATACTCAACAGTTTTAAATCTTTGTACATCAATAATTGTTGTCCAAAATCAAATGAAATATTTTCATGCAAACATTCATCTAATAATGTAAGATTGCTACATACATCACATACACCAGAAACACATGCATTCAAAAGATAAAATTGCTCATTAGGTGGGTTACAAAACAAATTTGATATAAACTCCTTTACAGTTTCAGGTGGTATATTTATACCACATTCCTACAACATGTCATTAGTATGCATAGTAGAACGTATAGATCGAAAAATATCATAATGATAACGAAATTGAACATGAGTTTTGCAACAATAGGTGATTCTTTCTTTGTTAATCCTTACATACCATGGTTTACATTTTTCAAAAGATCTTTGACTAATACTAATAGTTAACACCTTATCATCCACAAATTTTTTATACAATTCAGTTTGAGTCATATCTAAAAAATGTTTTGGATGTGGATCACGAACTTTTGAACCGACTCTTAATTTAAGAATATCTCTGGCATTAGGGGATACTCTTGTATTATCATGCCAAAAAATTTTAATCAAAGTTTTGACTTCACCAGTAAGTTTCATGTCAGACCTCGAGAGTCTGCCATTGAAGGTCCATAAATGGTTTGCCGGATCACTTTCAAAGTTAACTCTTCTCTTTATAGCTCTTGCTAAAGTTTTATGATTAATATTAAGATATCCACTTATGTTTGAAATCATTCTTTTATCAGTAGTAGTTTTGTTTACTAAGCTGTTGTTATTGCTCGTTGTGCTGCATTACTATCTTTAGAATGACTTTTGTTTCCAATTGTGTTAAAGGCACTAGCAATAGTTGATACAACTTGTTTTAGAGACTCATCCTTCTTCTTAGTTTTCACATAAATGCTTAACCTCTTCATCACTTTTCGCATTTTAGACATTTTAATTAATTGTAACATTAATTAACATTGAAACCCAAATTTTTTATTATAAAAAAATTGTCTAAACAATCTGCTCGCATGTGTCCTAATCTGTCTCGATGAAAGAAAACCACATAGATTGTCTAACACATCAAATTTTAATTGAAATTGTTCATTTATTTCATTATCATTCAAATGAGTTTCTTTCTCAATCGGTGTTTCTATGTCTACATTTACATTGTTGATTTCAATTTGAATTGGTGTTTGATTTTCAGTTTCAATTGGGGTTTGACTTTTAGTTCCTTTATCATTATGATTAAAATTACTAATTTCTAAAATTTCACGTGCAATTAAACTTGTTAATCTATTTTTAGGAATAAAATTTAAATCATTTCTATTGTAACCTACTTCTAGCAAATCATGAACATCTTTATCAGAATAAGTTGTAACAATTGGATGTGAAGACATACCTGTATCCAATACTGGATTAGAAGATGCACCTGATTTTGCTTCTTCAACCTCTACATCCATTATGGTGTCTTCATTGTCCTCTTCTGAAACAATTGTTGAACTCGATGCTCCAACATTATTCGGGTTTTGAAGTCTTTCTCTTCTTTCTCATTATCTTTTTGCCTCCTCTCTATTTTTTGCAATCTCCTTAGGTGTTAGATTCTTCTTTAACCTCTTTCTACGTTGATTTGATCTCATTTTTGCACCAAAATTTGAATTGAAACAATCTTTTATGAATGTCAGATTCAAAATAAGACAAATAAAAGGAATGTTGGCAGAAATATTCTCTTTGTCTGGTGCGAATCGATAGAAAACAAAATGAAAAGTCACAATCATTAGATTAGGCCCACAGTCTGGTATTTTTGATTGCAATGGCTCTTTAAGAAATGGGCGCCCATTTTTTGATACTAAAAACAGGCGCCCATTTTAGATTTACAAAACGGGCGCTTGTTATTTGAATTTAAATAATGGGTGCCCAATTTGTAAATCTATTGGCGGGAACCTTACCTCTTGGCTTAGGTTTTGGTTTGGGACAGGCTTGGTCCCACCAAGCCTATGCTTGACCCTACAAAAAAATGGCTAAGGCATTACAGAGTAAAATTTCTGCCTTGCCATAATTTTTAGGACAACTTCCCGAATGAATTTTTTGATAAAACAAAAACTCATTTTAGCTTTTATTGTGCAGATTATAAAAATATAAATTTTATAGTGATATGATGAATTTTAATATTTATACAATATTTATTAAGCCAATGTGGTACCTAAACTTGAAATACCAAGGTTAACTAAAACTTTAATAACTTTTTTAATTTTTAATTTTTTGAAAAATGAGTTATATGTCATCAAACTACATATAATTCTTTTCAATTTAATTTTTTTTTTTTTGAAAAAAAGTGAAGTTATCATCAAATTATGGTGTCCGTACACCAGAGGTTTAAAAAATATACTTTATAGTCAATTAAAAATTAATTAAAAAAAAAATATTTAGTAAAAAAATAAGATAAAATATTCTCATCAATCTTCAATGTTTTAGGTACCTTTTCCCAAAAGGATTCCCAAAAATACATTCATTTACTTCAAAAAAGGGTGTCCGTACACGCGTGAGGTGTGGTCCTGAAACATACATTTTGAAAAAGTAGTTTTTAGACATGCATACTAAAACTCAATTTATACCATGTGGGTATTGAAATAAATTACATATTTGAAAACTAGATTCTGAGCACTAAATTTTATATTACTGAAGTTTTTCAAGATTCAATCTTTAAGTGCTTCAAATTTGGACATCAATTGACATAAATTTTGAAAAATAGAAAAAACACCTCCACTTTTTGGCCAAAAGTGGGACCCAACTTCTTGCAGCCACCCTACAACTCAATTGCAAATATTTAGATCTATGCTAAGCCCATACAAATCCTTTGATCATTAATTAAATTCACTTCTGTAATATTCTTCAACTTACTTTCACTCGGTAAATAGTTCTCTAACGCTTGATTAACTCTACAACTCGATTCTTTCAATAACTAGTCTGATCATGCATGCATGGATAGTCTTCACGCGAAATCTCTATAGTCTTATTCTTCTGGCATGTTTCAATAATGAAACTCATATCTCTTAGATAGACAAGTAAATCATTTTCATATCAGCCATTAGATTTTTCCGCTTAATCTCCTTCGTCCATTTTGCCTCTTAAACCTTCATCGACAGATGTGTCATTAACACATTTCAATCTCATCCTTTAGATCTTCTCCAAATTTTTTCAGTCATGGATCTCATAACAAACTTAATCCTTAATCTCAAAATCATAACAATTCTAGCTCTTCAAATTTCAGTCGGTTGTTCTTTGCATTTAATGTTTTCATCCATACTCGATTAATATAGAAATGCATCGGTGATAACTAGTTAAACTTGCTTAGTTAATATTGTCAGTTGGTATACACTGCATTGGCTTAGTGTATACAGAAATCTTTAATTGTCAACCACATTGACTTGTTCAATTTTAGATTTCTTCTTCATAATAGATTTATGTAACATGCTCAAATCAATATATAAAGCCATAGAATCATCAATAAGTTACCCAATGTTTACCTTATCCTTATCTGTCATATCCATCTTTTTCTCATGTAGATATCTCAGTTCTTCATCTTTTCTTCCTCTAACAAATGCTCAAATGTTTGTAACATGATAAGTACTGTCAAGACTAGTTGACATTAATGACAACATATTGACTGATTTAATCATCTTACATATCATTTTAGTACTCGGTGATCTCTAATCACTGCTTCTTCAGTTCATTTAGATATTCAATCAGTTGTAGTTCATCACCTACATCTATGATCGCGTAAGCAAATTTGAAGTATAGATGGAGATTTGAGTCAAACATTAGTGATATCATCTAGAAAATTTAACCAGTGAAGTCAAGGTGATGAAATTGAGGTAGAAGTTTGATAAGAGTTAATAATTATTTTATTCTTGAATTGTATTGTTGAGGGCTGATCATGAGGACTTAAATTTACTATTTTGGTGGGATCGCTTATGAATTTTGGATGGATTTTGGAGGCCGACATCAGTAACACATTTTAGGTTTGTTGCACTAACTTAAATATTTGTATAACAAATAAAATCGAAGATAAATTGTGAGATTTAGATGTTGTGATCTGATTTTGATTGCTAAAGGCAAAGTTTGTATGATTAGAAAAGTGTTTTGAGCAGTTCTTAAGAGGATATGTTAGGTAGAGTGTGCTATGTTCAAATTATTTGAAATCTCACAACAATACAAACAATATTTGTTATATCACATCTATTTTGTTTCAAGTACATCAGTCTATCGATCATTGATTTTTACCTTGTCTTATTAGCATTAGGTGAATCATCACTCTTTGTCAACTTGCAACCAATAACCATAGGGGTACCATCTAGTTTAGAGTAATCCATACCAAATTTATTCTATATTTCTCTAACATACTTTGCCTATGATATGAAAATCCATTTCTCAAATTGAGTAATTTTTTAATGAAGAAATGATTTTATCTCACCTATCATAGTCATTTCAAATTCTTTTTGCATCTGATAAGAAAATTCCCTGTTCAACTAGTCATTTCCACCAAAAATGATATCATCCACAAGTACTTCAATAATCAAGATATTATCATGATCAATTTTTAAATACAAGTTACTATCAGTAGTACCTTTACTAAAACCAAGTCTCAACAAACATTTTTCAAACCTTGCATATGAGGATCGCGGTGCCTTTTTCAATCCATACAATACTTTCTTCAATTGACAAACCATATCACCTTGATCAATCAAACAAAAATTATCAAGCTGCTCCACATAGACTTCGTCTTCCAACTCTCCATTCAGAAATGCAGATTTAACATCCATCTAATATACCTTAAAATCTTTGTAAGTAGCATATTATTGGCTTTCCTATAGCACTCCATTCTAAATTTTTAAAACCAAACCCTTATCCCATTAATGATAGTTAAAGGTGAAATTTGCATGTTTTTGTGCATAATCTTTCAGTAAAAATTGCATTTCATAGGAGTTGGCATATGAAAGGGTTGTTGAATCAGCTCATACGGTTCAAATGGTTCAACCAGTTCACAGGTTCAAAGGTATAGTTTCAGTGGTCTTGAAAATAGAAAAATATAGGGAAAGTTTTCAAAGGATTGTCATAGTTCCTTGTGAACACTGTTAAATGGCAGTTCTACGCAATTGGATGAAGATGCAATATATTTCAGAAGAAGAAAATACACCCTGCAAAATAGTCCAAATATTTGAGAATACAAATTCCACTTTGAGTAAAGGTTGTTTTTTACTTACAACAATGGGAGTTTCCACTAATTCTAGTCCCCCCACCCCCAAAGAATTTTATGTAGTGTCCTTTACTCATAATACTTATGCAGTTAGGACCTTGTTGAAATTCTAGCAATAAGAGTTCCATCACTGGAAGGTCTCACAATTTTGAGCATGTCCGACTCTACATATTGATTTTGAGACTGCTGCAAGGTCGACCATTATAGACATAATAAAGAATATTCTAGTTAAAAGGTTACTATCAATAGAATAGCTCCTCCTTGAATATCAACATTGGCTCTAGTATTTCTTTGGTTTCCACTCATGAATTTGAGACACCGCTAGCTGCTGTAAATAATAAATGTAATGCTATCTATGAATCTTCTAACATAAGAACTCTACGACGAACTAGAAATCATGAATCATGAACAATATAAAAAACATTGCAATGAAGAAAGACATGATATTCAGTGGAGAATTGGTGATGAGAATATGACTCTAAAGATGAACAAGGATTTATTATCACAAATTAATGTTAGAAATGTTTAGCCATAAACCTGAATAAAACAATGAACATGATATTTCCCTGAGATTTATTAAGCCAATCTATTGACCAGGCTAGTCGGTGAATTCCTATGTTGTTGGTTGGAAAATACAAGTTCCTCTCTGATAATCATCATTGTCGGCCCCTGAATCAATCCCACGAGCTTGATATGAAAGGATTAGGAGTTGTGTGGAGTCGAATCTATCCTTCATGCAAATGCAATTGAATTTGTTGAGGATATCAAGCCTAAGAGTAAGAGTGGAAGCCTTGAATGGTGTACTAAATGAAATGGTGAAGTAATTTGAAGTTCAAATGTTATTATAATAAATATCGAACCACAAGGCTCCTCAACCTATGAAATTAGAGGTATAATTATTCATGAAGGGTCCCTTCCAAATTTTTAGTAACTATGAGTTCCTCAATTGTAGATTAAGGTTGGGAGACAAGTCACGAGGACACATGCAAAAGCTTATGAACTTATGTACAATACTATCCTCGAGTCCACTAAAAACATCGATATAGAATGTAAAAGCAATGCAATTACAACAAATATGCATTGGAAAGACCAATAAATCATAGCATGATCCTCATGGAGTTAGAGGGAGTTCAATTGAAATTTTTGTGCAAGCACCAAACATAATTCACAGATCTTCATGGCCGAATGAGGGTCTCCAAACAAACTATAGATATTCATAGAGATATGCTAATGTAAAAAGAGCAATGTGACCAATTCGCAGTAGATCTATTTCAAAGTCCCAATCCCAAACTAATACCAAAGTTTGTTGTTATCCATCTTACTGTGATTCTTGGGGAGCTAAAGCTGATGTATACCAATCTCAATGGTAGAACTTTAAACTTGAAACCGTTTTAATACTTGAATTCTAGAAATGGGTGTCGATAATGATTTGAAAGAAGAAGTAGAAGCATGTCTAGCTCAATTAGTTGGGGCCTTTTTCCCTCTATTAGATACTTTGAAAGATGACAAGTAAAAACTTTGTAGCAGTGTATGGGCACCCAAAGGAAAAATTAATGATATACTATATAAACGAGGGTTCTACAACTTGCAGTGATAAGAAGGATGTGCATTATGAACAAGAGAATTTCTAAGAAAAAACATCAAGGAGTCTCTGCCCTTTTACAAAACTTGTTTGCTATCAAATCCATATGATCCTCTAGTTTTAAGAAGAGCATTTGGTAATGCAATTGTTTCTCCCTTACTCGGCTAGCTTGATAAGGTGCGGTTTAGGAGTTTATGACTACGTAGTTTCGAAAGGGGCCCATATGTATTTGATAATGGTTAATGATCTGAATGCATCATATTATCACCCATTTTCCCTGAGCTGATAGTACATGGGACTTCATAAGTAAGAATTTTAGCACGCGACGCCATAGATCACTTTATTTGTAGGGCTCGAGGGAACTGAGATGTGTCAAAAGTGGCTTCACAAGAGAAACTATCAAGATCCACTCTGGGGAATCTATTTTGATGAGCTTGATTATGCACTAAAAAGTAGTAATAAAAAGTGAAGAAAAATGCTTTACATGCTCTTCAAGAGTTAGATATACTATTTGTACACTACTATAAAGGAGATATACTAGAAGATTTTCCCAGACTGGTTGCTTATATTGTCAAGATCGAATTAAATGAGAACAAAAGATATCGTCAATATGATTGAGAAACATGCTGAGGATGTTTTTGGAAGGATAATTACACACATTGCAGAAGATGGTAACTTATAATTTTTGAAACAGAGAAAAGTGTGTTTCATATTTTCACCATTACTCCTAGCCCGTCAATTTTGAATTGGTACCTCAACTTTATTATGTAAATTGTAATACTTTATTAGAAGATTATATGAAGACAACTTTATAATGACTATCGAAGGAGAAATGTCATCGTGGGATAGAAATGATAAAATTTAAAAATTAATACTGACAATCGAGGGTCCTTCAAGAATCAATTACCTAATTGAAAGGGTTATTGAAAACTGAAAAGTTTTCAGAGAACCTCTTTTTATGGAGAATTGTTTCCAAGGATAGGGGTTCCTTTCTTTTGCAAGGGAGAAGATAAAGGGGAGGGAAAAAATTTCCTTTCATGTAGTTGTAATGCACAAGTTTGAGTCTATGAATTCATATTTTGGTGTTAGATGAATGAACAAGGCATTTTTATGAGTCTTTGAGTTCATAATTGATTTTCTTATATTATTTTGAGTTGTGTCTCATTGTAATTGCTTTTAATATCATTTTATCATATTAAGATGTACATGTATTTAATTCTCAAACTTTGAATTCAGATTTATGCATTTATCAAAAAGGGATTGCACTCTTTGTTTCTTACTTATCATCTATGGGTGTAAGAGAATTGGTCTTTATATCATTTTCTTGCATTCATCATATTTATGTATTTAAATCTCTTTGCATCTACTTCATGGTTATGAGTAGGTGTTAGTGCCTTTGTTGATTTCTGGTGAAAAGAATATCATCATTTTAATTCATTGCAAATCTTTTAAGAGGGAGTTGTACCTCTCAATTCATAGGAAAGTTATCAATAAAATGATAACTTATCCAACTGTTAGTGCTCTTTGTTCTTCTTTCTAGTAATTTGAAGTTATTTTGTGTATTTATTTTTGAAGGACAAATGTGTTCACTAACAAATTTTTGACAACTCTATTGGGGATCTGAAAACAAAAGATCTGTGCTTTCTTCACTCAGTTTTTAAAAAAATATTTGTGTATGCAGGATTGCGACTTTGTTAAGTCATCATGTCCAATCAAAGGGTTACAAGAAAGGGGAAAAGACCAAATTCCATCATCCTGGAGATTTTGGAGATGGATGATAAAGTGTTGGATGAATTTTGGGACCATTGCAAGGAAAGCATTTCTCATGATTTAAAAACCAAGTTGAGTATAAGGAGCTTAAGGAAAAGACAAAGGTGCTGCAAGAGAATAAAAAAAGGATATCACAACTAAAAGAAGAGCTAAGTGTTGACGATGAGGAGGATCTAGTTATCTTAGTTGAACATCTCTCACCTACAACTATCTTGTCATGAATGAGAAAAAAGTTCAACAAGAAATAATTCAGCCTCATGAAACTTAGACATTGATAAGCAAAAATGACCAAGACAATATTGGAGAAGTTGTGAACCTCAATGATAAAAGTTTGCTGAAATATTCTTCCTCTTTGGAAATAGAAAGTTTCAGTTTTGAAACCATCAAAAGCCATATTTATAATGACTATCTAAGTAGAAAAGTCATTGAGGGATAGATAATGAGGAAATTTGAAAATTAATACTGGCAATCTAGGGTCCTTCAAGAATTAGTTACTTAATTAAAAAGGTTACTTAAAATAGAAAATTTTCTAGAGAGCCACTTTTTATGGAGAATTATTTTCCAAGGATAGGGGTTCCTTTTTTTTGGATGGGAGAAGATACAATGGGAGGGTGAAATTTTACTTTTCATTGAGCTCTTCATTAAAACTATATAAGCAAGGATAGTTGCTCTAAGTCAGTTCATTACTTTTATTGTATACTCTTATACATTTATTTGGATAGTAGATTCATAAGGTGGGTTTAACCTTCAGAAGGTTGATTTAACCATCACTTTGGGCAGTGAGCTCGGGTAGTGAGCCTACCTTTGTACTCAACTCCTAATAGGGTTGGAAAGAATACTATCAGGGTCTCTCCTTTAGCAGGGACATGTACTAAATATGATAATTACCTACTAATAGGGCTAGATCTCTTAACAGTGCCATAATATTTTAGTGCATTATCAGTGGGTTTCATCCCTACCGGGATTTTTTCCTTAACAAGTTTTTTATTGACAAAAAATCCTTATGTTACGGTGTTCTAATTTTGTGGTTATATTATTATTTTAGTTTATTTAAAGTAATCAGATTAAAAGGATTTAAGTTTCAAATTTGTCACACAACTGATTCACCCCCCTTCTTAGTTGTGTTAGTGCATTGTTATTGCTAACAATTGGTATCAGAGATTCTGGTCCTTAGATAGAAAGATTAACCACTTGAGGAGATCCTAAGATGGCTTACTATAGGAAGGAAAGCCCTAAGTTTGATGCTAAAAATTTTGACAGCTAGAAAAATGAGATGAGGAATCATCTAATCTACATGGGAATCAATTACTAGATGATTATCAAGAAGGAGTAATAAATCAAGGCAGAATTTGAGATAGTTGATGTTATTAAAGATGAGAAGAAATTGTTTCATTGTGCACCATGGTTGCAAGGGAAGCATTGATCAGTGCACTTTCAGAAACAAGATTGATAGAGGTTAAGGAACTTGATTTAGCACACAAGATCTGGACAAGGTTAGAAGATTTGTATGAAGGATGTACAAGTACACTAAGAGGGAGAAATTTAAAAATTAGAAAGTGAAGATGGAGAACCTAAGGATGTGAGATGATGATAATATCAGAGCATATGTACAAAGGATAACTAAGGTTGTTGCAGGAATCAAAAACTTTGGAGGCACATACACTAAAGAAGAAGTGATTGCAAAGATTCTGAGATCTTTGACCCCAAATTTTAAGAAAAAGGTTTTGGTGATTGAATAGATCATCCCACTCACTGAGAACTTCAATAGAAAAATTTTGATTGCTAAATTAACCACCTTTGAGACCATAGAGTTGCAAGAGGCATTACCTAAAGTGGAAACTATATTCAAGGGTACTATGCAAAATGAAAAGAGGGAATTATCAATCCTTGGGAGAACTAGAAGAGGTAGCAGACATCTAGAGCTTGGAGAGTACGTTGATGATTGGGCTGAAATAGAGTAAGAAGAAAGAAAAATGGATGATCTTGTGGCTATGATCGTAAAGAGGGAAAATAGAGGTAAGGGTAAGTTTAAAGGCAAGTCACTCCCCCAAAAAATTTCTTGCAATAAAATTGGTCACTTTGCATCCATATATTCTACTAGGGTTCCTAAGCACAAACCTAAGTTTTACAAGAAAGATAAAGAATTTTATTATGCTAGTGAGGGTGTTCTAATGATGATTCTGCAAATGATGAAGACAAGATTGGATTTTTTACAATTAAGGATGAAGAACCTATTCATGAAGAGAAAGATTTAGTTTCACATGTGGAAAAAAAATCAGAATGGATTATAGATAACGAGTTCTATCATCACATGACTTGTGATAAAGACAATTTTTTCAGCTGAACAAATATGATGGTGGAGTGGTTAGGTTTGGTGATAACCCTCCTAGGTTGATCATTGCTAGAGGATTAATCTCTCATGATGCAAAAAATAATACTAACGATGTTTTGTTTGTTGATGTCCTTAAACATAACTTGTTGAGTAATGAGATAGTAGAGAGAAGGAACAAAACCATATTGGATGTTGTGAGGACTATGTTGATCAAAGGCAATGTGACTCACATGCATTGAAGGGAAATAGTTAACACTATTGTCTACACATTAAACATGGTTCAGATTAGAGGGGGAACTGGTAAGATTTCTTATGAACTTTAGTTTGGTCAAACTCCTACTGTGAATTATTTCACAATTTTTGGTAGCAAGTGTTATATAAAAAGAGATGATGAAATAGGAAATTTTGATGCAAGGAGTGATGAAGGTATCTTTCTTGGATATTCCACTAAAAGTAAGGCATATAGATATTTCAATCTAAGATTAATAAAAATAATTGAAAGTGATAATGTGAAGATTGATGAGAGGTTTTAGATTGAAGAAAGGATCTATGAATGTGATCCAATCCCTGAGACTAAGAACAAGATTGAGAAAAAAGAGGGAGGATAGATTTTTGAAATCCACAATGGTATATAGATTTTATTTAGTGAACAAAAGCAAGATCTTAAAACACAAAGGATTGTTTTTTTGAACCATCCTGAAAATCAAATAGAAAGGTTAACCACTTGAGGAGATCCCAAGATGGCTTACTATAGGAAGGATATCCCTAAGTTTGATGCCAAAACTTTTGACAACTAGAAAAACAAGATGAGGAATCATCTCATCTGCTTGGGAATCGATTACTAGATGATTATCAAGAAGGATGAAGAAATTAAGACAAAATATGAGATAGTTGATGCCACTAAAGATGAGAAGAAATTGTTTCATTGTAACATGGTGGAAAGGGAAGCATTGATTTAGAAGAATCCACATAGGTTAAGGAACTTGATTCAACGCACAAGATCTAGACAAGGTTGGAAGCTTTGTATGAAGGAGACATGTACACTAAGAGGGAAAAATTTTAGAATTGGAAAGTGAAGATGGAGAACCTAATAATGTGAGATGATGAGAATATAAGAGAATATGTATAGAGGATAACTAAGGTTGTTATAGGAATCAAAAACTCTAGAGGCACATACACTAAAGAAGAAGTGACCATAAAGATTTTGATATCTTTGACACCAATTTATAAGAAAAAAGTTTAGGCGATTGAGGAGGTCATTCCATTCACTATGAACTTCAACAAAGAGATGTTGATTTCTAAACTAACCACCTTTGAGACTATAGAGTTGGAGGAGGCACTACCTCAAGGGGAAACTGCATTCAAGGATACTATTCATAGTGACAAGAGGGCATTATCAAGCCCTACAAGCAATATTAGAGGTAGCTAGTGGACATGTAGAGCTTAGAGAGTATGTAGATGATTGGTCTGAAATAGAGGAAGGAGAGAGAAAGTTGGATGAGCTTGTGGCTATGATCACAAAGAGGGAAAAGAGAGGTAAGGGTAATTTCAATGGAAAGTTACCCCTAAAATGTTTTCTTACAATAAAATTGGTTAATTTGCATCCATATGTCCTACTAGGGTTCCTAAGTACAAACCTAAGTTTTACAAGATGGATAAGGAATGTTATTATGCTAGTGAGGGTGTTTCTGATGATGATTCTGCAAATGATGAGGATGCGATTGGATTTTTTTCAATTAAGGATGAAGAACCTGTTCATGAAGAGAAAGCTTTAGTTTCACATGTGGAAAAGAAATGAGAATTTATTATAGATAGTGGTTTCTCTCATCACATGATTGATGATAAAGACAAGTTTCTTCAACTGAACAAATATGATGGTGGATTGGTTAGGTTTGTTGATAAAAAACCTTGGTTGATCATTGGTAGAGGATCAATCTATCTTGATGGAAAAACACATATTAATGATTTCATGTTTTTTGATGGACTTAAACATAACTTGTTGAGTGTTGGACAAATTCTAGAGAAGGGTTACCACTTGTAAGTTAAAGGATGGGAAATGCACTATCAGAAGTGGGATAGGGGACTTGATCGCACAAGGTACAAAAAAAAGAGGTAATGTGTTTTAATTGATTACTACAAAGGCTAGTTATTTTGTGGAAAAGGTAGATGATAGTTGGTCGTGGCATATGAGATTTTGTCATATCAATTTTGACAAAATTGTGAAGGACAGTAACACAAATGTAATAAAAGATCTTCCAAAGATTATCAAACAACTAACACTATATGTAGAGAGTGTGTGACAGGGAAACAAGCAAAGAGTAGCTTTCAGAGTAAATCATTTTCAGAAAAGGAGAAGTTAGATCTAGATTATATAGATCTATGTGGCCAAAGATAAGGTCTGATTATGGTGAAAGGTATTTCATTCTTTTTGTTGATGATTATTCCAAGATGATGTGGGTTTCTTTCCTTAGAGAAAATTCTCAATCTTTTGATAAATTCAAGATTTATAAGGAAAAATTTGAGAATGAGTCAGGTCTAAAGATAAAATGTTTGAGGTCAAATAGAGGTGGAGAGTTTACATTTGATGCATTTAATTCATACTACAAATAACATGGCATATATAGACAAACTTATGCACCTAGGAGTCCACATAAGAATGGGATAGTTGAGAGAAGGAACAATACCATATTGGATGATGTAAGGACTATGCTAATTGAAGGCAATGTGACACACATGTCTTAGAGGGAAGTGGTTTGAATTAGAGAGGGTACTAGTAAGGCCCCATATGAACTATGGTTTGGTCATACTCCTACCATGAATATCATATTATTGGTGATGATAATGAAGGTATGATGACAAGGTCTAAGGGTAGAAATGATCTCTATTTAATCTTGCAATTTGAACCTAAGACTATTGATGAGGCTTGTAAAGATGAATCATGGATTAAGGAAATGTAGGAAGAGTGGGATCAGATAGAGAAAAATAACACTTGGGAATTGGTTCCTAGGCCAAAGGACAAGAATGTGATTGGAACCAAATGGGTTTTAAAAAATAAAATGAATGAAGAAGTCATAGTTGTGAGGAATAAAGCTAGATTGGTTTGCAAGGGATATTCACAACAAGAAGGTATAGACTTTGAAGAAACATTTTCATCTGTTGTGAGGTTAGAGGTAGTAATATTTTTCCTTTCTTATGTAACACATAAATATTTCAAGGTATATCAGATGGATGTGAAGTCTGTATTCCTGAATGGTGATCTTGAGGAAGAAGTATACATAGAGTATCTTTATGGATTTCCTTTGATAGAAGATGGTGACATAGTTTGTAGGTTGAATAAGGCTTTGTATGGACTAAAACAAGCACCAGGAGCCTGGTATTCTTGGCCTGGCAGGTATTCATTGTATCTTGGTTTTAGAAAAGGTAGTGCACATAGTAATTTGTATTTGAGAACTAGTACATATGGTATTTTGATTATTGAGGTGTTTGTGGATGACATTATCTTTGGAGGTAATGATGAAATGATCAATAATTTTTTCAAAGAAATGAAAAATGAGTTTGAAATGTTATTTTTGACACCATGTATTCTTGCAAAACATGGATTTTATGTGATAGGTTATTAGATGTGCTTTCCCTATTTTGGGTTGAGAGCCATTTATTGACCTGGCGTAATAAAGATATGGATCCATGTTTTATTTTAGGCATAGGTGGATTTTGTTCAAAATGTAAATATTTTAAAATATATTTCCCCATTTTAGGTTGAGAACATTTTAAAATATAGTTTAAATTCACATTTTGTGTATTAGTGGGATAGGGTTTTAATGTAAAAGTCATTGCAAAAGCATGTTAATGTAAATTCTGACAATGATATTTTATAAACCATTGTCAAAATCCTATTTTTGGTGCATGACTTAGAGTGGGCAGGGTTATTCCTTTGACCATCTTTTTAAGGCGTCCTACTTTTCTGCCACCCCTAAAAACTTGAGAATCTGGCATCCGAGTTTATGAGGCATCTTCATGGGCCTATTTGCGGGATTTTCCATTATTAGGAGGTTTTGGGTCATGAATGTAGATTCCTATGGTTTTTCTTTTTATACCTCTCACTTGTGTGATTGAGGTTAGTTCTTCTTTCCCTCTTTCTTAGAGGCGAATGCTTGTAGCTCATGAGAAGCAGATTGATGTACTTGGCTCCTTTCATTGAAAATAAAAAAGTATTCCTTCTCATCCCTATTATTTTCTGAGTTTTCCTATTTGAATTCATGTCAAAGCTATTGTGATCTTGTTATCCTTTACTTTTCATGTTTGTTCAAGTTGAATGTTCCAGAAAGTGTTTTGCAGTTGTTGTTCTAATTTGTGTACATTTGGTTTTAAGTTGTGCTAGCTTTTCCCTTCTTTTAACACAAATACCTCTTTATTTCAAGAATCGTCAAGGTAGACAGGGTCAAATTGTGAGTTACCAAGTTATTTCAAGTGTTATTGTGAGTTTTGATTCAATCTGTGGATCTTTCAGTTTGGTGAATCACCTAGTTTTAGTTTCAGTTTCATGCACTCTCTCTCCCTTTTCCTTCAAAGTTCAGTTAAGTTTCAAGTGATTGAAGGGGAAGTCAGCCCCTAATCTGAAGGTTTACTCTCAGATAGGTAACCCATAGCTTGAGAGTAGTCCCATGTTTCACAAGATTTCTAGGTTCTACACTTAGCCATACTCGGGTGCAATCCCTAGTGACAACAGTTTTTTGGCATGCCTGGTGGAACAGTGATGTTTCCCATCATTCATTAAGATTTTGGTGTGATCCTTGGTGCAATCAGCCTTTAAGAGGTAGTTTTTTTCAAACACCATGGTGAGTCTAAGAGAAATCTATTGGTTTAAGCAGTCCAAGTGCTGATAAGGTTCAGAAAATATCTTTTTACCAGCTTATTTGATGAGTAAGCATGTCAATTCCTAATGTATATTCTCCCTATCACCCCCCATATCATGAAAAATCCACCCATGTGTCGACATTCATGCCATATCAAGCTGGCCAAGTAGCAGCATATAACCAAAATGGCCCACAAATAGCAAGTTACCAGCATGCACTAAAATACCCTCCCAGCCAGCATCAAGCATCCTAGCAGCATTCCTATGAACCACCCTATGAGGGACACCATTACAATCCTCAGAATCAGCCCAATACCACTTCAGATTCAGACTCCAATGATTGGTTGGTAAATTTTGGAGAGAAATAGAGCTCTTTCATGAAAGACTACACGTACATGAGGGCTCAGAAAGAAGAGATCTCAAGGCAATATATGGAGGTGATGGCTCAGAAGAATAGTTTTCAAGGAAGCTAGAGAGCCAAATGGAAATTCATGGGCAGACCCCTGAAGAGAAGAACCAGAAAGACAAGATCCATGAAGAAAAGATTGAAGAGTATCAAGAATTAATAAGGGCCATCTATCTCACTGCTACAAAACCTTAGAAGGATCTCCCAAAACAGTTAGAGAAAAATGATAAATTACATGATCACGAGCAAGAGAAACTTGTTAGACAGATTATAGAAAAGGATCAGCTGATTAGGAATCTAATGGCACAAGCACCAAGGCAAGGAGATCAAGAAGTCACTACTAGCCCAAAGCAAGAAAGCTCACTAGATCCACTAGAGGGAAATGGAAACTTAATGCAGCCTTTGAGACCCTCATGGATCATGTATCCAGGCTACGTGATGCCAACTCTTCTTAAGGAGGAGATCTAGGAGGAGATTCCTCATGCTTCTGAAGAGAACCTAGAGGCTTTTTAGATGAGACATGAGAATCACAAGGTTCAAATACCAAGTTTCTTGTGCGGTAAGTCCACTAGAACTTCTATTGAAATTCCAAGCTTTAGGATTTCTCCTTCAGTTCAAGATCCTAGTCAATAGGAGCCTAACCTTCATAGATTTTTAGAGCCTATTCATGACCCCATCTCAGTTTTCCAGCCACTCCATTCTATCCCTATAGAAGAGACACCTAAAAGGTTTGACTTCCTAAGTGATAATGAGCCCATCCTGTAGTAGATTCAGCCCTATGAGCCAATTCCTAAAGAGATCCCTACACCTCATAGTATTTTTGGCCTCGAGGAAGAAGATGATTCTTGTCTTTTAGGTGTAATTTTTAATGATGATCATGAGGAACAAGTAGATTTGTTACATGTTGATGAATTAGAGAAGCAAAGAAAAGGTCAAGAAGCAAGTGAAGAAGGTGAGGCCCTAACTAATTTATTTGAGGAGATGCCTTCTTATATTGAGAAAGATGAGGTAGTGCAAGATTTACTAGTTGAGCTCATTGATTATGATAAGAAAGATGATATAGTTGCTGCTAACTTAGGACAACAAGAAGATTTTGACTCCATGATAAATGCTTTCTAGTTAGCTCTTGTAAGCATTCCTCATCTTCCTAAAATAGATAATAACATGCTGGTCCATAAGGAAGACTTTTCTTTTCAAGAGGTTAATGTTCTATCAGTTATAGAACCTAGACCTATTTGTAGTAAAATGGTGGATGACTCTCAAGAATCATGTTTTCTAGACCATGAGGAGGGGCCAATGATTGTTAAGGACCTGAGACAATTTGATAGCTTTGATCAGCTATTGGATGCTCCAACTAATGAAGAGGATGATCCTCTAACTGCAGAAGAGGAAATGGTATGGTAGACTATCATGGAGGGCCAAATTTTTTATCAGCATGTTGAAGTTATTAATGAGATGCATACTGAGCAAGAGAGACCTGGTTTTCTACTCTCAAGGGGGTATCCTATAAGATACCTAGCATAGATGGGATCAAATGAAACACGGATACTCAATGGTTCAATGGAGGGTGATGTCAGAAGCCCATTCCTTGGTGACCAGGAGCTTGTTCAGCATTATCAGCCTCCTTGGGAGGACATCAGCTATGATCTTATCAAGGTTAGCTATCTGGACTACCAATTTCAAAAGATGACATGCCAGATAGTTCTATATGTTTTTATGATCTATATTCTCCTTGCTAGCATCAAATGTACAAAGTATAACACTTTAAGAAGGATGGGGAGTTATTTCAACAATCTAGTCAATGAATTTGTTTGACCAGTTTGTTGATACTAGTTAGAGTAGGGTAGGATAGAATTTTTGTGTTCAGTTTTCCCTAAGTGCTTCAACACAAGTTTTCTTTCAATTTTTTATTTTTTTTCGATTGGGTTAGCAATAAGCCTAAGTAGTCTGTCTCAGGTAGTTGGTTTCAGTTTTGTTGGAGAGGAGTTATTTGCTTAAAGCCAGATTCAATTTTGAGGCTAAGACTTTGTGCCCAATGGATTTATAGGCAACTAGTGAAGGTGCTTAGCAAGAAATCACTCAATAAGAGGTCCATAAAATTTTATCAGTATTTCACTAATCTTTGGAGGCCTAGTTACTAAGTGAGATGAATGTACCCTAGTTTGTATTATTAGTGGTCTTTCTTAAATTTCTATTCATTTCATTGAAAAGTACATGAAAGAGAAAGGGAAATGATATACATCTAACCATTTCATGTGTATGTACCATGTTTTAAATGTGTTGTACAAAAGGAAAATAATTGAGAAGAACATTTATCCAAGCTCACACAAGCCGCGAGCATAGCTACTATCAGAATTGCATAAATGAGTACAGATATACATATATAATGAATGTAAATACAGGGGTACCAGACATTGCCTGGTAATGATTTCTTGATCAATGGTGTTTCCATGTGCTCCTAAGATCTGGGACCTACAGATAAGATAAGAGAAGGAGGTTAGATCCAATGGATCTAAACAATGTGTGGTACCACAATATTCCCAAAGATGGATATATGTACTCAGTCATACACCTCTGGGAGGGGTTGTGCTTAGGGCATGTGCAACAAGGAGGCTCTAGAAATAAAAGAGATACCATTTTTTTCACTAATGTGTTTGTTCCATGTGTAGATATAGGCCAAGAGCACCCAGGATCAGTATTGAGTCTCCTAGTACCCTACACTGAACCTGTGAGGGTACTCAAAAGCTCTATTCCCATAGAGTTTCTGGGAGCCCTAACAGTCTCAAGGAGAGGCACTGACTCATGTGGGGAGGCATTTAGTAAATAAGTAGTATCAGTGGGACACCCTATTGGTGCCTTTTCCCAACTCTGATTTTCTCCCCAAAATTTTGAAGACTTTGTCGTCTTTTGATCATAATAAACCCTCTGTAAAAAATTTTCCAATGATATTAGGGTTTATTATGTCTTTGTATCAAAAGAGAAAGAAGTTAGGGTTTAAAGTCTTGGAACTAGCCGTTGTATTTTAAAAAAAGAAACCCTAGTTTTCTTTTTTAAGTGACTTTCTATTTCTTTGTTACTTTTTTGAAGTCACTTAAACTTTCTAAAAGCATGTGCGCTTTAATATTTACCTTGGTCGCTAGGTCACATGATACTCTTAGCATACTTCTCTTTATCTCCCGATCATGAGAAATCCTCTAGTCTCCAAGTCGCCAGATAAAAGAAGCATATTCTCTATCTTCCTAAGACCTAACGGTGAATGTTAGTTGCACAATCTCCAGATGCTTTATAATCTTCTCGCGACTTAATTTATTAAGAAGGAGAGACTATAGTCGCCAGATCTCTGAATCAGAAGCTACCTAAGTCGGGTGATCTCAAGATAAAGGACTAAGAACATAAAACATCTAGCGATTATGAGTTCCACTATAGTCCCTGATTTTCCAGAAGAAAAATCAAATGACATTTCCTTTAGTCACCAGATCTCGGAAGAAAAGTCAACAAGCTAAAAAGATTAAAAAGATTTAGCGACTACCGTCTAATCTTTTTAATGAACTTCTCATCTAACGGTTATCCTTTAGTCGCTAGAAAATTTGTGATGTCACTATTTCTTTCTAAGACCTAGCGACTACCATTAGATGAAGATCAGGTGGCTCATATTTAATCTCGGAGAAGGGAATGAGTTATTCAGTGATCAGGAGACTTCCTTTAGTCACCAGTTCGTTAGATGTCTACTTCAGTCAGGTGATCGCTGAATAAAACTTAAAAGGAAATAATTTTCTTGCGACTTGGAGAAAACTATAGTCATGTAATCTCAAACAGCTAAAAATTGAAAGATGAACTAAGCTTAGTTGCCAGATCTTAGATAGAAGAAATCTTATCTGGTGACTTAGAAAACTATAGTCACGTGATCGTTAAGAGAAGTAAATTAATAGAAGGAGAGACTATAGTCGCTGAATCTCAAAATATTTAGAAAGGCACCAGATTTATTACGAGACTTCAAATTTCCTTCAGTCACTAGGTCGCCAGAAGATGAAATTTAAAAATATGTCACCTCTCGATGATGGCTGAGACATTAAGTTGCAGAGCACGCAGTCTTAATTACAGAAGTGACATTATTGTAGGGAACCAAGTTGTAATCAATTCTTCACCGTTAAAACTCAAAGGTTGGTCATTATCTCATTTCTACCAAGCATTTGAGCAATCAGAGAGCATAGCATTTCTAGAATGAAGAACATTTGAGCAACCAGAGCTTTTGGTGATCACAGAGCTTACGAAAGACCAGAATTTGCAGAGTGAGCAAGAATTTTCAACAGCAATCATCATGAGTCAGACTACAGTCGGCACCCCATCAGCCAGTAGGGAAACCGCACAACAAAAGGTTAGTTTTTCTGATGAATTCATCGAATTACTGCCTGGTTCTACCCAAAATAAGAAGATTAGTGATGATGTCTTCTCTGATGTCTATTCACAATGTGGGGATGCTAAGACTCACAACGTACCGGCCATGAATTTGTTCTACTACTTCTAGAAGAATCAAGATAGGCCTATCCCTGTGTCAAACCTGTGGACTTCAGGGTTTGCAAAGATGATTGTCCCTGATGTATTTTTTGACGTTGATCTTCTTGTCTCCTTGGCTGAATGATATGACCCCCTCTCTAAGACAATTAGAAAGACAGATGGTTCTTCTTTGATAACCCTAGACAGAGGAGCGTTCATGAGGACTTTCAGGATAGATGTCCCTATGGCCACATAAATTAACCTACAATCTCTGGCAAACATATATGTGAGGGAGTCTAGGGGTGTTGCAACTGCTATTTAGTCCCATGTCCTTGAGGGAAATAGAAACTATATTGCACCCATGGCAGGAGGCCTCCCCTATGCATTTAAAGATCTAAAATTCTATATGAAATACATTGCATATGGGTTATGTAGAGTTCTGGGTATTCATGCTCCTAAAGAGAGGATTTCCCCTAAAATTTTGATGTTAGTAATGGATTCCCAATCATGCCACACTAGTCATGGGTATGATTACATTGGATAATGTATCCAGAAGATGCATGAGGGTTTAGAAATGATAAGAAAGAAGCAATACCCTCCCAAATTTCTGCACTACTCCATGCTGATGCATCTTATCTTCTACCATAATGTAAATATGTTTAGTCTGCAATATTTAAAATCTAAGTTTCAATGGAATGGCCAGCCTAATCCTGTACAGTCCTGGTTAGATGTTTGGAGTCCAACGGCCCTTAAGCATAATTTCTATATTTTTGAGAATATAATAGTAGATTCTATTCTTATCCACTTGGGTGTGAATTCTTCAATAATTCCTATCAGAACCTTGCAACTTCTTAGACCAATGGAATATGTAGATAAGTGGAAAGATAATCATGATCACAATTGGGGTGATTTATATTTGAGAGAAGAGTATACATTAATAAGGGTCTATGGATGCCCACAACCACCCCACATTTTGCCTAATAATGTTCCCCCCAGGATTGCAGCCCTTGAGTTCATTTGGCAACTCATGCTTGTAGATAAAGAGCATCTAGTCCCATATAGAAAGGGTACATTCACCCCTAGGCATTTCAAATTAGCCAATTTAACAATTGGAAAAGGGGCTTTTGAAAAGGTTAACACATATTTGTTACAGTTTATGATGCCTGCTGCACATCCTAGATTTGTTGATCCTGAGGGATTTTTGGCTGCTGCTAGGAGATATTACACTCCTACCATCCCTCTTAATAAAAATCATGATGTGTCCTATGAAGAGGACGTAGTTAGAAATATTCTTGATGAGGATGAGGCTAAGACAAGGTCTTGGTAGCTGGATCAATTATTCCAGCTAGAGAAATCCATGAGAAGAAAAGATGTCAATTTTGGAGGATTTTACCCTACTCTGCCATATCTCCAAAGATTAGAGATGATGATGAAGAATTAAAATGTTCAGATGGAGCAAGGGGAACAACTGATTGAGGATAAATTAGAAAATTTAAAAAAGAAGAATAAGCACTCCTCATCAGAATATGAAGAAGATAGTGAAGGGGGGTATTCTATTCATAGTTACCCTACCCAAGAACTTCCTCCTGATGCCCCTGAAGAAAGAGGGGATGAAAATGAGATAGTTGATTTGACTGAGGTTCCAAGCTCTCATAATGAGGTAGAACCACCTACTAAAAGGCAAAAATTAATGGTAGGAGAGTCATCACAGGCAAGGCCTGCTGAAAAAAGAGATATGGTTGCTACTGTCATCCTTGGCCAAACAACTTATGACCATGAAATTAGAAAAAGGGTCAGGGAGGAAAAGAAGAAACAAAAGGAGATAGTTGAGGAAGTAGAATTTCCTCTTGCTATGTGCATAGATGAGAGAATCCAGCAGCAACAGGATTTTCTAAAAGATGATGAATTCATCAAGACTTGTGAATTCAAAGACTTCCTCCTTTGGCACAAACAACGGCAAGTAGCCTCCATAGTGCAGATTGGAGAAGATGGCCAGATTCCCACTGAGGCCTTAGAAGCAATAAAGGATTATGATCTAGAGAATGAAGAGATAACCCCCGAAGAGGCTAGGAGGTTAGTAAAAGATAGTAATATGTTATTATTACCTGGATGGGATTTGGCCTTTGCATTTATTATTGATCAAATAAGGAGATAGGAAGATATTACCTAGACTTCAGAAAAGCAAGTGGGAGATTTAATAAAAGGGTTCGGATATAGCCCAAAGAATAAGGCATTAGCCATATGGAGCCTCTACCCCAAGGACAAAAAGCCATCAATTTTGAATATAAAAGAGCAGATGGATGGGGATAAGATGATTTGGTCTATCCAAAATACAGGGGACTTAGAAATTTCCCAAATTTTGACTAATTTTGCCAAATTGAATGAAGACAAGACCAAGCAACTATCAGAAAGACATCAGAAATTGTATGATGATTACACTGCTTTGGTCAAAGACAGGGAGTTGCATATAATAAAGGAGAAAGAATTTGAAAAACTAGTTGATGAACTAAAAGTTAAAATAATAAATATGGAAGCTACACCTCCACCTCCTCCTAAAGAGGTTGTAATTGAGAAAGAAGTACAAGTAGTACGTGAAGAAGGTATTTCTTCTTTAGAAGAAATTGAAGAAAGTAAAAATAAAGCAATTGTACAGACAATGGTAGAAATTCTGCAGCATACGATTTTGAAGTTAAAAGAAAAGGTTGAGGCAATCTATGCTGCCTATCTCAAGTTGCCAGAGTTGCAACTAGAAGTAAATAATTGCATCTCAATTTTGAATTCTTTTTATGTAATTTGGTCAGTAAGGACTCCACTTTTTGAAAGGTTAGTAGTGGTACAACCTTTTAGGCCAGATATACCTGAGGAAGTACTGTAGGTAGGGGAAGAAATAAATAGAATAAAGACTCTTCTCCCATTATTCAAAGGAAAACCCAAGTTAGTGGAAACAAAATTAGCATTTTTGGAAGAAGAGGCCAATAAATTCATTCCTAAGATAAAGGATGACAATGGTACTTTGAAAACTGCAGATCAATGGAGATTAGATTTTGATCTTAGATTGCCTAAAGGGGAAAATTTTGTCAAAATAGGTGGCGGGGTAGATATGAATAAATTTAATGACTTTTTGGATGATGCAGTAAAGGCAGAGGTAGAATTTTCTAAATTCTTGGCAGATGTCAAAATAATGATGGATGCTAGATGGGAGAGGCAAAAGGCACAATTGCAGATAGTACAAAATTTCCCATGGCCTTCAGAAGATAAAGTAGCTGCATGGGATGAATCAACAAAGCCTAAAATACCTAAGTCCACTGCGGTAGACCTTGATCTTCTAGATGATTAAAAGGCATCCTGATGTTGACACATATTTTGAGGGCAGGGGTCATCAATTTTCTTGAAGATTGGTGAGGGTTAGCTGAAGTTGGTGGTCACCAACTTTCTTTATGGCTACCGTAGGGTTATTAATGCTTTCAACCAAAGGTGTCAACAGCAACAACAATGGAGGATGCTGCAAGTCAAGGATTCTTTGTCTTTCCACCGCCTAATTGTACTGCATTTTGTTTTTTATGCTTTAGGGTTAGGGTTTTGACCATCTAAAGCTTGTTGCATTCCCATCTTTTTAGGGGAATCCCAAGATGGTCAGACCATATATATATAGTTTTAAGAGTTTCTTTCAAGAGGGAGGTGAAAAATATAGAACAGAAAAACTTGTTGCTCCGAGACAGACTTTTACAATTTTTGTCTAGTTTCTTTGAGTAAAGAGGTTTGAATATATTACTGTAAATTTGATTTCAATATGAATACAGTGCAATTTCTACCTTATATTGTTCTTGTCTTTCTATCTTGTATGCTTACTCTTGTATATTTTATGTGTTAGGCATTTAAAATATATCTGGTGTGGCACAAATTTATGAGTTTCTTTCAAGGAAAGAATTAAAATTTCTCATAATTTGTTCCTAGGAGTAATTATATTTGTGGAAATTTGATGATAATGATATCAGGTTAAAAGAATGGTTTGTAAGGCAATCTGTTTGAAATTGTATGATATGCAAGGCATGTTAATGTATTATTCTTGAACTTCTTTTGTGGGTATATGTTTAGATTCCTTTTGCCCACTAGATACGACACTGGTCTAGATTGTCTATTTCAACTTTACATTCTATCTTTCGACTCAGAAGTTAAAACAAATTTGAAAATCTTCTATGATTTATTATTTTGATGTTTAAAAGTTTCTTGAATATGATTGATTAAGGTTGTTTCTAGGATTCAATCTTTTATTCTACTGATTCTAAAAAGAAAGAATCATAAAGGTTATCCCTCCTTAAAAGGAAGAAGGATGAAAGTCCTTATACCATTGATTTCTGCTGTAGTTTCAAGTCATAGTTACTCAAATAGTTCAGTAGGGCTATATCAAGATAGAAAAATCAGTGTCCACCTTTCAAAACTATATTTACTATCATTTATCAAGGTAATACCTACCTGGGTGTGTGTGGAACTCAAAAATGAAGAAGGATCTTATCCAATCCTTAGCAATTAGGCTTTTCTTGTAAACTTCGAATCCCTTTTTATCTAAGAATCTATCCTAAGACAAGAAAAATCCCTAACACACCCAAGGATCACAAAGATAAACCATTTGAAGCATGGTCAAACACTATCAAAAGGAGGGCTTGCAGGGTACATCGAATCATCATCAAAACGGAGAATAAGGTACACAAATTTGCATGGTTCTATCTAATGTTCATATCATGAGTAAGTCTAAATATACATCTTAAGGCTAAGAAAAAGGCTACAAATGGTGGAAGGATTTCCTAGCATCATAGAAAAGATCCTATAAAATAATGAGGTTCATCTAGTATGTTTATAGTTCCTTGAAGATGTCATTCGGTGGGCAAACATGGAAACAACAGATAGTGCCTTAAATCATGTGATTAATTATAGTCCCAAGACGGGTACAAACAATGAGCATAACATCTTTTAATAACATCAAATGAGAAATCACATGGTGAAATGAAATAGATGCAATGAATACTATATAATCAGCAAATGGGCATGAAATGGACACCATGAAATTCATGTAACAAAAATAAAGACTGTAATGCTTCCAAGACAGAGCATAGGCATGGTTATCTAAGCTAGTAATGATAGTATGGTGCCAGATCAGGCCTTGGAGAGTACATCTCACAGGCTATCAATGTTCAATAGTAGACATCAAGCATCAACATTGAAGGCCAGTGCCCTCTTCGATACACAAAGGAATCGGCAACAAGTACGAGTTCACAAAGCATATGATACCCTAGCTACAAAGCAAGCTGTGTAGCTACCACTGTAATGTAGAAGCTACTCATGGGGACCATAAGTGAATGAAATTGATTACACAAAATAGGGCACCATCCAATATGGATAAAAAAGGCATGATCAAATAAGTCATTGACACCATAGCTCCCGTGATGGCATATTATATCTAGTAAGCATGTTTGGCAAAAATCAATAATGCATGAACATCATGCCTTAGTTTGCCAACCATGCCCAAAATAAAATAGTGAAGCATGGGCATAATACGGCTCCCAAGTTGGCTAACAAGCCATGAACTGAGACAGTAAGCATCCTAAACATATGCAACATGAGCATGTTCACAAGCAAGCCCTCATTCAAGGCACGTAACCAATCATCAAGATGTGACAAGTAGCAAAGAAGATATGATGCCTCCACAATATGGAAAAAGCTAGTAAAAATGATGCTATTGAAATGTAAAAATGCAGCATCTAGATGTCACCATGATGTAATACAATGCTCAGCAACTCACTATTTGAGGTCTGGTTAAAACAATTGATGCAAGCATCGACAATGAAAAGAAAATACTCATGATCAAGTAAAAAATATGCACCCAAAGGGGGCATTCAAAGCCAAAACCCAATGCTCATGAGCCAACATAGGGCATGCCATGAGGAAGTGAGCACAATGGCATGCCCACATGAAGTCTTTTACAAGCATGATCAAATGAAGAGAAGTATTGCCAGGTTCGTGCCCTGCGGTTTTGACAGTAGGCACGCCACAACACAACCATAGCGTGCAAGATGACAAGAGATGTAAAAACAATACTGATCCTCCAAGATAGTATATGGATCAATGATCTAGCAAACACAATGCCCTCATTAACTTAGAGAGATAAAACAATAATGCGAGGTCTATACTATCATCAATAGTGGAGGGATTGGATGCCAATGGATAACATATGCAATGCATGGAGACCAAGCTTCCAGAGCCTTCACGTTGCTAAGATTAAACATGAAACAATATGTAGAAAATGCCATGGCATGAGCTTGATACATAACTGAGCTCGGTGTCTCATGGCATTAATAAAACACAACACAGTGCCATAGGATTGTGGGCCCTAAAGGTGACAAAGCCATCAAAATGAGGAATTAACAGCAAGCCACAGGTTCACGGGCCACCTAGTGCCATGAAAATACAAAAGGAATAGGTCATGCCCTAGGAAACATGCAGTGCCCCTAAAACAAACTCAGAAATAACAAAACACACATGCTTTCTCACAGGTCGTATGTGAAAAAGATACAGTAGGCTCATGCCCTAGCAAGGCACTAAAAAGGGGAAAGCATTAACATAGTGCCCTCGACCTCAATCGGAATGTCATAGCTCAACAATGGCATTCAATAGTGATACCATGTTATAGCTCTCAGCCTTGATTGAATGCCAGTGAGTATGAAACACAATGCCCTAAGGCTAGGTATGAAGGGACATAGCATCAAAGACAATGTACAGAGGAGATACAAAATAATGCCAGTATTCTGAGATTATACAGAGAATTCACAATGAACGTGCAAAAAAATAAAATGATATGAATGCCAAATCAAACCTACCTCGATCAATGCATTGCAGGATAGACGTTTCCAGATGTTTCTAAAATCAAATGCGAGACTACCAGTGAAGAATAGAAGCTTGCTAGGTGCCGAGAAAGAAAGTTGGATGTCAACCGATTACCCATTTTTGAAAAGGGGTTTTGATGCAAAGATACATTATTCATTTCTCCCCTTCTTTTTAGGGTTGAAGTTTTATTTTTTACGCCATGTATTCTTCCAAAACATGGATTTTATGTGATAGGTTATTAGATGTGCTTTCGCTATTTTGGGTTGAGAGCCATTTATTGAATTAGGGTAATAAATATTTAGATCCATGTTTTATTTTAGGCAAAAGTGGATTTTGTTCAAAATGTAAATATTTTAAAATATATTTCCCCATTTTGGGTTGAAGATATTTTAAAATATAAGTTTAAATCCACATTTTGTGTCTTAGTAGGATAGGGTTTTAATGTAAAAGTCATTGCAAAAGCATGTTATTTTAAATTCTAACAATGGTATTTTATAAACCATTGTCAGAATCCTATTTTTGGTGCATGACTTAGAGTGGGCAGGGTTATTCCTTTGACCATCTTTTTTAGGCATCCTACTTTTCCGCTACCCCTAAAAACATGGGAATCTGGCATTCAATTTTATGAGGCATCTTCATGGGCCTATTTGTTGGATTTTCCATTTTGAGGAGGTTGTGGGTCATGAATGTAGATTCCTATGGTTTTTCTTTTTATACCTCTCACTTGTGTGATTGAGGTTAGTTCTTCTTTCCCTCTTTCTTAGAGGTGAATGCTTGTAGCTCAGGAGAAGAAGATTGATGTACTTGGCTCCTTTCATTGAAAATAAAATAGTATTCCTTCTCATCCCTATTATTTTCTAAGTTTTCATATTTGAATTCATGTCAAAGCTATTGTGATCCTGTTATCCTTTACTTTGCACGTTTGTTCAAGTTGAATGTTCGGGAAAGTGTTTTGCAGTTGTTGTTCTAATCTGTGTACATTTGGTTTTAAGTTGTGGGAGCTTTTCCCTTCTTTTAACAAAAATACCTCTTTATTTAAAGAATCGTCAAGGTAGACAGGGTCAAGTTGTGAGTTACCAAGTTATTTCAAGTGTTATTGTGAGTTTTGATTTAATCTATGGATCTTTCAGTTTGGTGAATCGCCTAGTTTTAGTTTCAGTTTCATGCACTCTCTCTCCCTTTTCCTTTAAAGTTCAATTATGTTTTAGGTGATTCAAGGGGAAGCTGACCCCTAATCTAGAGGTCTACTCTTAGATAGGTAACCCACAGCCTAAGAGTAGTCCCATGTTTCACAAGATTGCTAGGTTCTACACTTAGCCATACTCAGGTGCAATCCCTAGTGACAACAATTTTTTGGCACACCCAGTGGGACAGTGATGTTTCCCATCAGTAATTGATATTTTGGTGTGATCCTTAGTGCAATCAGCCTTTAAGATGTATTTTTTTTCAAACACCATGGCGAGTCTGAGAGAAATCTACTAGTTTAAGCAGTCTAAGTGCTGATAAGTTTTAGAAAATATCTTTTTACCAGCTTATTTGATGAGTAAGCATGTCAATTCCTAATGCATATTCTCCCTATCACCCCCCATATCATGAAAAATCCACCCATGTGCCGACATTAATGCCATCTCAAGCTAGCCAAGCAGCAGCATATAACCAAAATGGCCCACAAACAACAAGTTACCAGCATGCACTACCATACCCTCCCACCCAGCATCAAGCATCCTGGCAGCATTCCTATGAACCACCCTATGAGGGACACCATTGCAATCCTCAGAATCATCCCAATACCACTTCAGATTCAAACTCCAATGACTGGTTGGTAAATTTTGGAGAGGAATTGAGCTCTTTCATGAAAGACTATTTGGAGATGAGGGCTCAGAAAGAAGAGATCTCAAGGCAATATATTGAGGTGATGGCTTAGAAAGAAGAGTTTTCAAGATAGCTAGAGACCCAGATGGAAATTCATGGGCAAACCCTTGAAGAGAAGAACTAGCAAGACAAGATCCATGAAGAAAATATTGAAGAGTATCAAGAATTAATAAGGGCCATCTATCTTACCGCTACAAAAATTCAGAAGGATCTCCCAAAATAGTTAGAGAAAAGTGATGAATTCCATGATCACAAAGAAGAGAAACTTTCTAGACAGATTGTGGAAAAGGATCAAATTATTAGGAATATGATGGCACAAGTACCAAGGAAAGGAGATGAAGAAGTCATTGCTGCCCCAATGCAAGAAAGCTCACCAGATCCACTAGAGGGAAATGGAAACTTAATGCAGCCTTGGAGACCCTCATGGACCATGTATCCAGGTTACGTGATGCCAACTCTTCTTAAGGAGGAGATCCAGGAGGAGATTCCTCATGCTGCTGAAGACAACCTAGAGGCTTTACATTCCAGAAAGGAGACTCACAAGGTTAAAATCCCAAGTTTCTTGCATGGTAAGTCCACTAGCACTTCTATTGAAATTCCAAGCTTTAGGATTTCTCCTTCAGTTCAGGATCCTAGTCAATAGGAGCCTAACCTCCATGGATTTTTAGAGCCTATTCATGACCCCATCTTAGTTTTCTAGCCACTCCATTCTATCCCTATAGAAGAGACACCTAAATTTTTTTACTTCCTAAGTGATAATGAGCTCATCCTACAACAGATTAGGCCCTATGAACCAATTCCTAAAGAGATCCCTACACCTCATAGTATTTTTAGCCTCCAAGAAGAAGATGATTGTTGTCTTTTAGGTGTACTTTTTCACAATGATCATGAGGAACAAGTAGATTTTTTACATGTTGATGAATTAGAGCAGCAAGGAAAAGGTCAAGAAGCAAGTGAAGAAGGTTGGGCCCTAACTAATTTATTTGAGGAGATGCCTTCTTATATTGAGAAAGATGAGGTAGTGCAAGATTTACTAATTGAGCTCACTGATTGTGATAAGAAAGATGATATAGTTGCTACTAACATAGGACAACAAGAAGATTTTGACTCTATGATAAATGCTTTCTAGTCAGCTCTTGTTAGTGTTCCTCATCTTCCTCAAATAGATAATAATATGCAGGTCCATAAGGAAGACTTTTCTTTTCAAGAGGTTAATGTTGTGTCAGTTATAGAACCTAGACCTATTTGCAGTAAAATGGTGGATGAATCTCAAGAATCATCTTTTCTGGACCATGAGGAGGGGCCAATGATTGTTAAGGACCTGAGACAACTTGATAGCTTTGATGAGCTATTGGATACTCCAACTGATGAAGAGGATGATCCTCTAACTGAAGAAGAGGAAATGGTATGGTAGACTATCATGGAGTGGCAAATTTTTTATCAGCATGCTGAAGTTATTAATGAGATGCATACTAAGCAAGAGAGGCCTGGTTTTCTACTCTCAAGGGGGTGTCCTATCAGATACCTAGCACATATGGGATCAAATGAAACACACATACTCAAGGATTCAATGGAGGGTGATGTCAAAAGTCCATTCCTTGGTGACCAGGAGCTTGTTCAGCCTTATCAGCCTCCCTGGGAGGACATCAACTATGATCTTATCAAGGTTAGTTATCTAGACTACAAATTTCAAAAGATGACATGCCAGATAGTTCTGTATGTTTATATGTTCTATATTCTCCTTATTGGCATCAAATGTGAAAATTATAACACTTTAAGAAGGATGGGGAGTTATTTCAACAATCCAATCAATGAATTTGTTTGACTTGTTTGACTAGTAGGGAGGGATAGAAATTTTGTGCTTGGTTTTCCCTAAGTGCTTTAGCACAAGTTTTCTTTCAGTTTTTAGTTTTTTGTTGGTTGGGTTAGCAATAACCCTAAGCAGTCTGTCTTAGGCAGATTGTTTCAGTTTTGTTGGAGAGAAGGAGTTATTTGCCTAAAGCCAGGTTTAGTTTTGAGGCTAAGACTCTGTGCCCAATGGATTTATAGCCAACTGGTCAAGGTGCTTAGCAGGAAACCACTCAATAAGAGGTCACCAGAATGTTATCAATATTTTACTCATCTTTGGAGGTCTAGTTACCAAGTGAGACTAATGTACCCTAGTTTGAATTATTAGTGGTCTTTCTTAAATTTGTGTTCTTTTCATTGAAAAGTACATGAAAGAGAAAAGGAAATGATCTACATCTAAGCATTTCATGTATATGTACCATGTTTTAAATGTGTTGTACATAAGGAAAAGAACTGAGAAGAACATTTGTCCAAGCTCACATAGACCGTGAGCATAGCCACTATCAGAATTGCATAAATGAGTTTAGAAATACATATATAATGAACGTAAATATAGGGGTACTAGACATTGCCTAGTAATGATGTCTTGATCAATGGTGTTTCCATGTGCTCCTGAGATTTAGGACCTGCAGATAGGAGAAGAGAAGGGGGCTAGATCCAATGGATCTAAACAATGTGTGGTACCACAATATTCATAAAGATGTATATATGTACTTAGTGATACACCTCTAGGACGGGTTGTGCTCAGGGCATGTGCATCAAGGAGGCTCTAGAAATAAAAGAGATACCATTTTTTTCACTAATGTGTTTGTTCCTTGTGTAGATATAGGCCAAGAGCACCCATGATTAGTATTGAGTCTCCTAGTACCCTACACTGAACCTGTGAGGGTTCTCAGAAGCTCTATTCCCACAGAGTTTCTCGTAGCCCTAACAGTATCAAGGAGAGGCACTGACTCATGTGGGGAGGCATTCAATAAATAAGAAGTATCAGTGGGACACCCAAGGATCACAAAGATAAATAAGATGAAGCATGGTCAAACACTAGCAAAAGGAGGGCTTGTAGGGTACATCGAATCATCATCAAAATGGAGAATAAGGTACACAATTCTGCATGGTTCTATCTCATGTTCATAGCATGAGTATATTTAAATCTACATCTTAAGGCTAAGAAAATGGCTACAAATGGTGGAATGATTTCCTAGCCTCAAAGAAAAGATCTTATAATATAATGAGGTTCATCCAGTATGTTTATAGTGCTTAGAAGATGCCATTTGGTGGGCAAACATGGAAACAACAGACAGTTCCTTAAATCATGTGATTACTTACAGTCCAAAGATGGGTACAAACAATGAGCATAACATCTTTTAATAACATCAAATGAGCAATCACATGGTGAAATGAAATAGTTGCAGTGAATACTATACAATCAGAAAATGGGCATGAAATGGATACCATGAAATTCATGTAACAACAAAATAAAGACTCTAATGCTTCCAAGATAGAGCATAGGCATGTTGAAAATCTAGTAATGATAGTAAGGTGCCAGATCGTGCCTTGGAGAGTCCATCTCATAGGCTATCAATGTTCAACAAAAGACAACATGCATCAAAATTGAAAGCTAGTGCCCTCTTTGATACACAAAGGAATCAAAAACAAGTATGAGTTCACAAAGCATATGATACCCTAGCTACAAAGCAGGTTGTGTAGCTACTAGTGTAATGTAGAAGCTACTCATGGTGGCCATAAGTGAATGAAATTGATTACACAAAATAGGGATCCATGTAATATGGATCACGAAGTCATGATCAAATAAGCCATTGACACCATAGCTCCCATGATGGCATATTATATCCAGTAAGCATGTTTGGCAAAAAGCAACAATGCATGAACATCATGCCTTAGTTCGCAGGCCATGTTCAAAATAAAATAGCGAAGCATGTGCATAATATGAATCCCAAGTTGGCTCACAAGCCATGAACTGAGATGGTAAGCATCCTAAACATATGCAACATGATCATGTTCACAAGCAAGCCCTCATTCAAGGCACGTAACCAATCATCAAGATGTGACAAACAATAAAGAAGATATAATGCCTCCATAATATGGAAAAAACTAGTAAATATGATTCTATTGAAATGTAAAAACACAACATCTAGATGTCACCATGATGCAATAAAATGCTCAACAACTCATGTTTCAAGGTCTGGTAAAAGCAATAGTTGGAAGCATCGATAATGAAAAGCAAATAGTCATGATCAAGTAAACAATCGGCACCAAAAGGGGGCATTCAAAACCAATACACAATGCTCATGAGCCAACATAGGGCATGACATGAGGAAGTGAGCACAATAGCATGCCTACATGAAGTCTTGCACAAGCATGATCAAATGAAGGGAAGTATTGCCAGGTTCGTGGCCTACAGTTTTGACAGTAGGCATGCCACAATAGAACCACAGCGTGCGGGCTGACAAGAGATGTAAAAACAATACTGATCCTCCAAGCTAGTATACACATCAATGATCTAGCAGACACAATGCCCTCTTTAACTTAGAGAGGCAAAATAATAATGTGAGGTCTACGCTATCATCAATAGTAGAGGGATTGGATGCCATCGGATAACATATGCAATGCACAGAGACCAAGGTCACGGAGCCTTCACGGTGCTATGATTAAACATGAAACTGTTGGAAACTGCAATTGAAACAATTGTTGTATTGTCATTGATGTCAAACCTTAACTGGTAAGATTGTTGCTACTTAGGAAAGTACTATATCTATTTGAGTGTTGCTAAGGGGATAGGCAAGGTTGGTAACAATAGCACCTAGGGAAAGGTTGAGTTATCTTGATACTACAAAGTGTACTTGACTATGTTGTACATTGATGAGACAATGTATTGTTTATCTTAGTAAGACCAAAGACTAAATTGGTAGGCTTGACTGAGCAAGGAATGGAGAAATCATGTTTAAGCTGAGAAATGTTAGTGTTGACCGAGCCAGTGTATGCCGAGCAAAATTCTAGTGTCGACTGAACAATAGTTAATTGCTGAGGAAGACAATGTAAGCCGAGTAAACATTTTTAGTAATGACTGAGCTTTCTACATGAAGACCAAGTAGTTGATCATAGTATTGACCGAGCATCAGCATTTTTATATTTGAAGAGAATTTAGTTTTGGAGCTGACATTGTTGAATTCTTGGGTTATGTAAAACATGTTGACTTTATTTATTGATTGTTTGAAAGCATTAAATGCACTATCAAATGTTTTATTGTAAATCTTTAAGAGATTTGAGATGATTCTAGAAAAGGAGCTGAAGAAAATGAAGCGGGTATATCTACGAATGAGATTGAGTGGCATAAGATGAGTTAACCTAATTGAGGAAAGTATAAAGGGAACCTGAGCATTTGGATATGTAAGTGCATGGGTGAATAGAGAATGCTGGAAGATCAAAAAAGTTTTATTGACTGTTTTAGTAGGAAAGGTTGAAGGAGAATTGTGGTGTTTGGTTGAAGAAAAGTTCTGAGTAGATCAGAGATGGAGATGGAAAATTTTTAAAGTCAGTAAACCAACATTAGTGTATGGAATCAGATCTGATATTTGCAAAGTGAGTTGTATATTTTTCAGATAAATATTGCTGCTACTTTCTAACCATTGTAACAGTCAAAATCCTTTTAAAAGAGGTTGACCTAACAGTCATATGTTAAATCCTTTTAACAAGGTTGCATTCTAATGGAGTGTATGTAAGTCCTTTGATAAGGCTCACTTTTGACAGGGTGATTGGAATCCTTTAACCGGGTCACACCTGACAGTGTGTATTGTAACCTTTGATAGGGTTGGCTTTTTATCGAGCTCACTTCAGAAGAGTGAAAATAATAGTAGCATCTTACAAAGTGGTTTTTCCCACACATTGGGTTTCCACTATAAATCCTGGTGTTAATACTTGTGTGAATGTTTTGGTTTGAACATTTCTATGTTTTACAAGTTAAGTTACAGCTGGGTAGTGGATTGCATTGTTATATGTTTCTATTATTGAATCAGTGATGACCGAGTTTATTTTGGTTATTGGATTTGATTTAAGGAAAAGTTTTTGAGATTGTTTTATACATCAGGACCTGAGAACAACTGATTCACCCCCCCTCTCTGTTGTTCTAAATCATATTAGCAATTGGTATCAGAGCTTTGTTGCTTATTATTAGTGTTGACAGAAATCAAGTTTAAAGGGGCTTGAAGCAAATGATCAAGATGTATAAGAAGGAGGTACTGAAGCTGAATAAGGAAAACTTCCCTGAATGGAAAAGCTTGATGAAGCTACATCTGGCTGGTATTGGTGACTCTACAAAGTACTACATTGAGAACACTATGTCTCACCTATCACACCTTTGGCTGCCGAAGAAATGAGAGCTAAGCAAGAACATAATTAGGCAATGCTATAAATTGCATCTGCCCTAAGCTATCCAAAATTTGAGGACATTAAGCATTGCACAACTGCTAAGGATATGTGGGATACTCTTGCAAGAATCTATGGTGGTGACTTAAATGTATTGAAAGAAAAGGTCGAGAGTCTTAGAGGTAAGTTTGATGAAATGAGAATGCAAGTAGGTGAAAACATTGCACAATATTATGGTAGAATAAAAGAAGTTGTGAATGCTATTAGAGGAGAAAATGGGACTATTGATGATGAAACTATAATTGGGAAAGTACTAAGAACCCTGCATCCTATATATGCTATTAAGATCTCAGCTATTCAGGAATCTAGATGCAACTCTGCTAATGTGCTTACTTTGGAAAGTTTGGTTGGTAAGATGACTACTTTTGACCTCTCTAACTATGATAATTTCATTGTTGGAAGTATTGGAAATGTTGAATCTTCTTTCAAGTCATAGCTAGTTCTGAACAAGCCAAAGAAAGAAAAAGAAACATGCATCAATGAAAGTGAAAGTGATAGTGAAAGTGAATGTGACAGTGACACTTTTGATGAAGAACTGGAAGATCTAGAAGCTCTTATGGCTAGAAGATTGAGAAGGGGAAAAGGAAAGTATAAAGGTAAACTCCCTATTATATGTTTTTCATGTAATAAAGTTGGTCATATAGCTGCTAGATGTCCTGACAGGAAGGATAAAGATGATGAAAGAAAAAGAAAACACAAAGACAAAAGAGATGATAGAAGCTACCGATGGAACAAAGACTACAAAGGAAAAGGCAAGAAATCTTGTTACATTGCTGAAAAAGAAACTGACACTGATAGTGATGATTTTGAAATTGAGGTAGTCTATGTTGCAATGAAAGATGAATCTGATGAGGATGAGAAAACTGCATTGATATCCTATGTGAACAAGAATGATAAATGGATTATTGACAATGGTTTTTCACATCACATGACTGGTGACAAAAATAAGTTTGAGACCTTACATCATTACAGAGGCAAAAGTGTAAAATTTGGTAATGATGCACCATGTCCTATTAGAGGAAAAGGTTTGATTAAACTGACTGATAAGATATCTTTTGAAAAGGCATATTGGGTTGAAGGTCTTAATTATAATTTGTTAAGTGTTGCTCAGCTTAACAAAATTGGTTACCGAGTGGAATTTCATCACAAGCAAGCTAAAATATTTAATGCTACTGGAGAACTAATTGGAAGTGGAGATCGGACTAGAGGTAATTTGTTCTATCTTGACCTATCTAAAGAAACATGTTTAATTGCACAACTTGATGATATTTGGTTATGGCACAAAAGGCTATGTCATGTTAACTTTGACAATCTAGTAGAGATAAGTAAGAAGACAAAGGTAAGAGGTCTACCTAGATTGAAGAAACCTGAGAATGTGATGTGCAAGGAATGCCAATTAGGAAAAATGACAAAGTCAAGTTTTAAGAGCAAATCCTTTACTTCTGAAAACATTTTAGGTTTGGTTCATACTGACCTTTGTGGACCTATGGGTGTGCAAAGTTACTTTGGTGCTAGATACTTTATCTTATTTGTTGATGATCATTCTAGGATGATGCATGTAATGTTTCTAAAAGAAAAATCTGAAGCTTTTCAATTCTTTAAGTGGTATTTGGCTAAGGTTGAGAAGGAGATAGGTAGGAACCTGAAATGTCTTAGATCTGACTGAGGTGGAGAATTTACATCAAATGAATTTAATCTATTTTGCAATGATAGAGGAATTAAAAGACAAATGTCTGCACCTAGAACACCTCCATAGAATGGTATAGCAGAAAGAAGAAACAGATCTATCTTGGATTATGCAAGGAAATTGTTGATTGAAAAGAATGTGGCACAGAAATACTAGAAAGAAATGATAAGCACTGTTGTCTACACTCTTAACTGGGTACAGATCAAGAAAGGTACAAATCTGACACCCTATGAATTATGGCATGGCTATGCACCGAGTGTTAAATACTTTATAATCTTTGGAAGTAAGTGCTAAATATTAAAAGACACTAGGAATGGAAAGTTTGATGCTAAGAGTGATGAAGGCATATTCCTAGGGTATTCCACAAAAAGTAAAGCTTACAAGTGTTTGAACTCTAACACTAACAAAACTGTGGAAAGTGTGAATGTCAAAATTGATGAGCATGCAGAAAGAAATGAAGCTGACAACAAAAGAGAACTAGAAGATTATAGATCTTTTGTGTATATTAAGGAAGAAGAAGAAGCAAGTAACAGACTTGCACCTGATGTTGAGTCTCGAGTAAGCAATGTCGAGTGATAGACAGATGTTGCTGAGCATCAGGAAAACAATGCCAGAAGAGAACAAGAACATGTTGAGCTATAAGAAAATGTTGTCGAGTATCAAGAAGAGGTTGCCGAGTATTCAAAAGTTGAATCTGACAATCTTGTTGGGGAACCTGATGAAATAGAGGAGAGAGGAGCTGAACCTATTTTGGTAAAATATGTAAGAAGACATCACAAGCCTGAACAGATAATTGGAGACAAAAATACTAGAATTCAGACCAGAAGTAAGACTAAGGATCCAACATTCCTATTGTGTGAATTTGAACCAAAGTCAACTAGAGAGGCATTGGAGAATGAAGATTGGATACAAGCAATGAATGAAGAGATTGACCAGATTGAGAAGAATCATACTTGGACTCTGGTGCCGAGACCTGAAAACAAAAATGTTATAGGAACAAAGTGGGTGTTTAGGAATAAGATGAATGAGAATGGTGAAATAACTAGGAACAAAGCTAGGCTAGTATGCAAAGGCTACGCACAAGAAGAAGGAATAGATTATGGGGAGACATTTGCCCCTAAAGCTAGATTGGAAGGAGTAAGAAATCTTCTTGCATATGCTGCTTATAAAGATTTCAAGGTATATCAAATGGATGTCAAGTCTGCATTTGTGAATGGTATACTAGAAGAAGAAGTTTACATAGAATAGCCAGAAGGTTTTATTGATCCAAACAGAAGACACATGGTGTGCAAACTAAAAAAAGAACTATATGGATTGAAACAAGCTCCTAGAGCATGGTATGAGAAGTTCCACAACTACTAGATATAGATTGGATTTTCAAGAACAAATGACACAAGAAATCTGTACATGAAGGATGAAGAAGGTAAAGGTATCCTGTTGGCAAAAAAATTTGTGGATGACATTATTTTTGGTGGACAAGATTAATTGTTTAAAAGATTTTCAAATGAAATGCAAACTGAATTTGAAATGAGTATGTTTGGTGAGATCAAATTATTTGTTGGTTTACAAGTATATCAGAAGAAGAATGGAATTTTCATTACACAGTCTAAGTAAGTTAATGAAATACTAAAAACTTTTGGGATGGAAGATGCTAAACCAGTGAGTACTCCTATGGTTACTAGACAAAAGTCATCTAAGAATGATGATGCTGCAGAAGTGAATCAGACTTTGTACAAATCCATGATTGGAAAATTATAGTATGTTATACATAGTAGACCAGATATTGCACTAGCTGTTGGGATTGTGGCAAGATTCTCTGCCAATCCTAAGGAAACACACATGATGGCTGTAAAAAGAATTATGAGATATTTGAAAGGAACTGCTAACTATGGTCTATCTTATAAGAAGGATGACAAATTTGAACTTAGAGTTTATACAGATGCTGATTGGGCAGGAAATGTAGATGACAGAAAGAGGACTAGAGGTGGAGCTTTCTTTCTTGGATAGAGATTAGTCTCCTGGACGAGCAAGAAACAAAATTGCATTTCCCAATCTACTGCCGAGGCCGAGTATGTTGCTGCTGCAGTAAACTGTTGAAACTTGGTATGGATAAAATAATTGTTGATAGGCATGAAAGAAGAAATTACTGAACCTGTTGTTATTTTCTGTGACAACACAAGTGCTATCAATATTTCTAAGAATCCAGTGATGCACACTAAGACCAAGCACATTGCAATCAAGTATCACTACTTGAGAGAATTAATACAAGATAAAGAAGTCCGAATGGAATATGTGAATACAAAAGAACAATTAGCAGACATATTCACTAAAGCTTTACCCAAAGAAGCTCACGAGTATTTGAGAAGTCAATTAGGGGTTCTTCCCGTAATTGAGGCTGCCTAGACAAGCTAGGAGCACTACATCAAATATGCTACAGTAGAATATTTGACAAAGTGATGCAAAAGATTGTCACACTTTAGGGCTGGCCTAGAGTTGTGAAAAAGAGAAAAGACAAGGAATCAGTCATAAGCAAGATGATAGAGGGAGAAGACACTGAGCTGCACAGATATTATCTACATATAATGGATGTATGTTTTAGTTGCTGCTTTGACATTTTTGAAAAAGAGAGAGATGAACTGATATGATAACACATGCCACTGAAAAGTAAGGGTGATGAACTGAAATGAAAGATCAGGATAGAGGGAGATCTGAATACTTCTGATGGTCACAGAAGTGAGGCTTATAGGATTTTGAATCAGAATGAAGCTAAGGATATTACAAATAATTCTCTGATGAACAGATAAGTTTTTGGATTGGTTGGTAATCCATGTGTTATTCAGGTGATATCATATGGTGTTTCCATCAATGCCAAAGAGGGAGATTGTTGGAAACTGCAATTGAAACAATTGTTGTATTGTCATTGATGTCAAACCTTAACTGGTAAGACTGTTGCTACTTAGGAAAGTACTATATCAATTTGAGTGTTGCTAAGGGGATAGGCAAGGTTGGTAACTATAGCACCTAGGGAAAGGTTGATTTATCTTGATACTAAAAAGTGTACTTGACTATGTTGTACAATGATGAGACAATGTATTTTTTATCTTAGTAAGACTGAAGACTAAATTGGTAGGCTTGACCGAGCAAAGAATGGAGAAATCATGTTTAAGCTGAGCAATGTTAGTGTCGACCGAGTCAGTGTATGCCAAGAAAAATTCTAGTGTCGACCGAACAATAGTTAATTGCCGAGGAAGATAATGTAAGCCAAGTAAACATTTTTAGTAATGACCGAGCTTTCTACATGAAGACCGAGTAGTTGATCACAGTATTGACCGAGCATCAGCATTTTTATATTTGAAGAGAATTTAGTTTTGGAGCTGACATTATTGAATTCTTGGATTATGTAAAACGCGTTAACTTTATTTATTGATTGTTTGAAAGCATTAAATGCACTGTAAAATGTTTTATTGTAAATCTTTAAGAGATTTGAGATGATTATAGAAAAGGAGTCAAAGAACATGAAGTGGGTAGATTCAATGAATCTGACCTAACCCTAAGATCTATGAATGAGATTGAGCGGCATAAGATGAGTTAACCTAATTGAGGAAAGTATAAAGGGAACCTAAGCATTTGGATATGTAAGTGCATGGGTGAATAGAGAATGTTGGAAGATCAAATTTTTTTTACTAATTGTTTAAGCAGGAAAGGCTGAAGGAGAATTGTGGTGGTTTCTTGAAGAAAAGTTCCAAGAAGATCAGAGATGGAGATGGAAAAGTTTTAAAGTCAGTAAACCAACATCAGTGTATGAAATCGGATCTGATATTTGCAAAGTGAGTTGTATATTTTTCAAATAAATATTTCTGCTACTTTCTAACCATTGTAACAGTCAAAATCCTTTTAACAGAGGTTGACCTAACAGTCATATGTTAAATCCTTTGAACAAGGTTGCATTCTAATGGAGTGTATGTAAGTCCTATGACAAGGCTCACTTTTGACAGGGTGATTGAAATCCTTTAACCAGGTCACACATGATAGTGTGTATTGTAACCTTTAACAAGGTTGGCTTTTTACCGAGCTCACTTCAGAAGAGTGAAAATAATAGTAGAATGTTACAAAGTGGTTTTTCCCACATTGGGTTTCCACTATAAATCTTGGTGTTAATACTTGTGTGAATGTTTTGGTTTGAACATTTCTATATTTTACAAGTTAAGTTACAGCTGGGTAGTGGACTACATTGTTATATGTTTCTATTATTGAATCAATGATGACCGAGTTTATTTTGGTTATTGGATCTGATTTAAGGAAAAAAATTTGAGATTGTTTTATACATCAGGACCTGAGAATAACTGATTCACCCCCCCTCTGTTGTTCTAAATCATATTAATAGAAACAATATGTAACAAATGGCATGGCATGAGATAGATACATACCTGATCTCAGTGGCTCATGGCATTAATAAAATACAACACAGTTCCATAGGCTCATGGGCCCTAAAGGAGACAAAGCCATCAAAATGAGGAATTAACGGCAAGCCACAGGTTCACGAGCCATCCAGTGCCATGAAAGTACAAAAGGAATAGGTCATGCCCTAGGAAACATGCAATGCCCCTAAAACAAACTTAGAAATAACAAAACACACATGCTTTCTCATGGGTCGTGTGTGAAAAAGATACAGCAGGCTCGTGCCCTAGCAAGGCACTAAAAAGCTGAAAGCATTAACATAGTGCCCTCGACCTCAATCAGAATGTCATAGCTCAACAATGGCATTCAACAATGATACCATGCTATAGATCTCAGCCCTGATCAAATGCCAGTGAGTATGAAACACAATTCCCTAAGGCTAGGTATGAAGGGACATAGCATCAAAGATAATGTATAGAGGAGATACAAAATAATGCCAGTATTTTGAGATCATACAAAGAATTCACAATGAACATGCAAAAAAAAAAAGATATGATATGAATGTCCAATGAAACCTACCTTGATCAATGCATTGCAGGACAGACATTTCTTGATGTTTCTAAAATTAAATGCGAGACTCCGAATGAAGAATAGAAGCTTGCCAAGTGCCGAGAAGGAAAGTTGGATGTCAGTTGATTACCCATTTTCAAAAAGGGGTTTTGATGCAAAGATACATTATTCATTTCTCCCCTTCTTTTTAGGGTTGAGGTTTTATTTTTTATGCCATGTATTCTTGCAAAACATAGATTTAATATGATAGGTTATTAGATGTGCTTTCGCTATTTTGGGTTGAGAGCCATTTATTGAATTAGGGTAATAAATATTTAGATCCATGTTTTATTTTAGGCATAGGTGGATTTTGTTCAAAATGTAAATATTTTAAAATATATTTCCCCATTTTGGGTTGAGGATATTTTAAAATATAGTTTAAGTTCACATTTTGTGTCTTAGTGGGATAGGGTTTTAATGTAAAAGTCATTGAAAAAGGATGTTATTGTAAATTCTGACAATGGTATTTTATAAACCATTATCAGAATCCTATTTTTGGCGCATGACTTAGAGTGGGCAAGGTTATTCCTTTGACCATGTTTTTTAGGCATCCTACTTTTCCGCTGCCCCTAAAAACTCAAGAATCTCACATCCGAGTTTATGAGGCATCTTCATGGACCTATTTACGGGATTTTCCATTTTGAGGAGGTTTTGGGTCATGAATGTAGATTCCTATGGGTTTTCTTTTTATACCTCTCACTTGTGTGATTGAGGTTAGTTCTTCTTTCCCTCTTTCTTAGAGGTGAATGCTTGTAGCTCAGGAGAAGCAGATTGATGTACTTGGCTCCTTTCATTGAAAATAAAATAGTATTCCTTCTCATCCCTTTTATTTTCTAAATTTTCCTATTTGAATTCATGTCAAAGCTATTGTGATCCTGTTATCCTTTACTTTGCACATTTGTTCAAGTTGAATGTTCAGGAAAGTGTTTTGCAGTTGTTGTTCTAATCTGTGTACATTTGGTTTTAAGTTGTGGGATTTTTTCCCTTCTTTTAACACAAATACCTCTTTGTTTCAAGAATCGTCAAGGCAGATAGGGTCAAGTTGTGAGTTACCAAGTTATTTCAAGTGTTATTGTGAGTTTTGATTCAATCTATGGATCTTTCAGTTTGGTGAGTCACCTAGTTTTAGTTTTAGTTTCATGCACTTTCTCTCCCTTTTCCTTCAAAGTTCAGTTAAGTTTCAGGTGATTCAAGGGAAAGCTGGTCCCTAATCTGGAGGTCTACTCTCGGATAGGTAACCCACAACCTAAGAGTAGTCCCATGCTTCATAGGATTGCTAGGTTCTACACTGAGCCATACTCTGGTGCAATCCCTAGTGAAACCAAGACTTCTGAAAATATGTTCTTATTTTTTGATGTCCTTAATTTTGATTAAGACCAAGGAAATGATTTTAGATAGGCAATATGAAACATGAAAATGGATGATAAAATTAAGGGATGGATAAGACAAAGGATTATTGTAGGGTGTGGATAAAGTGAAGTAGAAAGGATGTATGAAGCCTTGCCAAGATCAAAGATGGAAAAAAAGGATATGGATGGATGTAGGACTATGAAGGATGTGATAGGTAGGATTGCATGAATGAAACTTGCCCCCAAGTGTAGAGGGTAATGGATTACACATGACGCTTGTTTGCCAAGTTTTCATCATGGTACTTGCCCAAGGTCCCATAGGAAGTGGTTTTCACCATAGGATGAATTATTTCTCTTGATATATTTTTTTGTGTCACATAAGGTGCCTGTTTACTAAGTTTTCACCAAGGTAACCATTTTCTTTCTTTCTTTTGTTTTTGTTTTTTGTTTTTTTTGGCATTTTTGGAAGACAATGGACATAGGAAATGACATGAAGGAAGGACTCAAGCATCTTGTTCTTTTGGCAGTATTCCTAAAGTATGTATTGTAATGGACCATGGATGTTTGAAAGTATACTCAAAGATGTTCATAGGGTGATGGAAAAAGGGGATGAAATGGATGAAAAGATGGACTAGGGTAAGAGTTTATGCATAGGATTGGATAAGTGGGATGGAAGGATGGAAAATAGGTGTTTGATAATGAATGGGGGATTGGAAGAATTGTGTATGGGTGGATGGAAATGTTGGCAAGATCAATGTTGGCACACACCTTGAGGGGTGGTGGAGTGATGGAAAGAAAATTAATTTTGGATTTTGGGATTTAGATGGAGGAGTGGACATGGATTTTGGGACACAAGGAACCAAAATGGATGAAGTAGGTGATGGAGCATATAAGGTAGTGAATTTTGGTACATAGGGACCCAAAATATATTTGGTCTTGATGGAAGACATTTATGTGGGGTATTAATGGGAGCCTTTGGAATAGCAAGCTTGGATGCCAATTTTGATTTTTCATTGGGATATTGTGCTTCGAGGAGCTTTTTGGGAATCCACATGGTTTTTAATTTTTCATTATTTTGTGGGTCCTTGGAATGCATTTCTTGCATAAGGGATTTAGAAACCCATACATCTTTTGACTTTTATTTTTGATTTATTAGCCTTTGTGGCCTTTTGGATATTTCTTTTTTGTTTTGGATCATATGTTTCTTTATTTTTTAATGTTGATTAGATAGGACATGTTGATCCTTGATTGCATGTGGATTTATTGACTTATGGATTTTATTTTTGGCATCCAAATTGCTTGGAAGGGAAGTGGTATTAATGGGTGGATAGGCATTGTATGGATAATTTTTGGATGGGTAGATAGTTCTCAAAGATGTTTTCCTTTGCTGACTTGCATGTGGGAAAAGGTAAGTGGATTGTCAATTAGTGGATGGAGGAATATATGAAACTAAGATAGATGGAAGGAATGAGGGAGAAGGCATATGATTGGGTTTATATGGGGGAATGTTGGATGTATAGGGGATATCAAAATCTTGATGGTGAGCTATATAGTCAAGGCTCTGATAATATGTATTTTCTTTGATATCAAGGGGTTCTAATATCCTTGTTCATTGAGGCATAACCCCTTTCCTTGATAATGCATTTTTTGTCAAATATTCTTAGGAATTGGATACTGATTATTTTTTAAACAAGATGCAAGTCCATTTTGAGACAGAGGAGGTACATATAGAATAGTAGGACTATGAAATAGACTAGACTAAATGAACGTAGATGAACCAATTTGATATTTAATAGGATCATTATTAACATGGATAGAAATGATGGGATATTGGGGTGGAAATGGGAGATTATGACATGGAAAGGGAGGGATGATGGGATCTTGTGGTGTATGGGAAGGATTATGACATGGCGATGGAGGGATGATGGGATCTTGGGGTGGACATGGAGGATTACTTTGATCTTGACATGGAAGAGGATCATTGGATGGAGTGTGAGGGACATCATGGTATTTATTAGGGAGTGGATTATGAATGGAACTCAAAGGAATTATTTTCTCTTGGAATGTAAGGGGATCATGTTGAATAGGAAACAAATGGATAAGGGGGTCATCATGAGATTCTGGCAATATGGCATCTCAGTAAATTGATTGGACAGTCTGGGTATCCTGATCTTGACCAATTTTAGGACTTGTTTCTTTATATGTTGGATTATCCTCTTGACATGGGATATCTACGGTGGATTCTTGAAAGGAATCGATGCTTGGATATGATGGGGATGGACCTTGACTTGCAATCAGTGGGTTATCTTTACTTGGGAATGGGGAATATGATGGTATTGGGTCTAAGACTATTGAGTTGTACAAGGGACCTACACTAAAGAATGGAGTAGATTGGATTTTTATTTTGGATAGCCCTTATGGGTAGACTAGAAATGTTTCATTATTGGATGCATTTCTAGGTGGAGATGGTGTGGAGGAAGAAATGGTGGGAGATATAGAGATTTCTCGTGGGACTTTTCTAGACATAGGTATGTGATTTTGGTCATGTTTGGGAATGGTGTATTGACATATATCCATATCCTCATTAGGAGAATCATTGGGACATTCAACACAATAATTGTATAGACTTATGATAGTGATGGTATTAATTGTCAAATTGGGGTTTTCTTTTGTATATCTAAGGTTAGCTTTATTATCTTGTCTGGTTGTAGATGCCTTGTCTTTTCCATGATCCATCAATGGATTTTGGAATATGTAATGGTCTTGGTTGGTGGTGCCAAAATTTGTGACAACTTCAATTTCATTACAATCGATGAAATCTTGGACAATGTGCTTAAGTTGCATGAAACTACTTATTTTGTGTCGCTTAGTTCTGTGATAGTTACAATAACCATTATAATCCCACCATGTTGGTTTTTTAGGACCCTCATAATGTCTTATCTCAAGTAAAGTAACTAAATGGGATTGTATCAATTTATTTAGGATCATCTCAAGAGGTTCTACAAGAAGTGTAAAATCTCATTGAGGATTAGGGTTCCTTCTTTTATAACTTTGTTATTGGGTAAGCATATCGATCTATTCAAGACTTTGATAGGAGTAGTGATGTTAACATTGTGAGTTGTTTATGCTAGTTGGGTATCTTGGATTAGTGCTAGTTGGGTATGTCGGATGCATAGTCTATAATAATTTTTTCCTTCAGGTGTCCATACATTGCTACAAATTTTTTACTTGTCATCTTGCAAAGTATCGAATAGTGCGAGAAAGGCCCAAATTGATTGAGATAGATATGCTTCTACTTCTTTCAAATCATTGTCGACACCCATCACTAGATTTCAGGTATTAAATTGGTTTCAAGTTTAAAATGATGCCACTAAGATTGGTATACATTGTATTTAGCTCCCTACGAATCACAATAAGATGGATAACATCAAACTTTAGTATTAGTTTAGGATCAAGAATTTGAAATATATCTATAGTGAATTGGTCACATTGCTTTGTTTACAATAGAATATCCCTATGATTATCTATACTTTGTTAGGTGACCCTCATTTAACCATTAAGATCCATGAATTTTGTTTAGTACTTGCACACAAATTTCAATTGAACTCCCTCTAACTCTATGAGGCTCATGCTATGAGGTATTTATCTTGTCAATGAAAATCTGTCATAACTATAGTGCTTTTATATTCTATATCAATATTTTTAGTAGAATTGAGGAGTGCATTGTACATAATTTTATAAGCTTTTACCAGTGTCCTCACAACTCATCTACTAACCTTAATCTACAATTTTGGAACTTGCAGTTACTCCTACTCTGAGGCTTGATATCCTCAACAACTTCAATTGCATTTTCATGAAGGATAGAATCAGCTCCACACAACACCTGATCCTTTTGTATCAATCTCATGGGGTTGAGTTAGGGGCCTAAAATGATGATTATCAAAGAGGACCTTGTATTTTCCAACTTGATATATATATATATATATATATATATATATATATATATATATATATATATATATATATATATATATATATATATATATATATATATATATATATATATATATATATATATATATATATATATATATATATATATATATATATATATATATATATATATATATATATATATATATATATATATATCACTGACTAGCTCTATCAATAGATTATCTTAATAAATCTCAAGGAACTATCACGTATTAATTTATTTGGGTTTATTACTGAACATTTATAACATTAATTTTTGACAATAAATCCCTGTTCTTCTTAGAGTCATATTCTCATCACCAATTCTCCACTAAATATCACGTCTTTCTTCATTTCAATGTCTTCAATATCATTCATGATTCATAATTTCCAGTTCATCGTAGAGTTCTTATATTAGAAGATTCATAGAGAACATTACATTTATTATTTACAAAAGGTGGCAGTGTCTCAAATTCATGACTAGAAACTAAAGAAATACCAGAGACAATTTAGATATTCAATGAGGAACTAGCATTTTGATAGTAACCTTTTAACAAGAAGATTCTTTAATATGTCTCCAATGGTCAACCTTCTACTTATGGAACTCTTATTGCTATTGTTCAGGCTTAGAATTGTTACCTTACATCAGGCATTAAGGCTAACAACAATTCTATCCTGACAATGGAAACCTCTCCTAGCTATGGGTAGACTATGAATGAAGAGGAATCTCTGGATTCTAGGTCGGTTCCTATAAAATGTGGAATATCACTTTCCTGATCTACAAATTGTTGGGAAAAGGGAAAAAAATACTATAACTAAAAGATTAGGGTGATACACCAATGAATAATTCAGACTTTGCAAAAAAAAAAGAAAATTCAATCCTGACTCATGAATGAATATCTTAACACTTTGAATCTCTGCTCAACATATAGGTTAATAAATTCATGCTATCAGGGTTCTACCACAAACAACTTGGATAATTAATAAACATACGTTTCTCATACAAGGCCTAGGGGCAATTGATTATCTTAAGAAGGAACAAAATTTCATTCACTTCCTTTAGATAATAAATGATTTGACACTCGTTAGAAAAGATGAAAACATGATTCAATATCGAAACCAATACACAAATAGGAGTCAAAATATCTAGTTCATTCCTTAAAAAATCTGATAAAATGATTACAAAAATGGCCTTCAAAGCACTTAGGAATTATATTTTCACTATATGCCCTCTCTCCAAAATCTGCAACCCCTAATTGATCATAAAAATTCAATTTTATATCCTCTCTCTGCCTCAAATTTGAAAATCTAGGCTCATAAAAAATGCCCAATTTTAAACTAAAAATGTGCCCAAAAACGTGCCACTAACCGAGCTTATAAGAACTTAGTCTAAATGCCCCTAAATTTTGGCTAGTATTAAGGAATTAAATCCTTTTACAAAAAGAATTGCCAAAATTATTATTAATTTAAAAAAAAACTAATATTAAAATATGCCCCTCATTCCTAACTTAGATAAAAAATCTAAGTGTGAACTACATACAATGTGGAGAAGTCGACAACTTTCAATCCACTTGCAATAATACACAAAAACTGAGGAGATGAAGATGCAAGGTGGCACTATAAGTAGTTTTCGAGGCTCTGTTGGAACTGCATACGCATTAAAGGCATTTGCTTGGCGGATTCCAATTTTTATTATCTTTATTTGATCTCGGCATTTGAGTTTATGTTATTCTTCAAAGAAATTTAGGGGAAATGAAACCCTAACATACAAGAGAAACTACAAAAACCTCTAAAGGAACTCAACATTTGATTGTGAATGAACTAAACTGCTGGATTCGAGCCCTCTGTTGCACTAGAGATCACTGTGACTTTTGTTGACTGATGTGTATCTCATACTGGGAACTCAGTATTGAAAACAAACTCAAGTTTGATCAAACTGTAAGTTTATTTTTTGAACTCTTTGTTTATCTTCTTGCAATGAATACCATGAAATTTTGACCATGCATAAGTCATGGGCTCTCCTTGTGTAACTGTTGCTATAAAATATGACTATTTCTTTCGAAAATGTAGTCACGATTATGAATCTTAGTTATATCTTTGTATTAATAGTCAAATGACTGGTGTATTAACTTGTTCATGGCAACATGTCTTTGGATCCATTATTTATATTTTTTGAACTGTCATTTGTTTGCACTTTCAAACTGTGACTTAACCGTGGCTCCATGGATTTGATTCATTTGTTCATGCTATAGATCTAGGTTTTATTTGATACAAGCTCCACATATTTCCATCTGGGCTCAACTGTTGGTTTATCTTTTGCATACCATATATGGGTTCAAAAGTATTAAACTCGAAACTGTTCACAACACTTTTTGTTTGTAAGCTATTAATACATCTTACCATGTATGACCATTATGCGACTGTTGTAAATCCGTGAGCTTCATGTATGTAACCTAGAAATAGTTGCGGGTTTTAACTGTAGGTTATCTTCATTTGATGAGTTCAAAACTTGTGAACTCGAGCTATATTATTGCAGTCGTGGCTTGATATTAGATGCTAACAGTCACTATTGGCATCGGGTGACTGATGTTCATTTGTTTCTTCCACACCACAAGCTTGCTCTATACTTACGGCACCCACTGTTACTTTCTTCTTTTGCTTCTTCTCTAGCATTGAACACAAACTCGAGGCTCAAAAATTGTTTATATTGGAAATCATGACACCCACTGTTGTTTACATTAATAGTCTTAGTTTGCTTATTCTCTATGTGGGTTCGAATCTTGTGAACTTGAACTGTTCAAAATACTTTTTGTTTGGAATTGTGAATACATCTTTACGATGTATGACACTCATGACTGGCATAGAATAAAAAATTTCATTTATAAATTAGTAATAGTCATGGGTTTTCACTGTTGTTATTTCATTTGGCACATAAAGCCATGACTGTTACTAATTATCAGAGTTCTTCAATTCACTAAAGGAAAACAATCCTTGACACCTTTTAATAACTGGAAGACATGAAAGTGACTGTCACACTTTTTCCTTGAAAGCTCAAATTCACTGAATGAGAATGAACTTGGTTTAATGAACTTACTGATATATCAAAAATTGATTGTTGTAAACATTTGCTTATTTCGACCTTGCTCAAGCTTTTACTGGTGAACATTTTACCTTTCACTATTGTAACATGAAGTTGATTATTTATTAAGCTCAAATATCCATAGTTGTGTGGTCATTTGAATTCATAGAGCTTGATTTAATAGATTTATCACAGTTTGTACACAAACTATGATTATAGCATAGAGCATCCAAATTGTTTCACTTTGCTGACATGAATAGAACCTTGTGTAATCAACAGCTATAAACTTGATGAGCTTGTGAACTCATTTCTTTGCAAACCATATATGAAGAGCTTGGAAATGATGGACAGTTGCTCCAGGAAACCATAAAAATGCCTCTTAATGACTTACTAAAGTTGCAAGGTTATGAGTGAAAAATGTTAAAGATATAATCTGTTATAAATAAAACCATTGCATCTTTCACTCATAACCTTCGCAAACCTTAGAAGGTGATTATGACTGAGAGATGCTCAACACAACTATTATTATTTCCATAGAAAATAAGTGACTCTCTCCTTTATGACATTCCACTGTTAGCTGCACATACTCTGTTCCAGTTTATACATATTTTCAACTTTATGTTCAGCTTGCATCCTGTAGCTTTGTCTACTGTATATAATTCACATTGATGTTGAATCTGCACTTAATATGATAAGTACAACAAGATGAAAATGTTTGTTCACTATTAATGAAATTCAAGCATGGGCTTGTGACATTCAAAAACATTAGAATTTTTAACTAGTGAGGTTCGAACATGGGTTCAAGACACTCAATAAAAAAAAACTGTAAACACTTTATGATTTAATAGCTTAATCTTGAAGCACTCTTTTGTATTCAGAAAAAAATATGTTTATGATTTGAAAATGCACTTAGGAATAGTAAGGACATATTTGTACCAGTATTTATGCAGCACCATTTATATCTTGAACTGGAAAGTTGGCAATCATTGGCATTTCTTGTAGCATTCTTATCATAGAAACCAGCTTGATCTACATCTTTGACAATGACTGAATATGAACACTAGTCAGCTGTTATCTACAAGATAATCTGTTAAGCTATCAAATAACATCATTATGAAATACATTATCTAAAAAAGGTTTCTCAGTTTGAAACATACTAATTCCCTTTAATTCAGACACCTGGTTAATAAAAAGGGCAGTGAGTGTCAGTGTACATTTCCTTATTTCATTTAATTTTCCAGATTGATGTAGTATTGAAAACTTGATTGCTACAGTATGGTATTTGTTTCTCATGTATTGCTTAGATCCATCAGGATCTAACCATATTTTCCTTTCTCATGCAGATAAAGACTTGGACTTATCAAGACCTAAATGTAGAGACCTAGCAGACAACCAGCTGACACAACCAATACAAAAGGCAATGCATGGGACCCCTATTCCATACTTCAGTCTTTCTTTTAATTCTGCAATGTACTCTATTTATTGATGAAACATGGAACAAGAAAGGATGTTTGTATATCACATTCAGTATGAAAGTACAATGTAATGATTATTTATGAATTTTGGCAATTTTTTGGAATGATAATCAATACTTAGAGTACAATAATGACATGTAGAATGAATGCAATAAGGACATGTAAACTAACAAAACCTGCAAGGCAGTGTTAATTTGACCAACAAAATGCAACCTTTTCCTACTAATGCTTATTGTATTGTATGCTAGATTTTTAAGTAACAGCTATAATTTCAACAAGGTCCTAATTGTAGAAGTATTGTGAGCATAGGACACAAAAGAAATCATTTTTCGGGGGACTGGGATTGGTAGAAACTCTTGGTGTTGTGGGTGAAAAAAAACCTTTAGCCAAAGTGGAATTTGTGTTCTCAACTAGTTGGACTATTTTGCAGCGTGTATTTTCTTCTTCTGAAAGATATTGCATCTTCTTTCAATTGTGTAGAACTTCCATTTAACATTGTTTACAAGGAACAATGACAATACTTCAAAAATTTGCTCTATATTTTTCTATTATCGAGACCATTGAACATGTACGTCTGAACCTATGAACAAGTTGAACCATTTGAACTATATGAAATGATTCAACAACCCTTTCAGATGCCACCTCCTATGAAATATATTTTTTACTATAAGATTATGCACAAAATTATGTAAATTTCACCTTTAACCATCATTAATGGGATAAGGGATTTGTTTTAAAAATTTAGATTGGGTTGCTATACACAAGCCAATAACTGGCTCTTTTTGGGTACTGGTTTCTCTTGAGAAAAATAGAGAACTCCAGGACATCTCTAGTAGAGGAGAATAGTGCCTAGCTCCATTGGGTAACAAATTAAAAGAAGAATAGGATACAAGGAGCTTCTTGTAGATGGGTGGAGGGGAGATGGGAAGAACCAACAAGCCAAAAACTAAGATAAAAAAAATAAAACCTACAAAGCTAAAACTTATTTACAAGTATATACAAGAAGGAAAATCCTACCACAATGTTCATAAGAAAAATGGTCATGGGAACCCATTAACCAGTTGAGAGAAATATGTGCCATCTTAGAACAATGGATTATGCCCATATGATGTAGTTGGAAACAACTGGCACCTAGCAAAATCTTTAATGTTGAATACCAAACTAATGGAATGCAGAAATTTGTTGAATAAATGTTCATATCCAAAGAACCAACCTTCATCATAATAATTTATAACAGTTCTTGTTTCATGTAGGGTTTCTATAAAATAATTTAAGCGATTATTGATTATGGATTTATCAATGATATAAGGACATGCATGGAGCAAAAATATTATCAATAAAGAATCTCTCATTTGAATTATAAAATGAATCAAAATCCACATATGCAGGTGATGGTTGCAATACTTGAATATTATACTCCTCAAGCATGGGTGTTAGCAATAAAAATGTACTAACACAACTGAGAGAGGGGATGAATCAGTTGTGTGACAAATCTAAAACTTAAATCATTTTAATCTTATTAATTTAAATAAACTAAAATAATAATATAACCACAAAATCAGAAGACCATAACACAAGGAATTGTTGTCGAGGAAAACCTTGTTAAGGGAAAAACCTCGATGGGGATGGAACCCAATAATGATGCACTAAAATATCTTATCTTTGTTAGGAGACCTAGCCCCATTAGGATCTATTTATTACATTCAGTACATGTCCTTGCTGAAGGAAAAACCCTGTTAGGAGTCTTTCCAACCTTGTTAGGAGTTGAGTACAAAGGTAGGCTCACTTCCCAAACTTATTTCCCAAAGTGAAGTTTAAATCCACATTCTAAAGGTTAAACCCACCTTCTTGATCCACTATCCAAATAAATGTATAAGAGTATACAATCATAGTAATAAATTGACTTATGACAAATATCCTTTCTTGTATAGTTTTAATGAAGTTCTCAATGAATGATCTCTTCTCTACATCCAATAGACAAGATCACAACCATTTGAGACATACTACACTCCAAGGAATGACTTTCCTTTATACAAGTTATGAAAAGCAATTGGGTCGGCCTATTAGGACTTCCCCAATGTAAAAATGAGCACATAAACCCTTCTAAGATACACACAATATCTTAAATAATTATAGAACAAATACAAATAATCAAATGCAAGCCAAGATCTGAAATCCACTCTAGAAACCCTCTAAACACATAATCTCCTTTGTTCAACCCCAAATAGGTCTTCACAAGATCACATACCATAGATGACATCACCATGATCTCAACGACACAATAATATCACAAAATATTCTCCCATGTATCTACTATCAAGCTCTCATACCACAATCCATGCTCCCATCCAAGTTATCCCAAAAGCTCAGAGACCATCTTTGTCATAATCTATTGTTACTACACTAGAACTAGTCTCCACTAAATCATTCATAACTCATGAAAAGAACCAGATAATAATCTATGATCTTAGAAATAAGGTCTACACACCTCCTTCTTTACAAATATAAGCTCACATACCTTGGAACATCATAGGATGTTCATACCACTTTGTCAGACCTATTTGTTCCTATCATAACCATTCTATCTGAGACTCCTGATGAAGCCAACTGAAAAATATGTTAAAATCAATGACAAAACATGAATGTCAAAACTTCAAACAAAAAAAAATCCAGCAATCTCCCCGTTTGGCATTGATGGAAAAATATGTGAAAAACCATCAACCCAAAAGTATCTCTTTTAATACAACCTTCTCAATATCCTCTTTAGCACTCCCCCTAACACAGTAAGTATTTTTTTCACTTGTAACACTCCTCCTTTGACATCAATGGAAAATGGTGCCAAAGGTCTTCTTCTACTCCAACTTTGGACATCTCACCTCTACAAGGTGTAGCTTTTTCAAATCTTCATGTCTGCAAAAAATCAGGTTCTTCATCATCAAAATATACTCTATTATGTACCTATGATCACTCCCCCTAAGGAGTAGATCTAAGAATTCATTCTAGAAAGTGATAAAGCTCTGATAGACACTAGACTGATGCATCGCTACATCATCTAGTTTCACACAAGGAGGGGTTTTCACCCCAAGAATACCTCTGAGGTACTCAAAACCATCTTTTGGAAAGGTTTTAGTGAATATGTCTACTATCTTCTCTTTTGTAATAATGTATTCCAATCTAACCTCCTTCTATACAACCTTGTACGTTAGAAAATAGTATTAATTGATTGAAATATGTTTGGTTTTAGAATGCATCACTGGATTCTTTGACATGTTTTCTATACTTGTATTATCATAATGTATTACAATAGGCTCTTCAAAACTTACCCCAACATCCTTCAACATTTTCTTCATCCACATAATTTGTGTACAATTTATGGTAGAAACCACACACTACTACATTTGGGGCCAAATTTCGACAGAAGTTTCCGACGGGTAACTTTTCCTTACGAATTTGGTGTTTTTTTTTTTAATAGGCCCCGATGATGTCGGTATTTCGATGGGTGTTTAATTGACCATCGAAACTCTGATAGATTCATGGTATACATTTTTTTTAAAAAGTGAAACAGCCTCATCATTTTTATTTCAATTGGAGAGCAGGAGAAAAGGAGCGAAAGTTGAGTGCGGGAGAAGGTATGTGATTTTTTCATCTTTCGAGCCTCTGGCATCATATTCAAATGCATTTCATTTTATTGTTGAGGGATTTTCTCTCTAAAATGACCACATTCTACTGGTGTCATGCCCTAGCCAATGCTATATCTCTATTATTTGATGTTATTGGTGCTTATGCTCAAGGATATCGATTCACTGTATTCAAATGTTTGGATTCATGTTTGTTGATATTACCGGCATATGTGTTTAATGATGCCATTGTATATTGTTGTCACTAAAATGATCGTATTCTACTGATGTCATGCCCTAGCCCATGCTTTAACTCCATTATTTGATGTTATTGGTGCTTGTGCTCAAGGATATCCATTTTTTTGAAATGTTGACTGTGGCTATCAAATGGACAACCCGTGAGCTTCTAGCTAGGTGCCATTTGTATTGATAGCTTAGGGCATCGGATGTATTGTATCATTGATAGTTGAGACTTTGTTAAAAGGAAATAGGACAAAGAATGATTTTTATTTAGTTTCTCTATTTTGATCCCTAAGTGGCTTACAACCCTAGAGAAGTATATGCAGATTTACGGATCTAGTTGCAGGATACATAGCAGCCCATAATTCACAAGAAATCCATGCATCCAATTTGAATAGCAATTAATACAAAGAACTAGGGTCTTCCAATGGCCCAATCATCCAAACCTTGACTGTCCCCTCAACCAGTGACCTTTCAAAACTGGGTTATCATGCAATCAATGAGTGATCCTTCATTATCCTAGTCTGCCTTGCATCCAAACATATTGGAAATACACAATACAATGACAACAAGTCTTTCACAATCCCCCTTCCCCCAAGGAACACTATCAACCATCCCTTCCACATAGCATTTCACTATTTTATGAGTGGATTGTGCAGGAACAATTAACATTAAACAAGGAGAAAACTCCTCAACACATCTTGGAAACCATTGAATTCAATAATAAATGAAACCTAACACCAACACTATTCCTTTCATAGTTGTAGGATACACGCAGTCGATAATTCACAAGAAATCCATGCATGAAATTTTTATAAGGATATCCTACTAATCAATAGGAATTTTCTTGATATGACCAATGATTATGCATTTTGATGGCAGTGTGCTAGTTCAAAAGGATAATATAAATCTAACACAATTTTTCTGATTTTCTCAAACTATAAATGTGGTTAAAAGGAAAATATTATGTGGAAAACCCACAAACCAAGCTAGCAAATGATTGTACATCAAATTATTCCTATATTCATTCAAATATTGCTATGCTTTAGCTACCTGACCTTTGAGCTTCATCTAGATGAATGTGTAGCTTTAAGATAGAGTTACTTCTTGGGCCTTACAATAGGGTGGAATATGATCAAGATTTGTTTAGGCTATATCTTTCTTAGTCCCATTGTTAGGTTCTTACGGTTCATGGTTTGAATCTATTATGGTTGTGTAAGGGATTTGTAGATGCTTTTTCTAACATAATTATTGGACACCATGATTGGAACAACTGGTTGTTGGATATTGTACACATGAATCATAATTGTCAATGGTTCTTTGTGTTCAAGAATTCATTGATCAATCTTTGAGATTTATTGTCCCAGCTTTAAAAGAGTGATAAAAGATATAGTGAGTGCTATCTTTTCCAAGTGTTTTGTGGGTGCCATTATCTTCTAGGAGTAATTTCTGGAACCAAATTATGTTCTTTGCCTCTAGTAAATATTGCAGACACAATCATCTTCTTGGTGAAGGGTTGCTTCCATCCCCATGAGGCACTATTGCATGGTTTCCATTCCCTTGTAGTATAGTGAACCTAATTTAATACAAGTGTGCACTATTTTGGGATCCATAATTTATGGCCCCTACACTATGGTTGTTAGCCTAAGATAGGCCTACCTTTGCATATAATAAGATGCCAACATGAAACAAACATCCAGAAGTTAGGGGGTTGTTCACTGTCCATAATTTATTATTTAAGTGCTAAGTGATGATGGGTATATCATGTAATTCATACCTAGTGTGTCTCTTTCTTTCTCTCCACATTTCACATTAGGATTATATGCTATAAAATACCAATGAAATCAACTATTGGTCAAATCTAATCAAAATTGCAATATAAAGATTAAAATAGATCTTGAAGAAATATGGGAACCATTTTTGACAGATATTGTAGAAACGAAGAGAATACTCCCAAGAGGAAATGATTCAATCTGGAATAATTGAAGGACAATATTTTACTTTTATATGCACATCTGCAATGTTTTTGATATATTTCTGAGATAACAAAACCATAGAAAGAATAGCATATAGAAGAAAGTAAAGAATAATGATCATATTTTGAGATATTGTGGAAACTTAAAGGAAAGAATGCTTGGTGGGGTTATCATGCAATCAGTGAGTGATCATTCATTCTCCTAGTCTACCCTACAGCCAAACATACTAGAAATACACAATACAATGATAACAAGCCTTTCACAATCCCCCTTCCCTCAAGGAACACTATCAACATCCAGACCTTGACTGTTCCCTCAACTAGTGACCCTTCAAAACTGGGTTATCATGCAATCAGTGAGTGATCCTTCATTCTCCTAGTTTTCCCTACATCCAAACATATTGGAAATACACAATACAATGATAACAAGTCTTTTACAATCCCCCTTCCCTCAACGAATTACTATCAACATTGGGACCTTGACTGTCCCCTCAACCAGTGACCCTTCAAAACTGGGTTATCATGCAATCAGTGAGTGATCCTTCATTCTCCTGGTCTTCCTTGCATCCAAACATATTAGAAATATGCAATAAAATGATAAGAAGCCTTTCACAATCCCCCTTCCCTCAAGGAACACTATCAACAAGTGACCCTTCTTCTTATCAACCATATCCAATGTTTCATTGAAGTCATGGCCAAGAATGAAGATCACCTTACCCATACCATTCATGGATTCTGAAATGTTGTTACAAACTCCTAAAAAATTTTCTATTGCTTCTTGTTGCTTCTTTAAATACTTCTTCTACCACAATGTCCTCCTGCCCCATCTTCTTGATCTTCCTGGCTAAAGCGAATGAATCCACACACAATAACCCAAAATGAAGGGTTTTGTATCCTTTAATGAATCTCAGTCACTGGTAACACATGGACAGTCAAACCAATAGTCTCTAAAGCATTCAATAAGTGAATATGAATGTTTGAAAAATTTCCTCTCAACTTCCCCAACCACTCCTAATCGGTTAGAGGGATATTTCTAGAATCTCCACTATTCCTATCCTTACCAACAATTCTTAAACATACTTTATCTGATATGATAATAACATGCTAAACTGAACCAATGGCATGTTCTTCATGTGGTACAAGGAAGATTTGGCTATCAAATCTTCCTTCGTACAAGCTGAGCACGAGAGAAGGTATGTGATTTCTTCATCTTTGATTGGTATCTTTGACGGGCAATGTCTTTTGAGCCTCTGGCATCATATTCGATAGCAAATTTCAAATATATTGCATTTTATTTCATCATGAATGTTCACTAAAATGACCGCATTCTACTGGTGTTGTGCCCTAGCCCATGCTTTATCTCCATTATTTGATGTTATTGGTGCTTGTGCTCAAGGATATCGATTCATTGTTTTCAAATGTTTGGATTCACGTTTGTTGATATTACAATTCATCATATCAGATAAAGTATGTTTAAGAAGTTTTAGTGTCTAAACACTCAACTAATCCCTCTAACCAATTAGGAGTGGTTGGGGAAGTTAAGAGGAAAGTTTTCAAACATTCATATTCACTTATTGAATGCTTTGCAGACTGCTGGTTTGACTGTCCATGCATTAATGTTTAGAAGAGATCAATGAAGTATTTAAAGACATTCTTACATTTTTGGAGAGGTTTAAGAGGCACTTATCATGACTGTACCCTCACAAACAGCGGCATAGATTGGTTTTACTAAGTTTCCTTTCTCTGCCGCAGGGGTACAGTCAGAGGGTTCATTGACAAAATGATCCTTTGAATGGTTACTATGAATATGAATAATTTGATATAGCATATTGCTCATTTTACTTGAAGTTTGGAATAGCTTGTGCAAGGGTGAAAGTAGTTTTGATCATTTTGGTCATGACTATTCCTCTACACAGTAGAAAATGTAACTATCTAATGATTATATGTAATGTTGAATAGATTAAATGCTTTATTCTTGGTAGAAGTGAATGGAAGGAATAGTGTTGGTGTTAGGTTTCATTTATTATTGAATTCAATGGTTTCCAAGATGTGTTGAGGAGTTTGCTCCTTGTTTAATGTTAAATGTTCCTGCACAATCCACTCATACAATAGTGGAATGCTATGTGATTGACAATTTCATACAACTGGTCTTTTGGCATGTATTAAATACAATCCAATCACTTATTGAATGCTTTTGAGACTACTGGTTTGACTGTCCATGCGTTACCAGTGTCTAAGATTCATTAAAGGATACAAAACCCTTTTTGGGGTTATTGTGTGTGGATTCAAATGTAGGTTTGATTTGGTTAATGTTTAGAAGAGATCAATAAAGTATTTAAAGACAATCTTACATGTTTGGAGAGGTTTGAGAGGCACTTATCATGACTGTACCCTCACAAACAGCGGCATAGACTGGTTTTACTAAGTTTTCTTTCTCTATTTTGAGGTTTCCTTTCTCTGTCGTAGGGGTACAGTTAGAGGGTTCATTGAAAAAATGATCCTTTGAATGGTTACTATGAATATGAATGATTTGATATAGCATATTTCTCATTTTACTTGAAGTTTGGAATAGCTTGTACTTGAAGTTTGGAATATCTTGTGCTTGTGCTGGAATTCTTAGTAGAAGTGAATGGAAGGAATAGTGTTGGTGTTAGGTTTCATTTATTATTGAATTCAATGGTTTCCAAGATGTGTTGAGGAGTTTGATCCTTGTTTAATGTTAATTGTTCCTGCACAATCCACTCATACAATAGTGAAATGCTATGTGATTGACAATTTCATACAACTAGTCCTTTGGCGTGTATTAAACAAAATAGAATTTTCAGCCTATTATTATAATTCTATTTATTTGTTGTAAACATGCCATTGGTTCAGTTTTGTAAAAAAATTTCATGTACAATTTTTTTTTCTATTTTTTCCATTTGATAACCACAGTCAACATTTCAAAACAGTGAATAACATCAAATAATGGAGATAAAGCATGGGCTAGGGCATGACACCAGTAGATTAAAACTGAACCAATGACATGTTTACAACAAAGAAATAGAATGATAATAATGTGCTGAAAATTCTATTCTGTTTAATACACGTCAAAGGACCAGTTGTATGAAATTGTCAATCACATAGCATTTCACTGTTGTATGAGTGGATTGTGCAGGAACAGTTAACATTAAACATAGCCAGTGTTCTCTTTACTTTCTCAAATCTCTACAAGTCAAGAACATTAAAGGTTGTATAATACATTGTTAGTATCCTTTTTCCATGGGTCCTAGGTCTTTGGGTCCATGGAAAGGAAATAGATTACAAACTACACTTCAAAACAAAGGAAAAACTTAGCAAATTCAGTCTAACTCGATGCAGATGAAGGAACAGTCATGCTAATAGTTCCTCTAAGTCTTCCAAAACATTTATTGAACTCCCCTAAAGTCCTATTGGATCCCCAAATTGCTTAATCCAATCAACTTACATCAGGATCATGAGAAACTTCAAAGGATTAAAAACATTACTTGGAACAGTCAAATCATTATGCTTTCAAATCAATTACCTATCGACATATCCCTTGCGAGGGAGAGAAGCCAAACACATAAAGAACATGCACATAAACACGGTAGCTGAAAACCTTAAATAAAATACACCAAGAAGTACCAAATGATGAATGCTCAATTGTTGTAATGGAAAAGCATCAAAACCGTCCATTTCTAGAACTTGATTTTATAGTCTAAATGATTTTTCTATAGTCGTAATGATTTTTCTAGAACTTGATTTTGTAGTCTTAATGATTTTTCTATAGTACTCTTAATGATTTTTCTAGAACTTGATTTTCTAGTCTTAATGATTTTTCTATAGTCCTAATGATTTTTCTATACTCTTAATGATTTTTCTTTCGTCCTAATGTTTGTTGCTCTTGATAAATTAGGTCTTGAATTTGAATTTTTGTTCACTGTTTTATTTCAGCTTGATATTTCATTCATTTTTCATATACACAGAGACTATGCATGCTAATAAAAAAATGAGCTATTTGATTAAGGTTAACTATTCATGATTGTAAATAGTCAATATTTCTGATGGTACTCCTTGGTGTATTTCATTTTAAAATAATCATGTTTCTATGGCTATGATAAATGTCCCTTTGTGTTGAGAAAATTAGAGTTGAAAAAATGGTTGCAAAAAAATCATCCTTCTTCCACCAACATTCTAGTCAATGTACAAGCAACGAGTCATTCCATTCAAGAAAGACCATGTTTGACAATATCAACACAGAACAAAATAAGGAGTATGCAGAATTTAGTGATTGTATCTTCCATTTGGGCCACTTCATATGCACAGGTGATGCACATGCATATTTGCCTGAGTGCTATTGGGAGCTTACCCAACAACACATGTACTATTGTGAAAATCACCACAAATCTATTTGATGTTGGGTCTACCATATACCTTCTATGATCAACTCTAATAGGCACAGGTGATGAACATTCAGATTTGCCTAAGCAGTAATTTGAGTAGTCCTCCTACACATGTACTATTGTGAAAATCATCACAAGTCGATTTGTTGGAGGGCTACTCAAAGTACACATGTTTGGAGGTCTGAAGGAAACAAGAGAATTTGAAGAGTCATGAGTCTTAAGATTGTACTTAATATAGCCAAGCTTCATTCAATGGTACATTCAAACATGAAACAAACCATTCTTAAACCAGATTAAACTAGTAAACCAAAGGACATACTAATTATAAGTAAACTAGTAAACCAAAGGACATGCTTTTACTACTAAGTCTCTATTTTTTGGGCATACTGATTATAGTTACTTGACATATATCACAAATGTTTCTAATTAAGGTTGGCGGGATGATTATGCCTATCCTGAAAAAAGACTGTCAAATCATTATGCTTTCAAATCAAATTACCTATCGACGCATCCCTTGCAAGGGAGAGAAGCCAAACACATAAAGAACATGCACATAAACACGACAACTAAAAAACTTAAATGGAATACACCAAGAAGTACCAAATGATGAATGCTCAATTGTTGTAATGGCAAAGCAATATCAGAACCGTCCATTTATAGAACTTGATTTTTCTATAGTCCTAATGATTTTTCTTATTTCTTATATGTGCTTGGTGATAGGATTTTGAACATTGTTGACATACTTAAATGGAATACACAATACCAAATGATGAATGCTCAATTGTTGTAATGGCAAAGCATCAGAACCATCCATTTCTAAAATTTGGTTTTGTATAGTCTTAATTATTTTTCTATAGTCCTAATAATTTTGAAAATTGTTGACAAAGAGTGTTTCTTTTTTTGATTATAGTATAAATGATTTTTCTATAGTCGTAATGATTTTTCTTATTTCTTGTCTTTTGTCCCTTTTTGATTTCCTATGTCTGTGCTTCATGAAAAGATTTTGTCACCTTCTTTTGATGGTATATTTCATTCAGTCTATGTGGATTGAATACTATTTTGTTCACTATTTTATTTCAGCTTCATATTTCTTTCATTTTTCATATACACAGAGACTACACATGCTGATAAAAAAATGAGCTATTTGATCTAGGTTTACTTTTCATTATTGTAAATGGTTAATATTTTTTATGGTACTCCTTGGTGTATTTCATATAAAAATAATCATATAAAAATAATAAATGTAGTAACGATGGTGCAGTGCATTATTGATATATAGGCTCGATGACTCTTGTCAATGTGCCAAATTGTCGATGTGGTGGTGGGCAGTGTGTGTTAAAGACTTCACGGACACTGAACAACCCTAGACGACAATTTTGGTGCTACCCAAATAGAAAAAAGGTTGCTGATGTGTATATATTTAATGTTTCTAATGTAAATACTATTCATTATAATATAAGAACTAATGTAGACTGGGCATCACATGGAAATAATAGCTACGGATACTTTAGTTGGGTTGATGACAACTCATCTGCATCTATCCGCCCATCTCCACTTATCTGCGATGAAGGATTTGAGTGCAAAACATCTCAGGCTGGGGCAAATTCTAAAATTATATTTTTACTATGCCTTCTCTGTATTGTAATCACATATCTTTGTTGTGACCATATGCAGAGATGAACTCAAGAATTAGTTAGTTTAGTATTTTCATATTGTAACTAATATTTTAATATGGATATGACGTAACTTCTCTTTGCCTCAAGTGCGCATATATATGGTTTACATCTTTTTTTAGAATAATTCTTCATGTTTATGGCTCAGGTTAGCCCCAATCTACTATCAATCACATGATTTAACATATAGTGTTTTCTTGGTTGTTCCATTTGTTCCTTGACCTTGACTATGGATTAACTATCATTTTCAAGCTTGAACGTGGCTTTGTACCATGCACCATCTGTAGATTTGTACGTAACGCTGATTTACGAACGTAAATAATGCATTGAACATAATCTATGAATGTTGTGTGTATGAAGTCTTGCTGAAGTTTGAGAGTCCTCCCTTTATTCCAATGAGGGATTGGAATGAGTTCATTTTGGATGCAAAGGAGAAAGGGGATACTCAAAGAGGAATTACACTAGCAAATGGGAGAAGGTATAAACATTTTAATAGATTTTTATTATTAAATAATGAAATTTACATATACTAGTGCTCTAAGTGTCCTCATTACATGATTTAAGGTCTTAGTCCATGGACAAATTAAATTAGACTTACTATCCAAAATACATAAAAAAACATGCACATAAACACGACAACTGAGAAAATTAAATGTAGATTTCACAATAGCTGAGAAACATAATTGTAGGCATCATAGTCATAATCTTTTGGAGACAACGTAATTGAGTTGTGTTACCCAAGTGGTGTAGAGCAACTTCTGCACCCCCAATTCCAATTTGAATACATCTGTTGGAGGACCTTGTATTCATGAGCAACAGATGTAGTCAACTTGGAATCAAAGGTGCAAGAGTTGCTCTCCACTGTCTGGGTATACAACTCAATTACGTTGTCTCCAAAAAATTGTGACCACGATGCCTACAATTATGTTTCTTAGCTGTTGTGTCCCAGGACCCCTTATGACCCTTTACAACCATTTACGATCCCTAAGAATACATCTTAGAGGTCTTAAAATGTCATAAAGGGTCATAAGAGGCTCCTAGGAGGGGTGAGATGAGCTTCCACCTTCACGTGGTTGGCCCTATTAAGTAAATAATTTTTAACTATTCTTGAAACAAAGAGAAGCTCAATAATTTAAGGTCTCAGTCCATCGAGATGCTAAAAAAATGATAGGAATCAACGATGGAGAGTTTTTAGATTCTGAGAACACGTATATTGAGTGGAGGTCAGATTGAGTACCGGTGCAAAGTGTTAATAATTATAGCCTTTCGACCAAGATCAAATTGATCAAATAAATACCCTTGTGTGATTTATAATAATAAGGAGATTATTATTTCATTTATATATATGTGTTGGTTGAATTAGTTAAGGGCCCAAGGTCGGCCTCTTGGCTTTAACATTAAATATATTTAATAAGACCAGGTCAGCCCTCTTGAAGATAATTTAATTCATATATATATGGTGTTGGATTCTAGGGAGAGAAGCACCAAAAACATAACGTGCTTCCCTCCCCCAAAACCTTGATTCTCTACCTTAAGCAAACTTAGATCAGCATATATTGGTGTGAAAGATAAGCAGCTTCGGCTAATAGATAAGAACAAGTCTGAGCATGAATAAAGATTAGATTATGATCTGATCCATACAACTAGCAATTATTAGCAATGTTAACTGCGAGTTGATTAGGGCTGGAAGCCTCTATTAGGACTAGACTCTTCCTCAATACACTAACACTAAGGTACTAATTAGGTTCTCCTCAGCACCTTTGTTAGTACAGTTTGGAGGCATATAGACTAGAGTATACTTGGTTGATATCCAAGTATCTTCTATCCCTTCTTGTTTACTTTATTCTATGTTTAGTTGTGTTAGATCTCTATAGTTTGTTCATTCTAGAGTAGAATCTGAAATATATCAACAAGAGATGATGATTCAATAACCTACATCTAGAAAACCTTCACAATTATCCCTTCTTTGGCCTCCACTTTTTCTTCTTCTCAAAAATAGTTATCTAGAAACTTTGGAGCCTACCAATTCTTTCCGTACACAACCTGTGCATGTTGATGACAATGAGGTTGTGCATCACAGTAATACAAGTAAACATCTTAAATTGATTGGTGTAGTAATACAAATTTAATTGCAATTGGTGTTTGGATTAATGTAACAATTTGTATTGCAGCTGTAGAGAGTGTAGAGGTTGTTGTTAATGAGCAGGTTGAGGTTGAGGCCAAGGCCAGACAAACTGACCTTGATGTTGATGATGTGACTAGATCAGGTAAAGAGCTATATAGTTATGAATGTTGTCGATGCCTTTATTACCAAGGAATCACCGCCCGCCATTAATGAATATTAATGAACACTTACACCATGAAGAAGACAAATGATTAAATAGAAAGAGAGGACCAACTGAACCATCTTGTGGTCAATCTATATCACATTGAGAAACAACATCAAGACTTGAGAATCAAAAAAATCAAAAGTTTCTTCAAGACCATGAATGATCAACAACATTCCATCAGAAAACAAAACACTAATCTATGTTATCATTAAGCCATAAAATATGTCTTTAAAGTTTAGAAGCATCACAAAAACTTTCAAGAAACATAGTACTATCCAAAATATGTCTTTAAAGTTTATTTCTAATGATTATGATGATGTTGAAGTTGATGTCTATAATTTATTTCAATTACTGATGCTTGCCTAGATTGAATTTTGAATTGCCAAGTTGGAGAATGCTTTCAAAGTTTAGGGTATGTTCCACATGATACTCTTATTTACAGCTCAAATGCAACTCAACATATTTTTGATGCTGGGAAACCCACTGTAGAAACTCATCCGCAGGTGAAATTTAATGATGTGAATCTTGGCATTGTTAATGTTATTACTTTTCCTCACATTTCATATTTGTGAAAATGTTTCTTGGCACTATCTTCTTTTTCAATTCCTATATTTGCAGCTTTTTAGATCATTAACTTAAGCATTACATGTCTTTGTTCAAAGTTTATTCTAACACTGTATTATATCTTATTCTTATTACAATGTTCTTTGTTGTGGGGTAGGAGGTCAATCTTCATTGTCTTCATTGTGGGGGACAGTGAAGATTTCTCTGACAAATAGTAGGTCTTCTTTAGTATCTTATAATAACATGCTAAATTGATAAAGGTGTTATGGGAATTTAATCTGCAATTACTAATAGATTAAGCATATTATTACTATGCTTAATGTTCCATTTAAATGCATTTAACACAAAAAACAAATTTACAAAACTGAACCAATGGCATGTTTACAACAAAGATGTGTTGAGGAGTTTGCTCCTTGTTTAATGTTAATTGTTCTTGCACAATCCACTCATACAACAGTGAAATTCTATGTGGAAGGGATGGTTGATAGTGTCCCTTGAGGGAAGGAGGATTGTGAAAGACTTGTTATCATTGTATTGTGTATTTCCAATATGTTTGGATGCAGGGCAGACCAGGAGAATGAAGGATCATTCATTGATTGCATGATAACCCAGTTTTGAAGGGTCACTAGTTGAGGGGACAGTCAAGGTCCAGATGATTGGGCCATTGGAGGACCCTATTTCTTTGTATTAATTGCTATTCAAATTGGATGCATGGATTTCTTGTGAATTATCGGCTGCTATGTATCCTGCAACTGCATTTGTAAATCTGCATATACTTCTCTAGGGTTGTAAGCCACTTAGAGATCAAAATAGAGAAACTAAATCAGAATCGTTCTTTGTCCTATTTCCTTTTAACAAAGTCTCAAGTATCAATGATATAATACATTTGATGCCCTAAGCTATCAATAAAAATGAGGCCTAGCTAGAAGCTCACGAGCTATCCATTTGACAACCACAGTCAACATTTCAAAAAAATGGATATCCTTGAGCACAAGCACCAATAACATCAAATAATGAAGTTAAAGCATGGGCTAGGGCATGACACCAGTAGAATGTGGTCATTTCAGTGATAGAAATATACAATGGCATCATTAAACATATATGCTAGTAATATCAACAAATGTGAATCCAAACATTTGAAAACCAATGACATGTTTACAACAAAGGTCTAATAGAACTCCCAATAATTCTTAAACATACTTTATCTGATATGATGAATTCTTAAACAATTAAGGTTGGAGTAGACATAGTTATCACACATTTTTTTTGTGTTGTACAAGGAAAATTTGGCTAGGTCAAATCTTCCTTCATGCTAGCAGTCTACAGAATTAGACCTTTATTAACAATTGATCATATTAGATAACTAGTATGTTTAAGAATTATTGGGACTGGTCCTTTGGCGTGTATTAAATAGAATATATAGAATTTTCAGCATATTATTATCATTCTATTTCTTTGTTGTAAACATGTCTTTGGTTTAGTTTTGTAACTTCACTGTTGTATGAGTGGATTGTGCATGAACAATTAACATTAAACAAGGAGCAAACTCCTCAACACATCTTGGAAACTCCATTCACTTCTACCAAGAATAAAGCATTTAATCCATTCAACATTACATATAATCATTAGACAGTTACATTTTCTAACTGTGTAGAGGAACAGTCATGACCAAAATGACCAAAACTACTTTCACCCTTGCACAAGCTATTCCAAACTTCAAGTAAAATGAGCAATATGCTATATCAAATCATTCATATTCATAGTAACCATTCAAAGGATCATTTTTTCAATGAAACCTCTAACTGTACCCCTGCGGCAGAGAAAGGAAACCTCAAAATAGAGAAAGGAAACTTAGTAAAACCAGTCTATGCCGCTGTTTGTGAGGGTACAGTCATTATAAGTGCCTCTCAAACCTCTCCAAACATGTAAGATTGTCTTTAAATACTTTATTGATCTCTTCTAAACATTAACCAAATCAAACCTACATATGAATCCACACATAATAAACCCAAAATGAAGGGTTTTGTATCCTTTAATGAATCTTAGTCACTGGCAACGCATGGACAGTCAAACCAGTAGTCTCCAAAGCATTCAATAAGTGACTGGATTGTATTTAATACATGCCAAAGGACCAGTTGTATGAAATTGTCAATCACATAGCATTTCACTGTTGTATGAGTAGATTGTGCAAGAACAGTTAACATTAAACAAGGAGCAAACTCCTCAACACATCTTGGAAACCATTGAATTAAATAATAAATGAAACCTGACACCAACACTATTCCTTCCATTCACTTCTACCAAGAATAAAGCATCTAATCCATTCAACATTACATATAATCATTAGAAAGTTACATTTCCTGACTATGTACTAGAGGAACAGTCACGACCAAAATGATCCAAACATTTGAAAATAGTGAATCGATATCCTTGAGCACAAGCACCAATAACATCAAATAATGGAGATAAAGCACGAGCTAGGGCATGACACCAGTAGAATGCGGTCATTTCAGAGAGCATTCATGATCAAATAAAATGCAATGCATTTGAAATTTGCGGTCGAATATGATGCCAGAGGCTCGAAAGATGAATAAATCACATACGAAGAACATGCCATTGGTTCAGTTTTGAAAATTTGTTTTTTGTGTAATTAGTAATTGGCGGATTAAATGCAGATAAAAGCTTTATCAATTTAATTAGCATGTTATTATCATATCAGATAAAGTATGTTTAAGAATTGTTGGGACTGGTCCTTTTGCATGTATTAAACATAATAGAATTTTTAGCATATTATTATCAATCTATTTCTTTGTTCTAAACATGCCATTGGTTCAGTTTTGTAGATTTGTTTTTTGTGTTAAATACATTTTTTGTGAGGAGGGGTCTTGTTCTGAGGAGATTGATGAAGATTGTGCACCTCAAAAACCAATTCATAAGGTACCAATCCATGTTTCCTATTCACTTATATTTTTGGTTTGGTAAATCTCCTTATAACTTTCATGTCCTTTCTTTTGATTACTATGGATGAGATATATATCTTACATTTAACATTCAACTTCTTTACATTTTAGAACATGTAGTGTGTTTTTTGAGGATTTTACCAAATCAACTTTTAACATAAACCAAAAACACCAAACTGATATCTTGCCCTTGCAACATGACAAAATATTTGCATTTGACCAATAACTGCAAGCAATTGAACGATAAATCCACATACTTGTGTCTTTGTAAAATACTTGGAACATCAAAAAGATGGCTAAGTGGCTGCCGCAATGATTTTTATCTACTAAATATGGGAAAAGAAAACACCAAAAAGAATCAAATAGAAAACATGATTGGTCATTTCAGAGAGCATTTATGATCAAATAAAATGCAATGCCTTCTCTTGCTCTCGATCAGCTTTCACCCACTCATTTTCTCTATAATCGAAATAAAAATGATTTGGCCATTTCAAAATAGTGAATCAATATCCTTGAGCATAAGCACCAATAACGTCAACTATTTTGATCTGTGGGTACCCTAATGTTGGCAAGAGTTCTTTTATTAATAAGATTACTCTGCAAGCTTGAAGAAGAGATATATTTTGGCAAATGAAGAGTGGAAAGATGATGATGTTCCTGAGATCATGGATGGACACAATGTTGCAGATAGAATGGGAAGACATCTTTCAAGCCTAGCCCTAGATCCTTCAATAATTGGGGTAGGATCGAGACCCAGGCTAAAAAGATGTCTTCCTTTTTGTTGTGGAATATAGGCTCTATTGTTGCAACAATGACAGACTGTGATGTACATATCACAATAGCTGAGAAACATAAATGTAGGCATCATGGTCACAATTTTTTGGAGACACAACACAATTGAGTGTTATTCCCAGATGATGCAAAGCAACCACTACTTTGCATCATCTCAAAAAACCACTCAATTATGTTGTGTCTCCTAAAAATTGTGACCGTGATGCCTACATTTATGTTTCTCAGCTGTTGTGTCCCAGGACCCCTTATGACCCTTTACGATCCCTAAGAATACATCTTAGAGGTCTTAAAATGTCGTAAAGGGTCATAAGAGGCTCCTAGGAGGGGCTAGGTGAGCTTCCACCTTCACGTGGTTGGCCATGTTAAGTAGAGAATGTTAAACTATTCTCAAAACAAAGAGAAGCTCAATAATTTAAGGTCTTAGTCCACGGAGATGCTGAAAAAATGATGAGAATCAATGATGGAGAGTTTTTTAGATTATGAGAAGATGTATATGGAGTGGAGGCTAGATTGAGTACCAGTGTAGAGATGATGATTCAGTAACCTACATCTATAAAACCTTCACAATTATCCCTTCTTTGGCCTCCACTCATTCCTCTTTTCGAAAATGGTTATCTAGAAACTTTGGATAGTGTTTTCTCATCCATGCATGAAATGTGCTAGTGATCGTATAAAATTACTTTAGGCCTCTAGTATTTATGAGATGTCAAGTGTAAAATGTTTTTGCGAGATTGTGATCAATTTGTGCAGTGTACATAAATGCAAGGCAGTGATTATTCTCGACGATCGACAGGTAGCTAGGACTAAAGATAACACAACTCAAGAGACCATCATAGGTTGTCTCTTTCTTCGGTCTATATTATTGACAAAATGTTTTACCTTTCATTAGCTCATCAAATCTGGGGATTTGAAAGAATTTAATAGAATATTTTCATGACAACGTATATTATTTAAGTTGACGTTGCATGAATTTATCTACTTCACCCACTTGTATACTATGAAGATGGTGATAAAGAAGCATATCCTCCCATGGCAATGCTTCTTTATCACTGTCCTCATAGTCTACAAGTGCGTGAAGTAGATAAATTTGTGCAACGTCAACTTAAATAATATACCTTGTCATGAAAATATTCTATTAAATTCTTTCAAATCCCCAGATTTGATGAGCTAATGAAAGGTAAAACATTCTGTCAATAATATAGACCGAAGAAAGAGAACCTATGATGGTCTCTTAAGCTGTGTTAACTTTAATGTGTCTATCCGTCAGTTTTTTAACAATTTATAATTAATTCTGATAGAAGCGCTATGCATTCGACAAACTAAATGTCAGAAAAATATAATTTATGACATTTCATGCGACAGAAATGCTATACGTTTGACAGGGAAACCTGTCGGAGAATACTGCAAAACTATCGCTATTCCGATAGTTTGTGTCGTAAATAGAAAATATTTGATAGAACTTTCAACAGTGAGGCCATATCACTGATAGGTAGATTTGTCAGAATTTGATGCAAACTGTTGCTATTCCAATAGTTCTAATGTCGGAAAGAATATGGTTTTGACAATTAGTTCTGACAAAGATTGTATATTTTCGATAGGTCTTGTTATCGGAATTTCGATGGATGAACCGCAGGAAATGCCATAACAAATTTGTTGTCATGTGCAATTTTTCAACATGACATGGTGTTAGTAAACCGATGGATAGGTCTTCTGTCACAATCTTCTATGCAAAAATGGCAATGGACTCAAGTGTCAAAATTCTGACAAATGAGCATTGCAAATCTGACAAATGGCTGTCAAAATTTGGCCCCAAATGTAGTAGTGACATACTCTAACTCAACAGTAAATTGAGCTATATAATCCTATTTTTTATCTACCAAGAGACCAACCTTTTCCCAAGGAAAAATGCCCCTCCACTAGTTCTCTTCATTTCATGCACACTTCCTACCCAATCTACATCAGTATAAGCATGCAATGTAAAATCATCTGATTTATCATACCATAGATCATATTCTATTGTTGCTTTTACATATCTAAATATCTTCTTAACAATAGCAAAATGAGTCTCCTTAGGATCATCTTGGAACCTCTCAAAAATTCCAACTACACTTGCTATGTCTGGCCTTGTGTGTGTCAAGTACTGCAAACCTTCGATCATGAACTTTTACCTAGTCTGAAAAACATTTTAAGATTCATTAGTAGAGGAAAGCTTACACCTAGTCACCATAGGTGTCCCAATAGGTTTACAATCCTCCATTCCAAACTTATTTAGTAGCTCCTTAAGATACTTGGTTTGTGAGATGAAAATACCATATTTATTTTGAGTTATTTGTAGACCAAGGAATAATTTCAATTCACCAATCATTGACACCTCAACCCTAAAAAGAAGGGGAGAAATGAATAATGTATCTTTGCATCAAAAAACCTTTTCAAAAATGTGTAATCGGCTGACATCCAACTTTCCTTCTCGGCACCTGGCAAGCTTCTATTCTTCAGTAGCAGTCTCGCATTTGATTTTAGAAACATCCAGAAACATCTGTCCTACAATGCATTGTTCTAAGTAGGTTTGATTTGGCATTCATATCATATCTTTTTTTTTACACATTCATTGTGAATTGTCTATATGATCTCAGAATACTAGCATTATTTTGTATCTCCTCTGTACATTGTCTTTGATGCTATGTCCCTTCATACCTAGCCTTAGGGCATTGTGTTTCATACTCATAGGCATTCGATCAGGGCTTAGAGATATAGCATGGTATCATTGTTGAATGCCATTATTGAGCTATGACATTCTGATTGAGGTTGAGGGCACTATGTTAATGCTTTCCCATTTTTAGTGCCTTGCTAGGGCATGAGCCTACTGTATCTTTTTCACACAAGACCTGTGAGTAGGCATGTGTGTTTTGTTATTTATAAGTTTTTTTTAGGGGCATTTCATGTTTCCTAGGGCATGACCTATTTATTTTGTATTTTCATGGCGATGGGTGGCCTGCGAACCTTTGGTTTGTTGTTAATTCCTCATTTTGATGGTTTTGTCTCCTTTATGGCCCATGAGCCTATGTCACCGTGTTGTGTTTTATTAATGCCATCATCCACTGAGCTCAGGTATGTATATAGCTCATGCCATGTCATTTGCTGCATATTGTTTGATGTTTAATCTTAGCACCGTGAAAGCTCTGCAAGCTTGGTCTCCGTGCATTTCATAGGTTATCTGCTGGCATCCAATCCCTCCACTATTGATGATAGCATAGACCTCATAATATTTTTTTATCTCTCTGAGTTAGTGAGGGAATTGTGTCTACTAGATCATTGATGCGTATACTAGCTTCGAGGATTAGTATTTTTTTTACATCTCTTGTCATCTGGCACGCTGTGGTGATGTTGTGGCATGCCTACTGTCAAAACTGTAGGGCATGAACCTGGCAATACTTCCCTTCATTTGATCGTGCTTGTGAAAGACTTCATGGGGGCATGCTATTGTGCTCACTTCCTAGTGTCATGCCCTATGTTGGCTCATGAGCATTGCGTATTGGTTTTGAATGCCCCCTTTGGGTGCCAGTTGTTTACTTGATCATGACTATTTACTTTTCATTATTGATGTATGCATCCATTTCTTTTACCAAACCTCAAACCATGAGTTGATGAGCATTTTATTGCATCATGGTGACATCTAGATGCTACATTTTTACTAGTTTTTTTCCATATTGTGGAGGCATGATATCTTCTTTATTGTTTGTCATATCTTGATGACTAGTTATGTGCCCTAAATGAGGGCTTGCTTGTGAACATACTCATGCTGTATATGTTTAGGATGCTTACCATTTTAGCTCATGGCTCGTGAGCCAACCTGGGAGCTGTATTATGCCCATGCTTCACTGTTTTAATTTCAGCATGGCCTGTGAACTAAGGCATGATGTTCATGCATTGTTGATTTTTGGCAAACATGCTTACTAGATATAATATGCCATCATGGGAGCTATGGTGTCAATGGCTTATTTGATCATGCCTTCATGATCCATATTGGATGGCACCCTATTTTGTGTAATCAATTTCATTCACTTATGGTCACCATGAGTAGCTTCTACATTACACTGGTAGCTACACAACCTACTTTTTAGCTAGGGTATCATATGCTTTGTGAACTCATACCTGTTGTCGATTCCTTTGTGTATTGAAGAGGGAACTGGCCTTCAATGTTGATGCTTGTTGTCTATTGTTGAACATTGATAGCCTATGAGATGGACTCTCCAAGGCCCGATCTGGAACCTTACTATCATTACTAGCTTTTATCACCATGCCTATGCTCTATCTTGGAAGCATTAGAGTCTTTATTTTGTTGTTACATGAATTTCATGGTGTCCATTTCATGCCCATTTGTTGATTGCATAGTATTCATTGCAACTATTTCATTTCACCATGTGATTTCTCATTTGATGTTATTAAAAGATATTATGCTCACTGTTTGTACCTATCTTGGGACTGCCATTAATCACATGATTTAAGGCACTGTTTGTTGTTTCCATGTTTTCCCACCGAATGGCATCTACAAAGCACTATAAACATACTGGATGAACCTCATTATTTTATAGGATCTTTTCTATGATGCTAGGAAATAATTCCACAATTTGTAGCCTTTTGCTTAGCTTTAAGATATAGATTTAAACTTACTCGTGATATGAACATGAGATAGAACCATGCAGATTTGTGTACCTTATTCTCCATTTTGATGATGAGTCGATGTACCCTGCAAGCCCTCCTTTTGCTAGTGTTTGACCATGCTTCATCTAATTTATCTTTGTGATCCTTGGGTGTCCCACTGATACTACTTATTTACTGAATGCCTCCCCACATGATTCAGTGCCTCTCCTTGAGACTGTTAGGGCTCCCAGAAACTTTGTGGGAATAGAGCTTCTGAGAACCCTCACAGGTTCAGTGTAGGGTACTAGGAGACTTAGTATTGATCATGGGTTCTCTTGGCCTATATCTGCACATGTAACAAACACATTATTGAAAAAAATGGCATCTCTTATATTTCTAGAGCCTCCTTGATGCACAGGCCCTGAGCATAGCTATATGACTGAGTACATATATGCATCTTTATGAATATTGTGGTACCAAAAATTATTTAGATCCATTGGATCTAACCCCCTTCTCTTCTCTTATCTATAGGTCCTAGATCTCAGGAGCACATGGAAACACCACTGATCAAGACATCATTACTAGGCAATGTTTGGTACCCCTATATTTATGTTCATTATATATGTATGTCTATACTCATTTATGCAATTTTGATAGTGGCTATGCTCACGGCCTGTGTGAGCTTGGATAAATGTCCTTCTCAGTTCTTTTCCTTTTGTACAACACATTTAGAACATGGTACATATACATGCAATGCTTAGATGTAGATCATTTCCTTTTCTCTTTCATGTACTTTTCAATGAAATGAACACAAATTTAAGAAAGACCACTAATAATTCAAACTAGGGTACATTAGTCTCGCTTAGTAACTAGGCCTCCAAAGATGAGTAAAATACTGATAACAAGTCTCTTCACATGTCCATTCCCCATGGATCCCATGTTATTCAATGTGTCATGTCATTTCTTACATAGACACATTTTTTATCCCTTAGCTTGGGTAAACATGTTATCCCATTGTGAGATAGTCCTTGCATTGAAATCAACTTTGATTCCATTTTTCACCTATTCATTTCCATCCCATTAGCTCATTCATCCATTCATAACATTCCATTCCTTGCTAGACACTAGGGTAAATGAATACAATCATGTTTGAGAATAAATCCTGACATATAACTTTCACCTCATGCAATGATTTAAAAGAGTCCTTAAAGATACCAAAAACATAACAAAACCTTCAAAAATATCAAAAAATATAAAACATTCATCTAAAGGTGACTATGTTTAGGGTGTCTGTGATAAGAGCCTTCACTTTCTATGATATGTCGCACATACCTCAACTCCAAACATACGAACCCTATGATGGACCAAAAACATTTGCAAAAGATCTAAAAAATTGTCTAAGACAACCAAATAAATTGAAAATAACCATAAAAAATCCTACAATAAATCTCCTTTGTACATAACCAATTCTTTGGCATTTCAAAACCAGGCATTGATCAATGACATAGAACACATAAGAGCTTCAACGAAACCAAGTCAAAATAGTCACAACTAGTCAACAAGTCCTCAACTACACTTCCAAAATTATCTTATCTATTAATCAATCCCACAAAGTATTTTGTCAAAAATCATGTTATCTTAGACAAGGGAAGGAACACTCAAAATTAGATGGAGCAGTCTTAGATGGGGTACCTTGTTCTTGAAATTAGATAGCATCAACAATAAGTCAAAATTCAATGTCCAAATTACTACAAAAACACATAGACATAATTAGTACAACTGTAACTTGTTGAGTCAAGTTAGTATTATTATGTCTTGATCTTCATAAGTCATGTTCTTACACATCTTCGAGATGTCCACAAGTGATTTAGAGATGTCATGATGGTTCATGACTTATTTTTTATTTGTTTTCTATTTGTAGAATGTTTGTCGTGAAGTCTTAAAAGATAAATCTGGGTGTTTGTGATAAGAGCCTTCACATCCATATACAAATGTCCAATTTGTAACATTGTAATGGATAATTTGGTTGCGAGTCACTACACATACCTCAAATCTAAATGCTTAACCTAGATGGATCGAACGACATTCCTTGTTTGTTCAACATGGATGTTTTCAATGCAAGAGGATAATTGTACCTAGATCTTTCATATCTTGGTAGGATGGTATCTATTTTTTCTATAATAATAGTGGCTCAATGATGATAAATAAATAGCTCAAATTAGTTGGAAATAAAAAGCATGGTTATTAAAGCATTAAGCTCTCTACATACTATAAACTAAGGGTTTCAATGAAGAATTCATTATCAGTCTTTCACTTACTAATATCTTCTATCAATCTAATATCTTCTATCAGTCAAATCTCTTCTATCACTTAATCTATTTGTCAATATGGTCAAATCAATTTTCAAATTGGTCAAATCAATTGGTCATTCATTCAATCATCATTTGTCTTATATAGGATGTATCTTTCCTGGAACCAGACATTGTCGCTTGTCTTATACATGGTAGGTATTCCCTTAAACCAGATGTTGTAGCTAGTCTTATACATGATGGGTCCTTCCTGAAACCAAACATGATTCTTATCAACAATTACTATGTCCAATATTGATTGAACAATCATCACAACCTACCAACATTCTTCACTTCTTACTAATTATTCTTTTCTTGCATCATTTAACCTAAATATTCTTTCAAGAGATCATTCATGTATTTTTGGCATAAATAATCTCTCGAGGGGGGCATCATTTTCCTCACTATCACATTTTTCTTGTTAGGACATAATTTTAATTATTCTTTGAAACAACGCCTAAAATGCATTGTATCAAAGAGGGGCAAAATTTAGACACTTAAAAATACCCTATTGCTAGATAACACGATGACATTAATGACATTCCTCCTAAATTATTAAATAATCTTTATTATTTAATTAATCATGTCATTCTACCATATTCTAAGGTCAAAATCATCATTTCTCTCTAATTCCATAGTAAAATGATTTTAATTGATTACTTTAATTATTGAACTTCTAAACAATTAATTTGGCATCTATTCATCTATAATATTATTAAATAAATATATTTATTTAATTATACCATATCTTATAATTATTAATTAAATAACCAAAATTTAATTAATGTTCCCTCCTAATTATTACCTTTCAATAATAGTTAAATAAAATTATATCTCATGATTGAATAAATGATATTTATTTAATTAAACTAATTATTTCCCTCTCATGGTTAAATAAATTATATTTATTTAATTACAAGTAACAATCCCTCTCATAAATAAATAAGTAATTATTTATTTATAAAATATCTCCACATGTGCAAATAAATAATATTTTATTTATTTAAATCATAATTATCCTCCTAAATCCTAACTCACACTCACTTTGAGTTAGCTTTTGATTCAAAGCTCTTAACTCCACAATTCCCTCTCCTAACTATTTAACCCACATTATTAATTCCTCCATCAACAATCAATTATGTCTTCCATCAATTCAATCTTCTAATCTATGCAATCAGTTGACTCATTCATGCAATCAGTTAACTCACCAGTCCATTCAGGTCATCTCTCCAATCTATTTGACAGATCAATCAATCTTGTTGAGCCAAACAATCAACTCAGTTGAACTCTCACTCACTCTGAGTTCAACTCCTCAATCATAGTCAATCAACCCTTCAATCATGGATTCTTTGTTGAAACCCCTAAAATCTTATAAATAGAGAGTTAAAGCTTTGATTTTGGTAACCACAATTTCTTTGAATTCCTATGCTAGCATGATCTTGAGCTCAATTCTGAGAGCCCATATTGCATGAGAAGAACACCAAGGAAGGATTTTATGGTTTGCATTTTCATATTTTGGATTGATTTTATAATGTTTGAATTGATTGTGCTTATTGTTTGTCTTGCATCCTTTCTTGAATATTGGTAATACTAATTGCTCTAACAATCTCTTTGTGGTTCAGATTTTATATGTTATTGTAGGTTTCTATTGATCCTATTATTACCTAATTACAAATAGTGGCATCATTTACCTTGCTATCACATTGTTCTTATTAGGACATAATTTTAATTATTCTTTGAAACAACACCTAAAATGCATTGTATCAAAGAGGGACAAAATGTAGACACTTAAAAATGGCCTATTGCTCTAACTCGATGATATTAATAACATTCCTCCTAAATTGTTAAATAATCTTTATTATTTAATTAATCATATCATTCTACCATATTCTAAGATTAAAATCAGCATTTCTCTCTAATTCCATAATTGAGTGATTTTAATTGATTACTTTAATGATTGAACTTCTAAACAATTAATTCATCATCTATTCATCTATAATATAATTAATAAATAACCTTATTTAGCTATACCCTATCTTATAATTATTAATTAAATAACCAAAATTTAATTAATGTTCCCTCCTAATTATTACATTTGAATAATAATTAAATCAAATTATATCCCATGATTGAATAAATGATATTTATTTAATTAAACTAATTATTTCCCTGTCATGATTAAATAAATTATATTTATTTAATTACAACTAACAATCCCTCTCATAAATAAATAAGTAATTATTTATTTATAAAATATCTCCACATGTGAAAATAAATAATATTTTATTTATTTAAATCATAATTATCCTCCTAAATCCTAATTCACACTCACTTTGAGTTATCTTTTCAATAAGAGCTCTTAGCTCCACAATTCCCTCTCCTAACTATTCAATCCACACTGTTAATTCCTCCCTTATTAATCAGTTAAGTCTTCAATCAATTCAGTCTTCTAATCTATGCAATCGGTTGACTCATTCATGCAATCAGCTAACTCACTAGTCCATTCAAGTCATCTCGCCAATCTATTTGCTGACAGGTCAATCAATCTTGTAGAGCCAAACAATCAACTTAGTTGAACTCTCACTCACTCTGAGTTCAACTCCTCAATCACAGTCAATCAGCCCTTCAATGATAGATTCTTAGTTGAAACCCCTAAAATCTTATAAATAGAGAGCCAAACCTTTAATTTTGGTAACCACAATTGCTTTGAATTCTTATGTTAGTACAATCTTGAGCTCAGTTCTGAGAGCCCACGTTGCATGAGAAGGAGAACACCAAGGAAGGATTTTATGGTTTGCAAATTCATATTTTGGATTGATTTCATAATGATAGATTGATTATGCTTATTTTTTTGTCTTGCATCCTTTCTTGAATATTGGGAATACTAATTTCTCTAACAATCTCTTGGTGGTTGAGATTTTATATGTTATTCCAGGTTTCTATTAAGGTGTCTTAAGGGGTCCTATGACCCCTTAAGACACACTTTATGGTTCTAGTGTGTCTTAATGTGTCAAAATGTATGGTAAGGGGTCTTAATGGGGCCTAAGGGGTCTAAGGACCCCTTATGACATATTTCGACACATTTTGACACATCAAGAAACATGAGAACCAGTAATGTGTCTTAATAGGTCCTATGACCCCTTAAGTCACACTATATGGTTCTAATATATCTTAATGTGTCGCAATGTGTCATAATGGGTCAGTAGACCCATTAGGACCCATTGAGACTCCTTAAAGTCCATTTTGACATATTTTGAAACATTAGAACCATATAGTGTGCCTTAAGGGGTCATAGGACCCCTTAAGATACATTAATGGATCTAATGTGTCTTAATGTGTCAAAATGACCTGTAAGGGGTCTCAATGGGTCCTAATGGGTCTAAGGACCCATTATGACACATTTTGACACATTAAGATACATTAGAACCATAAAGTGTGACTTAAGGAGTCATAGGACCCATTAAGACACATTAGTGGTTCTAATATTTCTGGACGGGACAAAATGGGTCATAAGGAGTCTCAATGGGTCCTTAGACCTCTAAGGACCCCTTACAACACATTAAGACACATTAGAACCATAAAGTTTGTCTTAAGGGGTCCTATGACCCCTTAAGACACATTAATGGTTCTAATGTGTATTCATGTGTTGAAATGGGTCCTAATGTATCTTAATGGGTCATAAGGGGTCTTTAGACCCATTAGGACCCATTAAGACCCCTTACGACCCATTTTGACACATTAATACACATTATAACCATAAACTGTCTTAAGGGGTCCTACGACCCATTATGACACACTTTATAGTTCTAATATGTCTTAATGTATCAAAATGTATTGTAAGGGGTCTCAATGGGTCCTAAGGGGTTTAAGGGCCCCTTACAAAACATTTTGACCTATTAAGACACATTAGAACCATAAAGTGTGCCTTAAGGGGTCATAGCACCCCTTAACACACATTAATGGTTGTTGGCGAATAGATTTGTCTTCTTCTTCTGAAATAAAATCAATAAAAACTCTATGCTTCTAAAGACAAAAAATTCCTCAATAGTTGGGTAAGCATCAGAGATTGCCTCCCTTTGAATTTTAAAGGTTCAGCTTCCTTGTAGGATATTCAATGAATTTATAACGTAAAAGAAAATACATACACTTTTAACCAGAAAGTGTGGAAGGAACACTCAGATACTCTTAGGTATTGAGGTAATTTCAAGAATAAACAGAAAAATAAATTCAACAATGAAGAAACTGAGATCTACTAATTTACTTCTAAAATAGAGGTACTCATAAAATAGCTAAAGGGGAAGAAACTAAAAAGAAACCAGAAGTGACTAAGCATAAATAATGCATGCATAGATATAAATGTATCAATTCTCAAAGTAACTAATACATTCCAAATTTCAATTCAAAGAGCTAAATCAAACCATGCATCTATATATTTACGTTTGATCAGATCAAAGTCTTATCAAAACAAGTCACAAACTGTTTCAAAAAATAAAAGACTGCTAAAGCTATCTAAAAACTATCTATTTCTCCTATCTGTCTTTTCTAACCCTTCAATAGTTTAATGCTCCAGCATTTATAGTTTTAGGTCTGAGAGAACCTCTAGAAAAACCCAGCCTCTCAGACACAAAGCCAAAAATAGCTAACATAAATGATCACACATTTAGCTAAAGTATTATGAAATATGCTTGAAGAACCGAAAATAAAACTAGAAAATCACCTGAAGCCATGCCATCTTGTTCATGGATTCTCCGACATGGAAATCTTTACTAGCTTCCACGTCCTGAAGGCATTCACCAATTCCTATGCTGGTTGTAAGTGTAAATTCTTTAACCCCATCAACCTCACCCAAACTGCACTCTTTTCCCATTTTAATTCCTGGATTCTTTGTAACTACTTAGGCAGTTGTCCTCTATTCAATAGCAGCATGGACTCCATGTTGGCAATCTTGGTTAGATCTAGAACTGTCAGCCCTTGATTCTCCTTTAAAACTCCCATGGTATCAATGAAGGTTTTGAATATGGCATCATCATCCCTACTACCTTCATTGATTTGTAAGATACTAGATGGGCTTACTATCTTAATATCCTTTAAGGCATTAGCATGCATATCCTTTACCTCTTCTCCTATTGGCTAAATTTATGAAATTGAGGCCTTGAACAATGATCCTTTCCAACTAAGGTTCTACTTTAGAGTGAATAGCATGCATGGATCAATGAGCTTCAGAGGGTTCTCTGCCAGGAAATGGGTCACTCTATAAGTTTCAATCTCTCATATCTGAATACAGATTGCCTCACACTTTTCCTCTTCTAATTCCCAGGTAGGAATCAGAGTTTTTACTTCACCAAGAAAAGCCTCACCATCCATACAAGTGGACACAAACTCCTGTATGAAACTACAGCCTTCATTTGTAATACTATCTATCCATGCTTTCATAGTTTCTACTAGGGCTTTACCCTTCTACATCTGCTTCACTAGCTTCTTGCTTTCGGCTGAGTTAGGATCAAAAATTTATGGAGATTGGGAAAGCGGCAATGCTCCAACATCTATGATAGAGGAAGTGAACTCGGCCAGAGAGAAAACAAGTTGTTTCAGTTCCCACTTCTCCCTTCCATCCTTTTGCGATTGGTTCAACATATGATCAGTTGAGAACTTGAAAATATGATCATTCAAGTCTCTAGTTAGAACTCCCAATTCCATTTTCGTAACCTCAAAATCCTTTGCCTCAGGTTCATGGGCACTATCTTTAGGCTTGAAGGCCACTATCTCTGCTGTTACCTTTCCAGTGCAGGGATCGGTTGAAAGTCTCACATTAGTTTTCATTCTTTTAGCTTTAGGGGTCCTAACAACATACTTGGTGATAATTTCTTTCACGAGTAGTGAAACTGGATTGTAGCTCTTCCTCTGTTTTACTAAATTTGTCAGCCAAGGAGGAATCAGATTAGAAACCATCCGGTTATCAGGTGTTTTGGTGGGTGTATTCTTAGCTTGAAGATTTCCTGGATTATTGATGGGTGTCTCCTAACCTTTATCTTGTTGCTCTAGTGAAAAAGAGATCTCCTCATCATTGATCTCAATATCAAGGTATTAGGATGTGGGAGATGCTATTTGAGAGTGCCTTTGCAACCTTTTCCTAGCTCTTATTCTGATTGTTGTAGGATGTCCACTGAATACTGTCATTTTCTTAGGGGATATGATTTTACTTGCATCAGGAACCAAAGGAGACACATTAGGCAAGCCATGGTCTATATTTACTGAAACAAATTCTGCATTTCTCTTTTTAGGAGGATGGTTCTTTATTCTTTTCTTCCTTTTCTTAGTCATCCAAGCTTCTGTAATCCTAAAAATAGTTCTAGCACTTAATTTTATGTCATCATCTTCTTTTTGTGCCCAGTCTATAGTCAAAGGGTTCTCTATTCCTGAAAAATCGGTCTCTGACACTAAGATTTTAGAATTGTCTTCTTCTATCCCACTTGTGTCAAATCTTAATTGCAGCAACTCAATCTGTGGAACTAAGAGTCTAGAACAATCTCTTTTCATTACTGCCTCTTCATTACCAAGATCTTCCCACAGGTCTTCAAGATGTGAACTAGGTGATGGGTGAATGCTTAGACTTAGAATCTCTCTAGCAAAACCCCTTCTTGATTCATAGAAATGCATCTGGAAACTCACCAAATTGCTGCCTATCACTGAAGCATCTATCATACTATGGCAAACCAGGATTCCTAGCTTAACTAGAAACATTGAAGCCCATTTTTCTTCTGGCAAACTATTCTTAATCACCACAAATAATTGCCTATAGACTTCAGCCAACACGAAGCAATCAAAAGAAAATCTAGGGAGCTTAATATGTTCTTCATCAAACCCTCTGACCCAGAGATATGTAAATCATGGGAACTGGACATAAAAACTCCCATAGGTTTGGACTAGCTTTTGGGCCTTCACTAACATTCTTTGATTTGAATCTCTCGCTAACTGATGATACAACCTTCGAAGAAAAACATCATGGACCCATCTGTAATCTCCCAAAACCTTATCTTTTCTTAACAAAGGGCAGTACTTAGGAACAATTAAATCTTCATTCCATGGAGTATGTGGAATTGCTCCTAAATCTTGCATGCATGCAAGACAATAAATCAAATAAGAGGACATAAAGAACTCTTTTTTAATTGCTTGAGCTTGCTTCAATTGATCCCTCAAAGTACTGACAATAATCTGTGCCCAATCCAGTTGCTGTTTCCCTTCCAAAATAATTTCTATGAAGTGAAACATCCACTCTTCGAAGAGGAGAATTTTCTTTGAACCCTTTACCCGGTGAAGTAAAACTATCAAATCATGAACACGTGGCTTCATATGGTCTTTAGTAAGAATTTTGGGTAAATAGAATCCTCCCTTGTAATTAGTTTGGCTCCATTTTCGGGCTATATGAATGAAGTTTTTATCAACATTTTCTTGGAATTGAGCTAGAGACTGGGTCAAAGTAAAGCTGGAAAATGACTCTTCTAGTATTTTGAGAGTTGACATGATTACTTCTCTATTTATAGGTAATAGAGTTTGACCTTCAGCATTTAGAATGCATTTGGACTTGATATCATACCTATTAATACATTGTTAAATTAGCTCAGGGCTAATGATTGACGGGGGAAAAGTTGCAGCTTCAAGCAATCCACTTGAAATAATTTCAAGGCTACGCTCTCCCTCAGCAATATCCTTAAGGCAAGCATCCATTTCTCATACCTCAACCCCTAAAAGATTTGTATCTATGATGACTGGGGCATGAAACTCCATATTCTTATAGTTCCCAAATAAATGCATGCTAGATTTCATGTCTTCTACTAGAAGATTAACCAATGCAATCCCTTTCCTTCAACAAATATCAACAAACAGGAATAGGAAAATAGAGAAAACCTTAAGAAGCTACCTATTTTCTAAAGACTCAAGAAAATATAGCTCTTCATCTTCCACATCTGAGACTCCACAAGATTATGACAATAAAAGAAACTTACATAAATGTTTATATTTTGAAAGATGATGTCGTGAATTTCCAGATTTAATGAGCATTAATCAGGGGCATTAAGTTGGAATGATGCAAGTATTAATGACTTAGTAGAGAAACACCCTTGAAATTTGTATTCGTTATAACTATAATTAATCTTTCTAGAAACACTATCTCCCGCTATTGTTAGATATTTCCTTACTCGCAACCCAAAATTTCACTTCAAGCTCGCCGCATGATTCCCGTCAAATCAAGGTTGTCCACATTAATAACTTAACCATCATTTCACCATTGGCTTACATCATCTGTCACATTAGCTATCACCTCACTTATCGATCTTCTCACTAACTATCATCGAACTACTTTTAACTACTTTGAATCGGGGTTCAAAGGGGTTCAAAGTGGTTCACTACAAAAAGGTGATGTAGACCGGGGTCCACCTGCATATAAACCAGACATTAGAAAAATAATCATTCATTGAACTACTTCAAACTACTTTGAACTAGAGTTCAAAGAGGTTCTAAGTGGTTCATGAGAAGCATGAGTCTTAGGAAAGACTCAACCAAGGAAAGCCGACTCAGAACTGAAGGAACTTGGAGGCTATTCCTTGACAATTTGGAGGGCATGCACACTTGGAGGATTGCTGAAGGAAAAGATCAACAAGGGGACACGTTAGATTGGGCTTCAAATAAACTTACAAAGGAGGGTCAAAGACACTTCCACAATGATGACTCTAACTATCTCTAACATTGGCTCTAGCTGGGGACTACATATTGCTCAATGTGCAAAGAACTCTGAATAATTGGTTTCACAGAAAAGCGAACAAAGGGAAAGAAAAATAGAGCACTAGGACACAACAAAAAGGAAAACAAGGAAACACTACCTAATATGTACATGGGTATGATTGAGTATATCATTAGAGCTTGCATAACTTGAGGTCCTACCCATTGTAAGTAAAAGGAAGATTCACACCATCTGGGTAGGACAACCGGAAAGCATTTGAACCAAGAGCTTAAAAAATGATAAATGGTCCTTTCCACAAAGACTCAAATTTCCTGTGAGATCCTTTGGGTGCCCATCTTTTGTCCCATAAAAGCACTTCATCACCCTCCATAAAGTTATGAGGCTGCACCCGCATGTCAAAAATCTGCTTTACCTTCAACTGATGCTTTGTAATATGATCTACCAACTCCTCCCTTTCTTCTTCTAGTCTACTCAATTGGATGACACGTTTCTCCAAAGGATCTTTAAAATACTGATCTTCGATGATAGCTTGGGGCTTGGCTAAGGAGAGTTCTAAAGGAAGAGATACATGTGCTCCTATTCCATATACTAGTTCAAAGGGGGCCATTCCAATTTCTCTTTTCAAAGTAGTTCGATCTACCCACAAAGCCTCAAACAACTTCTTATGCCACTCACAGGGGTTATCATCCATTAAATTTTTCATGATCACCACAAGGTTCTTATTACTGAATTTGGCTTGACCATTCCCTTGCGGGAATTAATCAGAGGAATGAGCCAGAGATATGCCATGTTCATAATAGAAAGATGAGATCTCTTCAGAAGAAAATTATGTAGCATTGTCTGCTACTATCTTAATAGGTACCTTGAACCTAACAAAAATATAATTTAAAAGGAACTCACACACAACCCCAGAGTTCACTTTCTTAGTGGGGACTGCTTCCACCCACTTATTAAAATAATTAGTGGCTATGAGAATATAAACATGCCCAGTGCTAGATGGTAGGTTCAAAGGTCCCATGGAGTCTATTCCCCATTGTTTGAAGGGCTCATCAAAAATCACATGTTTAAGAGGTAGGGCAGCAAGATGAGGTCTCCCAATAAAAAGATGACATTTTTCACAATTGAAAACATACTGGTACGTGTCCTTGAACATGCCAGGCTAGTAAAAGAAATTCTAAAGAATCTTAAATGAAGTTACAACTGAGGAGTAGTGGCCTCCACAAGCTTCATCATGAAATACTTTCAATAGTTCTTTCTTCTGCTCAGCATCTACACATCTTAGAAAGATTCCATCTATGCCCCTTTTATATAGTATCCCCTGAGATATCACATATTTATTCACCTTCAATTTCAAGTTATGCCTCTCTTTGGGGTTTAGGTGGCCATGAAACTCACCATAGGTAAGCAAATAAGCCATGTCTGAAAACCAGGGGTCGGTTAGACTGACTAGCAATGCCATGGGTACTTCATCAATTTTCTCAGATAGCTCACCATTCTTTGCTATCAACTTGCACACGCCTTTCCCTCTTACCAATTTGGTTGGCTTAATCATCAGGTCATATTCTTGAATCTTTTCTATGTAGACCGCTCTATTATTCATACCAATCTCTTTTTGAGTTAAAATACTTTTCACTACAATTTCAGGTACGTAAACTGTACAATGGGAATGAACTATATAATACCTGAACTATTTTACTACTTTCACAATAGCGAAGGCATGCTTTTCCATCTGAGAATATTTGTGCTCATGTCTTTTCAGAGGTGTGCTCATAAAGGCTATGGGTGCTTCCTGTCCCTTCTCATCTTTTTGCATGAGTATACCTGACAAAGTATGCTCAGAGGCATAACAATAAATGATAAAGTCCTTTTTGAAATTGGGACTCTTTAATACAGGTGCCTGAGATATTGCATCCTTAATATCATTGAAGGCTTTGCGTCCATTATCGCTCCACTTAAAAGGGATTTTCTCACTCATCATATTAATCATATACTTAGTAATTTCTAAAAATTCAGGAATGAATGCACACAAAAAATTCACCTGGCCAAAGAAGGACTTGAATCCACTCCTATTTGATGATAAGCTGAGCTGTTGGATCACCTTAACCCACTTGGGATCAATTTGGATTCCATCTTTTGAAATGATGTGACCAAGTAATTTACCTTCCTCCATGAAGAACATTGATTTCTAGGGGTTCAAAGAGATGTCTTGACTTCTACATCTTAAGAGCATTGTCTCAAGATCCTTTAGGTGCTGACTTCTCTTCTTTGAAAAGATAGTAAGATCATCTAAGTACACCACTATAATTTTGTTCCGAAGATCCTCGAAAGAAGAATTCATTTCCCTCTGGAAGGTTGCACCAGTATTGATCAGTCCAAACGGCATATGACTATATGCATAAGTTCCCCATGGGGTGATAAAAGCCATTTTGTGTTGGTCACTTTCTACCACACTGATTTGATTGTACTGATTTGATTGTACTTTCTAAAATGAAATTGATCTGGTGGTAGCAACTTAATTTTCTAAATAACAAATCCTCTAAGTACAAATATGAAATTACCTTGTTGTGATGAATGTCTCCTTCAGTACTTCTTCGTAGCCTTTGAACCATTTTCAATAAAATTGAATACTCTATCAAAAATCCTTTCAACATAACCTTGTGTAATCTTTAGATGTCTCCCAATGGAAACTACTTCTAATATCTCTGACTTCTAATGAAACTGACATCTTAAAAATGCTTTAAATCATAATGATTTTGACCTAATTATGGTTGTGTAACCATCTTGTAAAATCTTGTTCAATGATCCAAATAAATAACCTAATTCAAAATTGAATAGGGATCATAACCAATCAATGTTTCATTCCCAATAAATATTTACCTCAATCTATGTAAACCATTTTAGCTCGGTAAAAGTTGTTCACCTTTATTTATGTGTCATTCAAAACTTTTTTGTCAAATCTGGACTAGTTGTTAAGTGTTGTGTCTCCGCCTCGGTATAATACTGGTGCTCGGTAATCCTGTGTGCTCAGTAAACACTATACTCGATAATATTTGTGCTCAGTGACTTTACATATAGTTATGATCAAATGAACTATTTTCTCTAGTTACTAACTATATGTATGACACTAATGACAACTCTTAATGAATTAGGAGTAACATTCCCCCCCTTTTGCATTAGTGTCAAAAACATATATGTATGTCGATTACAATTTTTTTGACTTAAATATTAATAAACTCAAAAATGTGTGAACTCCCCCTTTGAACATGCTCTCGGTGTAAAGTACATATATATAAATACATATATTTCCCCCTTTTTTGAAAGTAATTCCAAAAATGTACTTACAGCTTATCAAATATATTCTAATGGGTTTTCTTGAGAGTGGCCACGAGTTTTTCCCATTCCTCTTTTAAATTTTCTAGTACAATCTGCTTGAGGCCTACTTGTGCATGCATGTCAAAAATATTTTCTATCACTGATAAATTAGGGTTGGCAATTAATTCCTTTGCCTTCTTCACATTTTTTTTCTATCACCTCTAGGTGTGGTAGTAACTCTTCCTATAGCTCCATTACCTTTTCTTTGATTCTATCCTATTCTCTCATTAAGTCTAGTCTCAATCGTTGAATGTGTGTGACTTTTTAAGAATGCACATGAAATGCATGAGGCTCGGTTATAAGACTATTTTCACTTTGCTTGATATCATCATCAAGTTTCTTTAACTTTTTACTAATCTTGATAGTGAAATAGTCTATAGTGCATAACTTCTACAAAATAGTAATAACATTTTGAATGATGCTTTCTAGCTCGATTACTACTTCAAATTTTTTTACCTTGTTTAGTGCCATTGCTTGGATGATTTTCTTGGTTAACTTGTATTGAATCTTCTCTTTTGCTCTTTCTTCTATCATCTTCTTGACATAAGTAGTAGGTCCATTGATTGTCTCAGTGAGGAGTGCAAGTTGGTCAATGATGGGTGCAGTCTCATCTATATTGACCTTTAGTGCAACTTGCATTAGGATATCATTTACATCCTCTAGAACCTTGGTATTTTTATGTTCTTACTTCAGCTTCTCCTAAGCTTCTTTCCAGGTGCATAGCTCTCCATATTTTCTAAGAGCTTCAGGGTCAAGTGTCATTGGGTCACATGCAGTAATTTCAATTGTTTCATCAAGTGTGACCAAACCCTTGCCTCCATGATTCCTCTTTTTCTTCTTTTCTTCCACACTTGATGTTGGGGATTGTGCAATTGAAACTTGAGCCTTATGCTCTAGATTTGGCTTTGGTGGCTCGATGGACTTCTCTTCTTCTTTTTCCTTCCCTATTATAGATTCTACAATCTGTGGTGCTAGGGCTTGTGGCCTTGTCTTGTAGTAGAAGTTTCTACTGTATTCTCTTCCTTTGTTCCTTGGTCAATTTCTTCCACATTAGTGGTCTTGATGTGCTCTTAACCTTGTGTAGCTTCACCATAATGCTCAATCTCTTTACTTGTATCTTCACCCTTGTCTTCAGTTGTGTCTTTTTCTTTCTCGAGTGGAACTTCCTCTATTTGATGTTCAGTATCTATGTTTATAGCTTGTACTATAATAGGTAAATTACTTGGTACCATTTCTCTTTCTACCTTAGTGGTTTCTTCTTCTTTGAGGTTCTCAGTAGTAGTAATTATCACTTCATCTTCCTTTTCTTCATCATCGAGGTTTCCTTGTATGATGTCTTCAATCAGTATTTCTCCTTCCCCTAGTGTTTTCATCATCTCTAGAATATCTTCCATTGCGGTCTCAGTAGCAGTGATGAATTCTTCATCACATGTTTCCTCCTCTAGTTGCTCAGTATCAGAGATGTGAATCAGCTCATCCTCTACATCTATCGGTACATCTACTTGTATACTTAGTACAAGTTTCTCTGTGTCAACTTTGGGTGCAATTGTCTTAGTTTTCTCTAGTGGACTAAGAGTTCTAGTCCAGATCTCTATACTTTCATCATCTACCTCTTGTATTTTACCTTGAAGAATATTGAATGCTCTTGCTTTCATAAAAAAATTACCTGAATGTTGTTGCAAAGAAACATCAATCTTGGGAATGGTGAAATATGACTTGGCTAGAATTAGTGACCTTTCTCTCATTTTGTTCTTGGTCTAAAGTGCATATGTCCTTCTTGCAAATACTTTTTCATATAGTTCCTTCATTATACTATTTTCAAATTCTACAAGAAATCATTTTAAATTTATCATCATACCTATGATGGCTTCGTCCAACTTATCTTGATCTTTTGTGCTTAGGTTAGAATACCTGTTAAGCTTAGGAATAGCTATTCCTCCAGTCTTCTTTATTCCTTCAGCTATTTCATCAATTTTTTTTGGTCCTTTGTTTATTACAACTCAAAATTGATTATTATCTTCATCTTCTAAATCTATATCATATTTTCCTCTTATTAAATTTCTTCTCCTTTTCAGTTCAGGGAACTTAGTGGAAGCTTTTGTTCCTCTCTTTTTCTGATAAGTGTGGGTTGGTGTAGGTCTTGTTATTTTTGCTACTCCTTTCTTCTGAGGTGGTGTATTTAACCTTGTCCTTTCTTAGTTTGAAACATCAACATGTTTACCTTTTCCTTTTGTAGCCTTAGGTGGCTCTACCTATTCTGGCTTATTAGACTCGGTTGCCTCTTCATCATCATCATCACTGACTGATACCTATTCCTTGGTTGCCTCTTCAATCAATTTCTCAGCTTCCTCATCTACAACACCAAATTATTTCTTCAATTTTTTGACCATTTTATCCTTATTCCTTCCCATCTTCTCCACTACTAGTCCCATCTTGATTCTAGACTTGGCTTCTTCATAGGTTTCGAACCATGTAGAATCTTTTTCTTTTGGCTCAACAAGTAGAGCCTTTATTGATTTGGTGGCTCGGTCAATATCAATCTCATACTCCATAGGGGGTAGCCATGCAATCCTTAGTTCAACTTCCTTTATCAAGGTGGTGTCAGTGTCCACTAGAAATAAAATATCATCCTTATATTTCTTGACTAATTGTCCAGGAATCCTAGTTCTCTTCTGCATCCTCTCCTTAAATTTACTAAAGTAATCTTCCATAACTGGCTCAAAATTCTTGTCTAAGTTATTAAAGAATTCATTGATTTTCATTATGACTGGTCGATTTACATCTCATTCAACATTATTGACTAAGGGAAAATAGTTTTGCAAGTAGAAAAATGTACATACCAAAAGTGACCCAAAATTGCATGTGTTTGATCTTGCGACTCAGATAGTCCGCATGTTTTCTTCTAGCTGCCTCAACATTAACTCATATAAGTCAAGTTGCAAACCGTTCTTTACAATTTTATGTGCGATATTGACAACTCTGCATGCAATGTTGTTTTGTCTACTTGACTGAAATATCTTATAGGTAATGAAATAATATTTGAATCTCATCTCAGGGTCACTTATAGTTTTAATCCTCATGCCTCTATCATCCCACTCTATTTCGGTTAGTTTTTCAATCTCATTCTTCAGTGGGTGTCTTAGGGCTTTTACTTTTTCATTCATTGGCTAGCCAATGACCATATGTATGAAATTCTTTGTGGTCTTCATTGGTTCATCCAGCCACATCTTTCCTTCATGTACTCAACTCAATAAAATACTTATCCATTTCATTTTGAATTCTTTCAGAAAATATAGTGCATTGGTTAACCCTTTGACCTCCAAATGTTTGTGCTCATCCTTGAGTTTTCAATTAGTGAAAAGTTCTTGATAGGTGGCCTAGAGTTTAAAATTGCCAATCTCATTGATTTTTCAATGTGTATATGAGCTAATATCTTTCACCAGTAGAACCCTAGGTGATATTGAAGAAAGCACACCCTTGTCATCTATTTGTGCTACAACTTCTAGATGAAGTTTTTTAGTTATGCTCTATGCATGTCATTGTCTTGATCAATATCACCTTCTTCCCTTTCTCTACCTTGGATTGAGTGGATCATGAAGTCGATGCCATCAAGAATGGAAATTTAGGGCTTTGAAAATATTTTCTCAAGCTATTTGGTTACTCTTTAGACTTCCTGAATCACTTCCAAATGCTCTATGAAACACTCAAATCTTCTTGAAATCTTGGAAACAAGTTTCTCAAACTTTTCTCTATTTCACTCTGGTTCTCTCTCAAATGTAATGTGATAAAATGAGTTCATTTCCCATGTATTTATATCCAAAATCCTTATTCAGCTTACGTGCAGTTCATTAAATGCTTTTCCAGCTACTATTTGGTTAACAATAAAATCACTTGGTTAACTTAATAGGTACTTCAACTCGGTGAACACTACCAATGCTCAATTGACTGTGCAACTCAGTTGTCTTTAACACTTTCACAACTAAAAATTTCTTGCTCGGTCTAGCTTAACCAACTATGCTTATTTCAAGTAAATAACATATAACACCCTAGTGCATCTTAATTCATGCTGATTTGGTATTCATGCAATATATATAAGGAAATTTTGTAAGATATAACCGATTAAAATTCAGTTCCCATACATAACTTTCTTAGACAGAGGTGGTGAGATCACCTAATCTAAAGGATGAGGTATCACCAACTATTGTGCTTATTCCTCCATTGTTATATGTTTCTCTTATCCACATTTGGATCCTTATTCTCATGATTCCTTCAATGGTATTCTCATTTGCATCAATACTTGGTTCTAGTTCTCAGTCTCTACAGTATCTGCTTAGATGATTGGCCTTATGATATTGCATACATGCCATTCCAGAATTTGTCCAGTTTTGAGATCTTCCTCTCCAATGCATTCTCATAAAATTTTCAGCAATATGACCATATCTACCACATGTCTTGTTCTTTCCTTTAGGTTTCCAGACTTGTTTCATCTTAGTCCTACATTCATGTGATATATGTCCATGCATGTTGCAAGTGTGGTAATGTTTCTCCATATAGTGTCTCTTAGGTGACTTATTCAACTTTGATCCACACTCATATGCTTGATGTCCATACTTATTGCAATTATAACAATAACCATCAAATTTAGGAGTAGACTTAGGAATACCTTTCGCTTTACTTCTATAGACATTTGATGTGTGACCTAGTTTTCCACAGTGATAGCATGAGAGATTCTTTGGCCTTGGATTTGCATAGGCATTCTTTTGTTCAAATTATTTTGATGACTCTCCCTTCTTGATATAACCTAAACCAGTAGTGTTGTTTAGTCTTCTCTGACTATTTAGGAATTCATCCATCCTTTTAGTACTTTCTTTTGTTTTATTTATTATCTCATTATGTTTTTATTGCATCTTCACTTCATTCTTCAGTCTTTCATTATATTCCCTTAATTCACCACTATCTTCCAATTTTCTATCAAGCTCATTGTTTACTCGATTGATTTCCTGACTCATAACAACCATTTGATTAGAAATTTCAAAATGATGCTCAGTAAGCCTTAGCATTTTAGATTCATTTTCTTATAACTTTTCAATTATTTGTCTTCTATCTTCAATAGTCAAATTCCTTTCTTGTTCATCGTGTCTTACATTGTTCATGGCATCAATCATTCTTACCATTTGAGTCTCTTGTCCAATTTGTAGTGCTTTCACTTGTTTGGTAAGGTGTTAATTATTTTCAAAAAATTATGATATAATTTCCTTTAGATGTATCAAATATGCTTCCAGATCCTTCAGATAATTCCTCTATCTCCTCTTCCTGATAATCAGTTTCATTATGCTGAAATGCTAATTCCTTCCTTCTTATAAAAAACTCTTAGTTTTTCTCTTGCATCCTTAAGTTGTTCCATGCGAATCTGCATCTCCAATCTCAAATTTTCAATTGTCTTATCAAGCTTATACCTTTCCATCTCTAAGATATTTTATCTTAAGTGATTAAACTTCCTCAACAAGAGAAGTAGCTGTGATACCAATTATTGGGATTATGGAAAGGTGAGTTACTGAGAGGGGAGGGGTAAATTAGTAACCCAAAAAACTTTTTCCCATAAAACTTAATGATAAGTTCCTTTATTAACGAACTGAAGTATTTATTGTCTCCATACATTCATTAACATAAATAAAATGTAAATACTTCTAATCTAATTATATATACTTACATGAAAATTCATACACATAACACTAAGATTTTGGTATCATAGAAACCCTTGTAAGAAGGTAAAAACTATGGTGGGGATGACACCCACAAAGATTTACTACTGCAATAAATAATTTTTTTGGTTAAATCATACAAAATGATCACTTCTAATGATCTTACCCTATTAGGAGTAACATAAAAGATCTGCTAAGATCTACCTTGTTAGAGGATTTTAGCAACACTCTTCAAGTGTACACTCCGTTAAGAGATTTACAAAAAGACTATTGAGTCTACTATGTTAGGAGATTTAAGTCTATAGAAATGGTTATAATGCAACATTGAAATTGATTTGGTGGTAGCAACTTACTTTGCTAAATAACAAATCATTTAAGTACAAATATGAAATCACCTTGCTGTCATGAATGTCTGCTTCATTACTTCTTAGTAGGCTTTGAATTGTTTCTGATAAAATTGGATACTCTATCAAAAATCCTTTCAATGTAACCTTATGTAATCTTCAAATGTCTCCCAATGGTGGCTACTTATAATATCTATGTCTTCTGATGAAACTGACATCTTGACAATGCTTTAAATCGTAATGATTTTGACCTAATTAGGGTTGTGTAAGCATTTTGTAAAATATTGATGAATGATCCAAATAAATAACCTAATTCAAAATAGCATAGGGATTGTAACCAATCAATATTTCATTCCCAATAAATCTTTATCTCGATTTATGTAAATATTTTTATCTCGGTAAAAGTTGTTCACCTTGATTTTTGTGTCATTCCAAACTTTTATGTCAACTCTGGATTACTCGGTAAATGCTATGTCTTGGCCTCGGTATAATATTGGTGCTCGAGAATCCTATGTACTTGGTAAACACTGTACTTGGTAATCTTTGTGCTCGATGACTATACATGTAGTTATGACCGACTGGACTATTTTCTCTAGTTATCGACTATATGTATGACACTAATGACAACTCTTAATGAAATTAGGAGTAATAGATTTCAAGTATGGTAAACTAATGATAACTATGTTAAATAAGGTTAACTAATTTTAAATAAATTAACTACTTGTTAATTAAGGTTAATCAAATTAACTAGGTTTACTAAATTAAATATATATCATTTAACCCAAAAAATTACATTATAAAACATGTTAATTAATTTTAACAATCTAAAATAACTAGAAATTATCCTAATAATCATTAAATAAATTAATATGTCTATATGTCAATATAAAAACTTTAAAAAATAAAAAATAAAAAACCTACTAGGTCTGGTCGAAGGTCTCAAGATCGCTCCACAATCTCTGGAGGTTGCTACAGTTCAAATGAGTCACTTAGTCCTATTGTGAGAATATATAGTTTTTCTTAGTTTTGGCCAAAACCTGCTCCGACTGAAATCATGGCACCACATCAATGCCACCTAGCACCATGTGGCACCACATGGACGCCACTTATAATCGGCCAAACCTGCTTCGACTGAATATGGTCTGGCCAAAATTGCTTTTGGTTTAAACAAGTCAGTTGTCCTCTACTGCGACATAGGTTCATACTTTTACCCATTAGAATTGCATGTTCACATTGGGTTCACCAAATGAAGGAGAAGAAAAATGGGAAAATATTGCATGAAAAGTAAACCACAACCTATAAAAGAATACAAAACCAATCCTATCCTAACATAACAAAAATTGACACAAAGTGCATAAAAGAAATCAAATGAATTCAAACACTCCCTCAATTTGACTCCAATGTCCTTTCTTTCTTCTCAAAATGTTGATATGTTTCTCCCATTATGACAAGTTGCACCTATAACATGAAAGCAAGAAATTGACAATAATGATGAGAAGATTCGAAAGATGGTGGTTAGAAAAAATGGGAGAACTCATCTCAATTTATAGAATTTGCAAGAGAATTTGTAAATTTAGCATTTAAGTGTGTAAAAGGGCAATTGTCATAGATTATGGAAATTGGAAAAATTGAAAGTGGAAATTTGTCATTAATGATGACAAACAGAATGCATAATTAGAAATTAGTGAGTAAAAAAAGGGAAATTCTTCATAAACTATGATAAATATGACAAAAGAAAAAAGGAAAATTGTCATAAACTATGACAATTATGACAAAAGGGAAAAAGGAAAATTGTCATAAACTATGACAATTTATGACCAAAGGAAAAGGGAAGGTGGAGACTAAAAAAGAGGAAGTGGAGGCTAGAAAAGTGGGGGAAGGACAAATTAAGGGATACAATCCCATTTGGAAAGAGGAGGAATTATTGAATTTGAAAATTCTTTTATTCCCACAAAATGGAAATTACAAATTAGGAATTATGAAAATTCCACAAATCAATAATTAGTTAATTAATTAATGTCAAAATAATTAATAGTGGAACTTAGGGAAAAGGGATAAATAAATGTAGTTTATTTATAAAAAATTAAGACTTGGGGATAAATTATAGATTATTTACCCCTAAAGAAGACAAATCAATCGATTTGACCAAATTGATGATTTTGATGACGCAAAGGATCAATTTTGATGATTTTGATAAGGAGTTGAAATGACTGATAATTTTGATAATGACTTAAATTGATTTTGAAATCAATCAACCAAGTTAAAAATGACAAAAAATTGAGGAGAAATATTAGTGAATTAGGGATGAAAATTAGACATTGAAGACATGTTAAAAAAGGGGGGGCACATAGGCATTGACTATTTTTTAGTGTCTACAATTACATCTTTATATACATTTCCATCACCTTAGAAACATGAACAAGGTCAACGTCAACCTTAACTCCTCAATCACAAATATTTAATCAATTACAATGAAAAAAACAATGTGATCTAAGACATGTCGACAAAGACATAGCTAGGACCCAAATCTCTAGCCACGAACACACTACGATCCATAAATCTCAACACAAATATTTACAACATGCTATCTTACTAAGTCAGTCAAGAACACTGATAATATCAACATGCCACAGGAAAATCACTAAATGTGATTATACAACCCAATGTGATCCAAGAGAATGACTAAGACATGATCTAGAAACATCAATAAGAAACATGAAATACCACATCGAGAACATAAACATCTATGCCACATAATTCACAACTTTGTTTGCACTGCTCATCGGGAACATCAAATAACAACTTCTAAAACTCTATAAAAATATCTTTCCGAAATCCAAATCATGAACCATTCAAGTTGAGGACATACATCCATTTTGTAAACCCACCACCAAGTTAGAAACCTAAAATATTGCATAATCGATCCATACCGATCCAAAAAATGCAACACTCTAACTTCCTGAACAACCAAAAAATCTCTGATAGATCTCATGTAACTCACTCAAATAATAATGTTAACCTTTGAAACTTGAACAAGATCAAGTACAGACATTCAAAAGCATATTTTTAACTGGGAAACATTAGATACTCAATACAATAGCCAAACTAATGCAAACACTTTACTAAACAAACCAAGAACATTGTCCAAAATAAGAGAATATGTTGACATCAATGTCAACACATATGTGCAATATATCTTTGAAATCTCCAATAACTTTGGGGTAGTAAGATCTCATCTGAGGATTCTTTTCCTTGGAGACATTATAAAATTGCATTACTACCATCTTAGAGTTACCAAACACTTTTAATTTCTTCATTCCCATTCTTTCAACTAGATTTAGTCCTCAGACTAGTCCCTTATACTTTGCCTTATTGTTGGTTGGAAATGGTTGATAAACTAAAGTTAGAGTGAATACATCTTTTAATATTAAATCTATTTTCTATATTATTAAAATAAATCTATTTTTAATATCTCTTAATCATGTTTAAGTTAGGTTGTTTGTGTTATATAATAAGTTAGGACATATTTATAATTAATAAATAAATCTCATACATACATGTGTAATTTGTATTTTATTGTCATATAGGTTTGTCATAACACATATACGATAATATAAAATACTAAATTCACATATATGTTTAAGAATTAGTTATTATAAATTGACAACTATATAATGAGGTTATATATATGTGTGTGTGTGTGTGTGTGTGTGTGTGTGTGTATACACACACACACACACACACACACATATATATATATATATATATATATATATATATATATATATATATATATATATATGTATATATATATATATATATATATATATGTATATACACACACACACACACACACACACACATATATATATATAGGTATATATGTATATATACATATATATATATATATGTATATATATATATGTATATATATATGTATATATATATATGTATATATATATATCTATATGTAGATATACATATATATGTAGATATACATATATATGTATATATATATATATATGTATATATATATATATGTATATATATATATATATATATAGATATATATATATATATATATATATATATATACACACATATATATATAGGTATATATGTATATATATACATATATTTATATATATACATATATTTATATATATACATATATGTATATATATACATATATGTATATATATACATATATGTATATATATACATATATGTATATATATACATATATGTATATATATACATATACATATATATATACATATACATATATATATATATATATATATATATATATACATATATATGTAGATATACATATATATGTATATATATATGTAGATATACATATATATGTATATATATATACATATATATGTATATCTACATATATATATATATATATATATATATATGTAGATATACATATATATGTATATATATATATACATATATATGTATATCTACATATATATATATATACATATATATGTATATCTACATATATATGTATATATATATATATATATATATATATGTATATATATACATATATACCTATATATATATATATATGTATATATATATATGTGTGTGTGTATATATACATATATATATATATATATATATATATATATATATATATATATATATATATATATATATATGTATATATACACATACATATATATATATATATACATACATACATATATATATATATATACATACATACATATATATATACATACATACATACATACATACATACATACATACATATATATATATATATATATATATATATATATATATATATATATATATATATATATATATATATATATATATATATATATATATATATATATATCACCTCGCTTGCGTATCTTGTTTTTTGTCATATATTTTTGGCCCTTAAACTTCTAAATTCTTGTATTTGTATAAATTATAATTATTTTTAATTTTTTAATTCAATAAATCAGGTTAATATGTCATATTTTATTTAATATCCTCTCTTTAGAACATCCCATCTATTTCTCCTCAATTATTACTTATCTGAAGGTTTTTTTCTGTCTTGCTTTTGTAGCTTTTTCTAGGTTTCCTTTTTTCTTCTCTACATAGTTTTCTGTGTCTTTTTCCTCTCTTTATATCCAATAAGAATGGCTTGGTCGTCATCTTCATTTTTACCATTCTTGCACTCTCTCTTTCCTGATGATGGATCACGGAGTGTGATCCAAAACATTTTCTCTTTTTCAATCTGATGCTAAAAAATGCACACAATCAAATCCAAAAATGCACATGAATTAGTGAAGAAAGAATCTGAATCCCTACCAAATTGCTTGGTTGTAGAAGGATCACATGGCTTTGGTCAATGATCAATGTATGGTAAAGTTCAAAATTGGAAATTATCATGATAATGTATTATGTGACATTATTCCTATGGATGCTTGCCATCTATTGTTAGGGAGACCATGGAAGTTTGATCACCATGTGGTACATTATGGGTATGCAAATACCTATTCATTGACAAAGGATGGAGTTTGACACAAGCTGAAGCCATTGAAGGAAAGAGAGGAAAAGGTAGTACTAATGCTAGAATATGTTTAGTTGATGGAAGAAAGTTTCTATAAGGCATGAATCATGAACATATGTGTTTTTATTTTATTCCAAGAGTTGATAATGATGAAGTAGAAGATGTACTTGTATAATTTTTAGATTTGTTGGATGCGTTTCAAGATATTGTGTCGGATAATGTACCTAATGGATTGCCACCAATAAGAAAGATTAGTCATCAAATGGAATTGATTCCTCAATCCAGTTTCCCAAATAAGTCAGCCCGTAGAATGACTCAAATCAAGAGTGAAGAGTTGGATATACAAGTGCAAGATTTTTTGCAGAAGGGTTTGATTTGAGAGAGTTTGAGTCCATGTGTGGTACTAGTAGTAATAGCACCAAATAAAAAATGGAGAACAAAGAATGTGTATAGATCCTCAGGCTCTCAATAAGATTACTATCAAGTATAGGTTTCCCTTTCTGACGATGGAGGACATTATGGATTTCTTGAGTGGAGCTGAGTACTTCACAAAGATATATCTGAAGAGTTGATATCACCAAATTAGGATTAGAGAAGGAGATGAATGGAAGAAAAATTTCAAGACAAAGGAGGGCTTGTATGAGTGGTTACTCATGCCTTTTGGGCTAACTAATGTACCAAGAACATTCATGTGGATCATGAATGAGGTATTTATTGTTTACTTGGAAGATATTTTGATCTTCAGTAAGAGATTGGAGGAGCATATAATGCATATTCGTAGGATCTTTGAGAAGTTAAGAGAAGAAAAGTTGTTTATTAACTTGAAGAAGTATAGTTTTGTGAAGAAGGAGTTAGTGTACCTAGGATTTGTTTCTCAGAAGATGGTCTTAAAATAGACCTAGAGAAAGTGAAGGCTATCCTTGAATGGCCTACTCTAAGGAGTGTTTCTAAGGTAAGATATTTTCATGGTTTGGATATCTTTTACATAAGGTTTATTAGAAATTTTAGTAGTATCTATGGACCCTTGTCTAAAACTATGAGAGGGGATAGAAAAGAGTTTAAGAGGAACACAGGAGCATAAAAGAGTTTTGATTTTTTGAAGAGAAATGTTACAGAGAAACATATTTTTGAACTTCCATATTTTAATTAGGTATTTCAAGTTGAATGATTCCAAAATAAAATATTGTATTTATGATTAGGAGTTTTATGATATCGTTCATGCATTGAGTAAGTGGAGACATCATCTTTTTCTTATAGAGTTTATTTTATTTACTAATTATCAAGATTTATAATATTTGAATAGCCAAGGGAAGTTGAATTAGAGGGATTTGAAATGGGTTGAGATTTTATAGAGTTACACTTTTGTTTTGAAGCACGAGAGTGTAAAGTATAATATGTTTGGAGATGTCTTGAGTAGGAGGCAAAATTTGTTGACAGAGATGTAGATCAAATTTTTTGGGTTCCAACAACTCAAGAGTTTGTATCTTGAGGCCCTGATTTTTTTGAGGCATGGAGATCTTGCATAAAACCAATTACCCTAGACATAACCAGATGGTTTGATTTTATAATCCAAGAAAAAAATTTATTCTAGGGGAGCCAATTGTGCATTCCAATGAGGTCCATGAGGGAGAACCTAATCAAAGAGAATCATAGTGGAGGATTGGCTGGACACTTTGGTTGAGATGAAACTATTTCTCTAGTTTGTGAGCATTACTATTGGCCACAATTACAACTAGATGTTAAAAAGTTTGTGTAGAGTTGCAGAATATGTTAGATGGAAAAGGGAACCAGGTAGAATATAGGGTTGTATCAGCGATTACATATACAAGAGAAGCCATGGGAGGATATTAGTATGAATTTTTTTCTTGGTTTACCAAGGACTTAGAGAGAGAATGATTCCATTTTTGTGGTGGTAGTTGGGTTCTCAAAGATGGCATATTTTATTCCTTGCAAACAAACTAATGATGTTGTTCATGTGGGAGATTGTTTTTAGAGAAGTGGTGAGATTACATGGTCTTCCCAAAAGCATAGTTTAAAATTGAGACTCTAAGTTTGTTGAGTAATTTTGGAGGACATTATGGAGGAAGCTAAAGATAGATGTAAATTTAACTTAGTGCACCATCCACAAACTGATGGACATATAGAAGTGATGAATAGGAGTTTGGGAAATTTGTTGAGGTGCTTAGTAGGGGATAAAACCAAGGGGTGAGATTTGATTTTACCAAAGGTAAAATTTGCATACAATCATTTTGTCTATAGGAGAACTAGTAAATCATCATTCCAAATTGTATATTAAAGTAGTCCTATAAATTATTTAGCATTAAGGAATTTGGACAATGGAGAAAAGAGTAGTGTTGAAGTTGAAGACTTTTTAGAACACTTAAATAATTTGCATGAAGAGGTGAAGAAGCATATGGCTCATTTGAGAAAGGAGGGATTTCTAGTAGGAACATACAAAAAATGGAAGATGAATAAATTTGGACTGTCTAAAGTCTTGAGAAGCATGATTCAGAAAATGCTTATGAAGTAGAGTTGCGCAGTGAACTCAATATTTCACTAGTGTTTAATATTTTAGATTTGATATATTATCATGAAGGAAGTATTGAAGATGAGATAAGAGAAGAACAATGAAATATTGTTGGCATAATGGTTAGCAATCCCCTCAGAATTCAAGGCATGGCTTAACCACCTCTTGTGTCTTCTATAAGTCTAGTGGTTGTATCAAGTATTAACAGGTCAATATTTTGGTGAAACGATAACCGCTACTTGTACCAAGTGGTATTAGAGCTTGGTCACAGGTTCGAACCCCCTCGGGTAGTGTTGAGTGGGAGATTGTTGGCATAATGGTTAGAAACCCCCTCGAGATTCACGACATGGATTAACCACCTCCTGTGTCTTCTATAATTCTAGTGGTTATATCAGGAATTAACAGGTTGATCTTTTGGTGCAATGATAACCACTACTTGTAACAAATATTCCAACACCTACTTCAACTACATAGGAGATAGAAGACATCTTGGATAGTTATCTTGGCATAACCACGTGAAAAAGATATATGAAAAGTATTTGGTCAAATGGAAGGGATGACCTATTGAAGATTCATCATGGATATCAAAGGAAGAGGTTGAATACCTTGGTTTTCCTCTAAGAACCTGAGATGTGACAAGGTAACTTCTCAAATTACCTCAAGTGTCTGATGCGGGAGTATATAGGGTGTAAGAGCAATCTTGTGTCACCCAAAAATATTATCTAGTTTCAATAAGGGCTATTTTTGGACATGCTTACTATTTTTATTAGGTTGTTTATTTGAGCACACATTGTTTCATTTACCTCCCAAGAGGTTCATTTTTTATATATTAGCCTGCTGGTAAAGTTTCATGGGAAGATCAAGTCTAGTTTTAAAGTTATTGTATTTTCTATTTTGGCGGGGTGGTACAAAAATTTTGAGCTCAATTTTGAAGGCTTTAGAGGATCCAAAAAGGGGTCAAACTTTGATCAAATAGTACTTCACAAGTTTAGGGTATAGATCACTTCATGCCATTTTTGAAATGGGGTTATAATAGCCAATTGACTCAACTGTTTACAAGTTAGAGTTTTTGAAATTTGTTCCTTCAAGATTAGTTTCATTACAAGAGGAAAAGAGAAAAAAATCACTTAAGGTGGGAAATTGAACTGCTAGGTGCTAAAAGGGGAAAATTCCACTGTCCATAATATTTTAAGGCAGTTAATTGTGCTACTTACATAGGGCTAAAGAGGAATTTTAGAGTTCAATTCCAGAAGTGTAGATTGTGACTCTATCGTGTAGAATATTATAATGGCAATATCCATGTGGTTGTGGCATGTTGTTTTTCTTAATATTATAATTTCATTTCATTGAGGATAATATAAATTAAGTGTGTATGTTCTTGCCAATAATCTTTTCTTGCAATTTTCCTATTTATTTTCTTGTTGTGTTGTTTGTGTTTGGTTAAATAAGGGGAATACCCTTAATCAAGTTCAAGGGACTTGAATTATTCTCTCAACTATAATTTTGATCCTCAAGTGATAACCTATAAAATGAGAATTCAATGATGAATGGTGCAATTATACTCTAAATGATAAAAATTACTACTATATGATGCAAATCCTCCATTATGATCTTGATCTAAATAAATCTAAGATAAATTGACTATAATAACAATGCTCTCAATGATAAATGCACAAAATGACATGCTAACCTTTCAATAAAATGATAATGGATGATTTATTCTAATTATGCATCCTATTTATAGGATTTATCAAGGTGTAGGGGGTGAGTTAGATTAACCATTATCAAGATATGAGTAGGAGTTGAGTCTGATGATGTGTCCAATTTGAATTGTGAAGATTCTCTCTCAAGATGGAATGGTCAATCTAGAAAAGCCTCTTTGTGATCCGTGTACACCCACTCCTCATCTCTCATTGGTTAATTTAATTTGTCATGTAGTGGTAGGTGAGATATTTCAAGAAGGAATTAATTAATTTATCCATATATGATATTTGAATAGGTTGGATTTAATTAATTAATGAGCTATATAATTAAGATTTAATTCAATTACATAGCTAATTATTTTTTATTTTAATTAATCCAAATGACTTGAATTTAGTTAATATTTTATTTGACCATTTTTAGGTGTATACATAACCTTAGCTAATTCATTCTTTGATAAAGCACTAGTGATATCATGCCTCACCTTTTCATTCTCCTCATATGATGTGATTTCATCTAGAGTCTTAAGGCCATCTAAGGGAACACATACTTTGCCTCCACATGATTCCAAGTATTGTAACTAATCAAAATCAAATATCATTTCATCTAATCTTTCCATGTATTGTAGTTAAATACATTGAACATAGGAATTTTTAGTTTGTGTGTCATCAAATCTTCGTCAAGTGGTTAATCTTTATACTAAGGAATCAAGCTCTAATACCAATTGTTGAAGAGGTTGAATAACTAGGAGGGGGGTGAATCAATTATTCCCACACACTTTACAAAACTTTTACTGTGTCAATAAACTTATAAACAATAATATTATCAATTTTTGATCTATTATTTAACCACATAAAAGCACAAAAAAACAAACACAAAGAACACTAAGATTTATGTGGAAACCCAAACTGGGAAAAACCACAAAGAAGTTAATTCTCATGAAATAAAACATTGATTAAGGTGACACTATTTAAAGTGATTTTAAAAAAGTCTCACTTCTGGTTGTGCTCAACATAAGTGAGGCTTACTATTAGCTTGTGGTGACTGATCAAGAAAGTATTGTACACTTTTCCTCCTGCCCTCGCTGGGGTTAGGCTAATTTTTAGGTGAATTTTTTAGGGGCCGACATATTTTTTGGCTAATTCTAGGCTGACATGTTGTAACTCATTCTAACCCTAAAGCAAAAAAATATTATATAATATGGCTTACGGTTAGGGTTTTCATAATGTATGTTTTTGTACTTGTGGTGAAATTGAGCTGTAAGGGATTACATATTGTAATCAGGTTGTAATCATTGGATAATAAAAATATTGGACTCACTATTGGTGGACATAGCCTAGGGATTGGGTGAACCACGTTAAATCTTTGTGTCTTCTGTTCTCTTCTGTGTGCTTTATGGTTGTTCTGATATTGGTTATATTTGCATGTAATTGTTATTTCTATCTTGTTAATCCTAACAAGTGGTATCAGAGTGAGGTTGTATTTCAGTTATCCTCTGCAAGAAGATCTCATAGGTGACTGGGAGCAATCGCAGACGAGGGTAGGATGAAGGTTTACAATTTTAATGGTTAGAATTTTCAGTTATGGAAAATTAAAATGGAGGACTATCTCTATCAGAAGGATCTATGGCGGCCATTGGAATGAAAAGCCAAGAAATCGAAAAGCACTTCTGATGAGGAGTTGGCTATTCTTGATAGAACGGTGCTGGGTAGTATTTGATTATGCCTAGCACAATCAGTGGCATTCAATATTACACAAGCAATGGTGACTGAAGATTTGATGAAAACCCTAGCGAAGTTGTATGAAAATCCCTCCACTTCAAATAAGGTATTTCTCATGAAGCGTTTGTTTAATATGAAAATGTTGGAAGGTGGGTCAGTTGCTGATCATTTAAATGAGTTTAATTTAGTTACCAGTCAATTAAATTTTGTCAATGTTATTTTTGATGAAGAATTTAGGTCTCTCTTGATTTTCTGTTGTTTGCCTGAAAGTTGGAATGGCTTGGTAATGGTTGTTAGTAACTCTGTTTCTGGTTCTAATACCCTAAAATTTGATGATGTTATTGTTAGAAAGTAAAGATCCCCAAGATAACTGAGAGGGGGGGGGGGGTGAATCATTTATCTGATAATTTATCCATTTAACAGCTTAAAACAATATAATCAATGTACTGATCAACCATAGAAAGATAATCATACACAATTGCACAATAACACAAGATATGTTAACTAGGGAACCTCTTGAAAAGAGTAAACCCCGGTGGGAATGATGCCCACAAAATGATGCACTAATATGAAAGTTCCTTGTTAGAGGATGGACCCTGTTAGGAGTCTTATGAAATACATTCAGTACATATAAATCCCTGTTAGGAGATTTTGAATCCCTGTTAAAAGATTCTAACCCGGTTAAGAGTTTATGGAAGACAGAAGGACCCACTGCCCAAACAGCTTCAAGGCAAGATCTCTGAATGCACTATCCAAAAGATCTTAGAATTATTCAATAGAATAATATGAAATATATTACCTCCTTCACACTATGCCAAAACTACACTCTCTTCTACACAAGATCACAATTCCAGATCTCTGTACTCACAAGTCTTCCTTCATCACTAAATTAGCTCTTTTCTTCACTTCATGCATATATTCACATATCACTCTTCATGGTAAACATTACAATAAGGAAAAAATTCATTCTTATATACCAAACTCAAATAATTACAAATGAGTCGGTCCTCAATTACAAAATAATAAATTCTACACGCTACACATAGAATTCACAAAAACTGTCGGCTTCCAGTTACTGTAACTTTCTCCAAACATATCCTCGAAGTTTGCACTGTGAACCACATCATAATTAATAAGTCTCCAACATCCCTTTAACTGTGCAAAATCAGATTCCATCCCAGCTAAGAGATATCCTCCAATTTCTAAACATCGCTACACAGAAACACTGTCTAAACACTGCTTTCACCAAACTGCTCATAACTCTTACAAATGAATGAATTTATTTTTGCATTGTTAACCATAGGTTAATAACACACCAAAGAACATACCATCAACTACGCAAAAGCCAATCTACAATACAACATGTGCACAAAACAAAACTATACCTACTTTCCTGCTAATATCCACAATATCACTGTGTTGACATCAATGACAATCCAAGTCATGAATGCAACAACAACTGCTACAGAATGACTGCCAAAACACTTTTCATTCATTCCTAACAATATCCCCCATTGGCATTGATGGAAACATAGATGAAAAACATCCAATGTTCCAAAAATCCAATACTGCAACATCACTGCAAAATATCAAATCAAATCTTGCTTCATTTTCCTATTCAGCTCTCTCATACAATCCACAATGTTTTTCATGTATATCTCTCCCCCATTGACATCAATGATAGAAATTCTATCACTAAGTCAACAACAACTCAATGTCAAAAGACACTTTTCAGAAGAATACAATAACAAGAGTCCTCATGAATCAGCTCATAAACTCCCCCATAGAGGAAGTTCCAACATCCAATCCAGAAGAAAGATAGGGCTCATATACCACTGGACGGATGCAATCATCTACATCAATTCTCAAAAATAGGTTGGGGAATAACCCCAAGCATACCTCTCAGATACACAAATGTATCCTTAGGTAAAGGCTTTGTAAATATATCTGCTATTTGCTCCTTTGTACTTATGTACTCCAATCTTCTTTTTCTACAACTTTCTCTCTTACAACATGATACTTGATCTCAATATGTTTAGTCTTAGAATGTAAAATAGGATTTTTTGACATACTCATTGTACTGGTGTTATCACAATGTATAACAACAGGCTCATCAAACTTTATTCCAATATCTTTCAACATCTGCTTCATCCAAATAATCTGATTACAATTATTTGCTGCTGCAACATATTCTGCTTCTACTGTGCTTTGTGAAGTATAATTCTACTTCTTACTTAGCCAAGAGACCAATTTTCCTCCAAGAAAAAAGCCTCCACCACTGGTGCTTTTCTTGTCATCAACGTTGCCTCCCCAATCTCCATCAGTATAGGCACATAAGGTAAAATCATCAGAATTCTCATACCATAATCCATAATCCATTGTTCCTTTCAGATATCTCAGTATCCTCTTTATTGCTGCATAATGTGATTCTCTAGGTTCTGCTTGAAATCTTGCTACAATCCCCACTAAATGTGCTATATCAGGTCTTGTATGTGTCAAGTACTGCAATCCTCCAATCATAGATCTGTAATTTTTCTGCTCAACTGCTGGTGTCTCATCTTTGCTAGATAACTTATGTCCAGTTACCATAGGTGTTCCAACAGGTTTAGAATCTTCCATTCCAAATATTTTCAATAATTCATTTAAATACTTAGTCTAACTTACAAATATACCTTCCTTTCTTTGTGTTATCTATAATCCCAAAAAATATTTCATTTCTCCAATCATGCTCATCTCAAATTCAGTCTTCATTTCATCTGCAAATTTGTCACTAGCTTCATCTTCTCCTCCAAAGATAATATCATCAAAAAATATAACTATAACCAACAAACCATTCTCAATTTCTTTTGTGTATAAGTTACTATCTGTTGTTCCTTTTATAAATCCCAATTTCAATAAATACTTATCCAATCTTGCATACCAGGTTCTAGGTGCTTGTTTTAATCCATATAAAGCTTTCTTTAACTTACATACCATATCTCCTTCTTGTGTCAAAGGAAAACCTTCAGGCTTCTCAATGTAGACTTCTTCTTCCAATTCACCATTCAAAAATGTTGACTTCACATCCATCTGATACACTCTGAATTTCTTGTAAGTTGCATATGCTAGAAACATTCTCACTGCTTCAAGTCTGGCCACAGGTGCAAAAGTTTCTTCATAGTCAATTCCTTCTTGTTGTGAATATCCTTTACATACCAATCTTACTTTGTTTCTTATCACTTCTCCTTGTTCATTCATCTTGTTTCTGAATACCCACTTTGTTCCAATCACATTCGTGTCTTCAGGTCTAGGGACCAATTCCCATATCTTGTTTTTTTCAATTTGTTCTAGTTCTTCTTTCATAGCATTGATCCAATGTTCATCTTCACAAGCTTCATTACTAGTCTTAGGTTCAATTTGAGAGATAATGAACCCTGTTAGATAGTTGGGAAGGGAAAAATTAAGATTAAGTTGCAGAATGGGAATCATTGGCTACTACAAGAGGTAAGACATGTTCCAAGGCTGAGTAGGAATTTAATTTCAGCAGGGCAACTAGGTGATGAGGGTTTCACATTTACTTTTAATGATAGAAATTGGAAGGTTTCAAAAGGTTCCTTAGTAGTAGCAAAAGGTGTGAAAGTACACACCTTATATCTTTGTACAAGTCATATTGTTCCTTCTACTTTAATTTTTTCAAAAGATAATGAATGTTTAGGAACAGTGGCTGCAGTTGAGCGGGAAGAACATCAAACCATTGTTGTAGATTTTGACATAACACTTTGGCACAACAGACTCGAGAAAATGAGTGAAAAAGGTATGAAATTACTTCATTCAAAGAAAGCTTTACCTGGTCTGAAATGTGTCAATATGGATTTTTGTGAAAGTTATGTTTATGGAAAACAAAAGAGAGTTAGTTTTGTAAAGAGTGGAAGGGAAAAGAAAAATGAGAGATTAGAGTTTGTACATATAGATGTATGGGGACCAGCTCAGGTATCTTCTCTTGGTGGCTCTCTGTATTAAGTTACATTTATAGATGATGCAACAAGAAAAGTATGAATTTATTTCCTTAGGCAAAAATCTGATGTATTTTAAACTTTTAAGAAATGGAAACGCTTGGTTGAGAATGAGGCTGGTAAAAAGATAAAATGTCTTAGATCTAATAATGGTGGTGAGTATTGTAGCACAAAATTTGAAGATTATTGTTCCTCAAATGGTATTCCTAGGCATAAAACTATACCAAGGACTCCACAAGAAAATGGAGTGGCTAAATGCATGAATAGGACAATAATGGAGTATGCAAGGAGTATGAGGTTACATGCTAGGCTGCCATTAAATATGTGGGAAGAGGCTATGAACACTATTGTTTATTTAATTAATAGAGGCCCCTCTACTCCTTTGGACTATGGTATTCTAGAGGAAGCATGGAGTGGTAAGAAGGTGAGTTATTCTTTTCTCGAAACCTTCGGTTGTGAAGCTTTTGCACATGTAGATTTTGAAAATAGAACCAAGATGGAAGCTAAGTCAAAGAAATGTGTATTTTTTGGATATGGAATTGATGAATTTGGTTATATGCTTTGCGATTTTGAAAATCATAAAATTGTAAGAAGTAGGGATGTCATATTCAATGAGAAAGTATTATACAAAGATCTGTTGCAGAAGCATGAGAAGAAAGAAAATGATTATGTAGTATTGGATGGTACTGGATGATACTCCTAAAGATGATGTTCCAATAGACCCTTATGCTTCGCAACAACAGCAACAAAAAATACCACACACCCCAGTGAATGTTAGACGGTCAATAAGGCTAAGTAGACCTCTAGAAATATTCTCTCCCTCTTTGTATTCTATTTTGTTAACAGATGTTGGTGAGCCTAAATGTTATAATGAAGCTGTGCAGGTGGATACAAAGCTTCAGTGGGAGTCTGCAATGATAGAGGAAATGGACTCCTTGCTAAAAAATCATACTTGGGATTTACGCAAGTTACCTGTAGGTAAACGGGCTTTACAGAACAAATGGGTTTACTGGCTGAAAGAAGAGGATGGAGGTAAGAAAAGGTTTAAATCTAAGTTAGTTGTAAAAGGATTTACACAAAAAAATAGCATTGATTTTGATGAGATATTTTCTCCACTTGTTAAAATGACTTATATTCGTATTGTTTTAAGTATTGTGGTTGCTGAAGATTTGCATTTAGAGTAGCTTGATGTTAAAACAACTTTTCTTCATGGTGATTTGGATGAAGAAATATATATGGTACAACCACAAGGATTTGAGGTCAAGGGTAAGGAGAGTTTGGTGTGCAGATTGCATAAAAGTTTATATGGCTTGAAGCAAGCACCTCGACAATGGTATATTAAATTTGATACTTTTATGAATGATCATGGATACACTCGGTGTCATTCTAACCATTTTGTTTACTTTAAGAGGTTGGATGATGATAGCTACATTATTTTATGTTTATATGTTGATGCTATGCTTGTAGCTGGGTATAACATGGATCACATTAAGGGGTTAAAACAATAGTTAGTGAATTCATTTGCTATGAAGGATTTGGGGGAAGAAAAAAAAATCCTTGGTATAAAAATTTGCAGAGATAGGAAAAATAGGAAGTTGACTTTATCTCAGGCTGATTATATTGAGAAGGTGTTGCAACGTTTCTCCATGGAGAATGCCAAAGCTGTCAACACACCATTTCCTGGTCATTCAAAATTGATGAAGGAGATGTGTCCTAAGACATTAGAAGAGGATGCTAAAATTTCTAAGGTACCTTATGCTTCAACTATAGGGAGCTTAATGTATGCTATGGTATGTAGTAGGTCAGATATTGCCCATGCAGTGGGATTCGTTAGCCGATATATGAGTCACCCTCGTATTGAGCATTAGAATGTAGTCAAATGGATTCTCAGATATTTGAGAGGTATATCCAATAAGTGTTTACACTTTGGGGAATCTACTACTACTATGCAAGGCTATGTTGACTCAGATTTGGCAAGAGATATAGATAGTAGGCGGAGTACTATAGGCTATGTATTTACTATTGGTGGGATAGTAGTGAGTTGGATTTATCTACTACAAAAGGTGGTTGCTTCATCCACTATAGAGGAAGAGTATGTTTCTACTACAGAGGCAGCCAAGGAGATGATATGGCTTCAATTCTTCATGGAAGAATTGGGACATCCACAGACAGATAATTTTTTGCATACAGATAGCCAAAGTGCCATTCATCTTGCAAAGAATTCTACTTTGCACTCAAAGACAAAACAAATATAGTTGCAATACCATTTCATTCCTTCAGTTTTGGATGATGGGCAGTTAAAATTGGAAAAAATACATAAAGATGAAAATCCAACAGATATGTTTACAAAGGTAGTAACAAGGGAGAAATTGAACTCATGTTCAGCTTCAGTTGGTCTTCTAGACTGAACAGAATAAAGGAACAACTGAGTCTAAGGTGGTCTGATCCAATGGGAGCCTCATATGGTAGTAGTATTGCTATAGGATCAGTCTCTAAGTGGGAGGTTTCTTAATGTGGATCCTGATCAGTCACTAAGTGGGAGATTGTTAGCTTGTGGTGACTAATCAGGAAAGTACTGTACACTTTTCCTACTACCCTCACCAACATGTTGTAACTCATTCTAACCCTAAAGAGGAAAAATATTGTATAATATGGCTTAGGGTTAGGGTTTTCATAATGTATGCTTTTGTACTTATGGTGGAATTGAGATGTAAGGGATTACAGATTGTAATCAGGTTGTAATCACTAGATAATAAAATATTGGACTCATTGTTGGTGGACGTATCCCAGGGATTGGGTGAACCACATTAAATCTTTGTGTCTTCTATTCTCTTGTGTGTGGCTTATGGTTGTTCTAATATTGGTTATATTTGAATTTAATTGTTATTTCTATCTTGTTAATCCTAACACTAACTACCCTTAGAAATCAATATGGCCAATTACTAATACAAAAAGGCTCACTACCAAAGTAAAAGAAATGAGATTAAATCCACCACTGAGACCACTATCAGGGATACTTTACAATAAATAAATGATATATTAGTCAACTACTGATTGCATCTACACACACGATCATCAACACAAAAATCTCCTCTTTTCATATTCACATTCACTTCACATACAATCATGCAAGCCATACACACATATGAAAATATTAATCTTATCATACTACTTCATGCCATCAACCAAGTTGGCCTAAACTAATTTGAAATAGGTCACACCAAAATATTCCCACAGTGGTAAGGAATGAAATGTGGATTACCTCGACCAATCTAACATGCCTCAAGTATAGAAACATGCTACACTACCTCCTAATCTTTTGACACCAACTGATATTATATGAACACATTACACGAAAACTACTAGTACCAAAACATAAAATAACATGCTCTAAATAGGACCGAACCCAAACAATTTATCCACCATATGTACCACACAAAAGAGGACCATCATAGAAGAGGAAAAAGATAGACATATAAATCACATCCTTTGGTGAACACCTCTACTGATACACCAAGGATATCAGTACACATCAACTGATACAATTAAAACATGAATATGCATAGGATATGTTGACATAAATGGAAACCATTAATGAAAAAAACATGAATAGAATCAACTTCACATTTTAATAGGTGCTTCATGTCAGGTTCACCAATGTAGATAGGGGTAAAATCATCAAAGAACTTGCAACAACACAACCAGATCCAACCACCTAGATCTAAATTTCTACAATTAGAAATACTGATATCAATAGAGAATAAAACAATTGAATGCATGCAAAAAATAATGAAATAAATCAAATCACAATGCAATCAGACCAAATTCATCCATTAGTTCTCTACTTCTCAATGTAATTTGTGGGCTCTTAGATTGTGCTCAATTTGACAACATGGGAATTCAAGAATGTGATTGTTAAATTATGATCTAATTAGCTCTCATTATATATAGATTTTAACTTCAATTAGGGTTTTTTAATTGAGGATATAACTAAAATTCATTAAATAGTGAGCTAGGCTTTATTTATTAAATGACTCAATTGATTGGGAGTGAACTAGATTGATTGTAGAGATGATTGAATTGATTGAAGATATGACTATATTAATTGATTAGTGTATGGTTTGAAAAGGTGTGTTCACCAAAATGTAATGTAGTAATGTACATATGCCTTGAATGTGTGAGGGAATATAGGATCTACTTCTTAATCCAAATTACCAAAGGAGACCTCCAAATAGATTAATCATAAGGAAGTGATCAATGCACAAATGAATCAATCTATGGAGAATATGAGGAAAGGAGAAAACCTTATAATTCACTATAGAAAATGTGCATTTGAAATCTTAATTGAATTGAAGATAAATACTCACCTCAAAATAGGGTAAATCTAGAAAAGACTATTTTCTGATGTCTGTGTTTAGTTTCGGGAGATTCTGCAACCTGATCTGGCCTAGGAATACAGAGACAGAGAAAACCTAGTGTATCCTCTTAAAATGGAAGCACTTCCATGTTAAGAGCATTTAGCCCTCTGAGTAATTGGTTTGGGGTCATGTCGAATGCCTTGAATTCATCTTTTCTTGGATCTGGCTCTTTCCCCATTTTCCACTTCTTTTCTGCATAATTTTGGCATCCTGAACTGAAATGATGAGATTCTTGACTTTTGGGTCAAGGGTGACATTTTTGGGTCAAGGATGACCTAGTCCCTGACCTAGGTCAGGGATGAACTTGTGCATGACATAGGATGGGGACTACCTCGTCCCTGACCTAGGGCGGGGACTACCTCGTCGTTGACCCTAGGTCCAAATTTCAAGTTTCCATGATTTCTGGATGTTGGGTTTCAGAAAGATTTGTTTACCCCACTAGTACATTTGAGGCCAAATTTCGATGGCCATATGTCAGATTTCCAACACCTATTTGTTGAAATTTCAACAAATCTATTCGTCAGCATTTTTGCATTGGAAATGGTGATAGGCGTGATAACTGTCAGTTTTTCGACATAGTCTCCCGTAGGAAAATGTCACATAAATAGCAACTTTACTATGGGACAAATCTGTCAAAAAGGTGATGTTTACGACATTTGTTTTGTCATAATTGTGATAGATATGCACTAGATCTCCAATAGGAGAACCCGTCAGATGTATGGTAGTATTGTCGCAGTAATCTATCGAAGTAATAAACTACTGACAAGAGTATCCATTGGACGTATAGCGCATCTGTCAAAAAATATTTACTACGTGTCGAAAAAGAGATGGATTAGCATAGTAAAAATAAAAAAGCTCAAGAGACCATCATAGTTGTTCTCCGGATTTGGTCCATATACAGACAAAACATTTTACATTTCATTAGCTCATCAAATGAGGGGATTTGAAAGAATTTAATAGAATATTTTCATGATAATGTATATTATTTAAGTTGACATTGCACGAATTTATTGACTCCATGCACTTGTATACTACAAGCACAACCATAAAGAAGCATCTCCTCCCATGGCCTACATTAATCAAACCATGAGAGGGGATGCTTCTTTATGGCTTTGCTTGATGTATACAAGTGCATGAAGTAGATAAATTCGTCAAACTAAAATAATATACGTTATACATGAAAATATCATCCATTAAATTCTTTCAAATCACCGCATTTGATGAGTTAACAAAATGTAAAATATTTTGTCAGTATATGGACCAAGGATAGAGACCAACTATGATGGTCTCTTGAGCTCTACTATCTTTAGTCCTAGCTACTGGGTAAGGGCTAGAAGACTTATACCTGTCGATCATTGAGAATAATCACCTCCTTGCCTTTATGTACAATGCACAATATCCAATATAAGAGAAGGTAGAAAATATGAATGGATAAAAGAAATGAAAGATACAATAAAATTATCTTGTTGTTTACCTTCTCATAATTGATCCCAGTCTCGCGAAAGTAATTTTATATGATCACTAGCACATTTCATGCATGGATGAGAAACAATATCCAAAGTTTCTAGATTATGAGAAGAGGTATGAGTGGAGGCCAAAAAAGGGATATTTGTGAAGGTTTTATAGATGTGGTACTGAATCATCATCTCTACACTGGTACTCAATCTAGAAACCCTCTCTAGAAAATCTCCACAAAAATCCCTTCCGGCCTCCACTGCATATACATCTTCTCAGTATCTAAAAACTCTCCATCATTGATTCTCATTGTTTTTCACCATCTTCGTGGACCGAGACCTTAAATTATTGAGCTTATCTTTGTTTCGAGAATAGTTTAACATTCTCTACTTAATAGGGTGAACCACGTGAAGGTGGAAGCTCATCTGGCCCCTCCTAGGAGCCTCTTATGACCCTTTATGACATTTTAAGACCTCTAAGATGTGTATTCTTAGGGGTTGTAAAGGGTAGTAAAGGGTCATAAGGAGTCCTGGGACACAACAACTGAGAAACATAAATGTAGGCATCATGGTCACAAGTTTTTGGAGACAACATAATTGAATGGTATACCCAGACGATGCAAAGAAACCAGTACTCATCTGGAACTGGAGGAGTAGCAGTTGCTTTGCATTGTCTGGGTATACAACTCAATTATGTTGTCTCCAAAAAATTGTGACCATGATGCCTACATTTATGTTTCTCAGCTATTAATATCAACATTTATGTTTCTCAGATGTCGTACATGTTTATGTGCATGTTTTTTATGTGTTTGGGAAGACATATTTCTAGCCCGGGCTTGGATCCTACGATAATTAGCTTCATAACAGTGAAGTATATGACATATGAGAAATTAGATTCCCAAGAAAAATCTCATAAATGAACTATATGTACCCCAATTCTTGTGGCCTCTGTGCATACCCAAAGGATAAATTTCAAACACAAGGGTAAGGCTTAAAGATCTATCTAGTGATGCAAAATTAACTTCTTTAAGCCTTACCCTTCTTTTTTCAAATATATCCTTCGGGTACGTGCAAAGGGCACAAGAATTGGGGGTACACATAGTTCATTTATGAGATTTTTCTTGGAAGCTAATTTCTTAGTTCTCATCTGCTTCATTTATTATCAAGCTAATTGTCAAAGGATCCAAGCCCAGGCTAGAAAGATGTCTTCCCATTCTATTTAAGCCATATTCCTTGTTCTTTTCAAACTTCCTTGGTATGGTAGGCATGCTCTCTGCAGTACTCTTCTTCAATTTGTGTTCAATGATAAGCATCTTCTTCTTCTTCCTAATTGTAGCAAGAGCTTCCTTTTCATTAGGATTCAACTCCACTTCCCCCATCTCATCATCCTCATCACCCTTAGCTACTATCCTAAGCCCTTCTTCCCTCTCCAGTTCTTCAAGGCTCTGCAAGATATCTGGATCAATAAAGTTTGCAACATTGTGTCCATCCATGATTTGATGAATATCTTCTTCTTTCCACTCTTCATTTTCCAAAATATACCGCTTCTTCAAGCTTGTAGTCTCTAGTGGTTGCAAATCAATCTTATTAAAAACTACAATAAGAGGCTTATTGGGAAACATAGGTTTTATGTTGTGAAACAAAGCTTCCTGTTGTGCAATACTATAACCATAGGACCTTGAAACATCAAGGAAAAATAAAACAGCCGCCTTCAAATGAGCCAAGGTAATAATATTGAGCATCTCTTTGGTGTTCCTATCCTCCAAGGGGTGGTCCAAAATACCAAGGGTATCAATAGGCTAAATAGCTTCAAACTATCACGAAGGCCTAATGGCTCTGCCTTGTAGCCCACAACATAAAGCATGGTGCTCAAAGTAAAGTACATGTCCATATTGTAGAAATGGAAAAGAAACAAAAAGAAAACAAATAAAAAGAAAATATTGCAATTAAATAATCACCAACAATGATACACATAATACCTTTGTATGCAGCCCATATTTAACATTTCAAATGCAAGAATGAAAGAAAACATGGAACTAAGCCCACAGTTCATAGGCCCACAGAGGGACATTCATCATAGTCATAGAAATATGATTATTTTTAAATGGAATACACCAAGGAGTACCATCATAAATATTGACCATTTATAATCATGAACAGTGAATAATCAAATAGCTCATTTTTTTATCAGCATGTGTAGTCTCTGTGTATATGAAAAATGAATGAAATATCAAGCTGAAATAAAATAGTGAACAAAAATTCAAATTCAAGGCCTAATTTATCAAGAGAAACAAACATTAGGACGAAAGAAAAATCATTAAGACTATAGAAAAATCATTAGGACTATAGAAAAATCATTAAGACTAGAAAATCAAGTTCTAGAAAAATCATTACGACTATAGAAAAATCATTTAGACTAGAAAATCAAGTTCTAGAAATGGATGGTTTAGATGCTTTTCCATTACAACAATTGAGCATTCATCATTTGGTACTTCTTGGTGTATTCCATTTAAGTTTTTTAGCTGCCGTATTTATGTGCATGTTCTTTATGTGTTTGGCTTCTCTCCCTCGCAAGGGATACACTGATAGGTAATTGATTTGAAAGCATAATGATTTGATAGACTTTTTTTAGGATAGGAGTAATCATCCCGCCAACCTTAATTAGTAGCATTTGTGATATATGTCAAGTACTTATAATTAGTATGCCCAACAAATAGAGACTTAGTAGTAAAAGCATGTCCTTTGGTTTACTAGTTTACTTATAATCAGTATGTCCTTTGGTTTACGAGTTTAATCTGGTTTAAGAATGGTTTGTTTCATGTTTGAATGTACCATTGAATGAAGCTTGGCTATATTAAGTACAATTTTAAGACTTTTGACTTTGAATGTTCATCAAAGCTTAGGCAAATCTGAATGTTCATCACCTGTGCATATAAGTGTTGATCATAGAAGTTATATGCACATGTGAAAAACATGCATATTTGACCAAGAAATACTAGGAGCTAGACCTAACAAAAAATAGATTTGTGGTGATTTTCGCAATAGTACATGTGTTGCTGGGTAAGCTCCCAATAGCACTCAGGCAAATATGCATGTTCATCACCTGTGCATATGAAGTGGCTCTAATGGAAGATATAATAACTAAATTCTGCATACTCCTTATTTTGTTCTAGGTTGATATTGTCAGACATGGTCTTTGTTGAATGGAATAACTCATTACTTGTACATTGACTAGAATGTTGGTGGAAGAAGGATGATTTGTTTGCAACCATTTTTTCAACTATAATTTTCTCAACACAAAGGGACATTTATCATAGCCATAGAAACATGATTATTTTAAAATGGAATACACCAAGGAGTACCATCATAAATATTGACTATTTACAATCATGAATAGTTAACCTAAATCAAATAGCTCATTTTTTTATCAGCATGTGTAGTCTCTGTGTATATGAAAAATGAATGAAATATCAAGCTGAAATAAAATAGTGAACAAAAATTTAAATACAAGGCCTAATTTATTAAGAGAAACAAACATTAAGATGAAAGAAAAAACATTAAGACTATATAAAAATCATTAAGACTAGAAAAGAAAGTTCTAGAAAAATCATTTAGACTAGAAAATCAAGTTCTAGAAATGGATGGTTCTGATGCTTTTCCATTACAATAATTGAGCATTCATCATTTGGTACTTCTTGGTGAATTCCATTTAAGTTTTTCAGCTGTTGTGTTTATGTGCATGTTCTTTATGTGTTTGGCTTCTCTCCCTCACAAGGGATACATCGATAGGTAATTGATTTAAAAGCATAATAATTTGACAGTCTTTTTTTAGGATAGGCGTAATCATCCCGTGAACCTTAATTAGCAACATTTATGATATATGTCAAGTACTTATAATCAGTATGCCCAACAAATAGAGACTTAGTAGTAAAAGCATAAGGTTGCACATCCACATCCACCCTAGTAAGTATTAGAGCCTTTCAAATTTTTAAAGAACACAAACTTTGCAAATCAAATTGATATTTCATTAAAACCTATGTTCTTGATCAAGTTCTTAAAGATTAAAACATAAAATAAAAAGAAGATGCAATGAAGATGACATGTTCCTTGTAGTGAGGACATTCAAGAGAGGTTTGATGAGTATTCAAATTGCTCAAAGATTAATTTTGAATCAGCAATTGGTGAAGAACATGAAGTGGTGTGTGGTGAATCTGAAGATGAGGAAAATCTAAATTTAGTGGTGTGTGGTGAATCTGAAGATGGAAGGAAAGAAAAGTCCCAAGTTTTGAATTTGGATAGTAGAGGCTCCTTTCCTCATTCTCACAAATCTACATATTTTTCACATGGATTAATCAGTAAAGAAGAGGCATCTAGCATTGGCATTCAAGATATAAAGGTTGGGCCTGACCATTGCACAAAAAAGGTGCTTGTACCCATTTAAAATTTATCACCAGGGTATGACCATAATTCTAAGTTCATAACAGTGACATAACTCCACTACCTCAAGATATGGTAGCCTTTGGTCAAGAAGAGAACAATGATTTACATCCTATATTTGAGGGTACACATGGTGAAAGCATGGGACATGATGGAAATGATACAACTCATCATAATTAATAAAATAAATCTTTCCAACATTAGGGTACCCATAGATCAAAATAGTCCTGGTATTTGGGTCAATAGATGACAACCTTTCCATATGTTGCCTCACCTATTTGAGGTAAGACAAACTTGGTCCAATTCTCTTAACAATGGTACACATTTTTCCAAGTGCAACAACCTTCAAAGATTTGGAGCGGTAAAGAGAATCCCCATATTTTATCAGCCTAACATAGTCTTTGGCCACTTTGGCAATGAGAACCTCAAAATAGAGAAAAAATGTTGGCAATTTGGCTGAGTTGATTACATAGATGTTGTCATTATGGTAACATATTATCCACATGAAGATCGCACAGGTCAGGGAGCTAGTATGATAGAGCACATTGAAAAATTGTCTAAGTATGAGACAATATTTTTACCAGTGAACCTGGACACATTTTTTTTTTGTGATGTTGATTGGAGTAAGTTTAGTGCTTGTGCACTTGAACATAGACTCTATGATGACTATTAATCACCCATCTCAGAGTGCAAGTCAGTATGACATGTACGGAAGAAGTTATGACAGTTTTACCGAAGACAGTGTCAAGCCGACAGGACAAAATATGAAGATAGAATTAGTAAAGAGTTAAGGGATTATTTTGTTTATCAAGATAATGACTTAACAATATAAAGGGATGACATCCTAGAGTTAGCTCTTGGATAAATTTATTTTTATAAATGTAATTATAATTGTAAGAAAATATATAGATGTATGATGAAGTAATGTGATGTAATGAAGCAGTGATATGATGCAAAATATAAGATGCATATGTAATAGCGATAGTGAAAGAGTAGCAAAGAGATATTGATGCAAGTAGTATAAGGTTATGTACCTTAACCTTCTTTTGTAATTAGTGTATATTGTACATTACTTGTTTGGGCAGTGGGCTCATCTGGTAATCACATTTTGTACTGCCAACTCCTAATAGGGTTGAGGCTTCTAACAAGGCCTATAGTCCCTTAATCAGGACTGATACACTATATGTTTGTAATAGACTCCTAACAGGGTCAACATCCTTAACAAGATACTTTTGATTAGTGGATCTTTGTGGGTACCATCCCCACTGAGGTTTTCCCTTGGCCAGGGTTTCCTCGAGAACAAATAATGTGTTATGAGTTCTTTGGTTTTATTGCTATGCATGTTGTTTAGCTTCTTATGTTATGCATGTATAAAGATAATCTATTATATCCATAATTGGGAAAATGTAAAAGTTTGTAGAATACTGATTCACCCCCCCTCTCAGTATTCCCTATTTCTAACAATTGGTATTAGAGCTTAGTTACTCAGAAAATAATCATTCAAGGAAAGCCTAGCAGCTTGAGTAAGATCTCTATGGATATGGATGAACTATAGAAGAATATTGAAGAAGCTCTCAAACAGATTGACTTGCTTACTATTGAAAAAGATACTTTGAAAAGAAAGTATGATGATGCAAAGAACCTTATTGAGAAACTAAAAAACAAATTGGAAGATCTAAAATCTAAAAAGGAATCCAAAGTTTTTATTGAAGATTGTGATGACAATTTAGAAAAAGAAAATGAGATCCTTAAGCATGAACTAAAGATATGAAATCTAAAGCTTAGTTTGAAAGATGGAAATGGAAAGAATGAAGCAAATCTGAAATTTGAGAATGAAAGTCTAAAGACTGAAAATGAAGGACTAAAATCTAAACTTGGTATAGTAACATCTGAACTTGAGAAAGTCAATTTGTAGTATGCTGAACTTGAGAAATACAATAAGATTGTGAAAGGTGAACTGACTCAATCCAAACAACAACTTGAAAGGCTATATTCAAATAGTGAGAAGATTGATGAACAAATATCTTATCAAAAAACATTCTATGATAAGATTGGTCTTGGATTCAACACTTTTAAAGAAAATGATGAAAGCAAGGAACCGGATCTAAAAATATCTGAAAGCATAGATGAGAAGAAGTCTGATGAGATCAACAAATCTGAAGATACACCTAAAGAAGAAGAATCACTGAAGCAAGAGGAATCACGCAAAGGTATGCAAAGAGAATTCAAAGGTAGATGTTTTGCTTGTAATACTATTGGTCATATGAAGAGAGATTGCACAGGTAAGCAATTTAAACCTCTTAATGGTTATTGTTATAATTGTCATGGTTTTGGACATAGAGCTATTGAATGTAGGAAACCTAAATTTATTGAGAATAATGATGGTAGTATAATGTTTAGGAATACTAACAATGCATATAAGAAACCTATTGAAGATGTGAACAGAAGAAATGGAGTAATATGTTATAGATGCAACAAGGTTGGACACATTGCTAGAAATTGTAAATCACAAATCAATCAGCCTGGACAAAGATATGGAAACAATGGAATTGTTTGTCAGATATGCAAAAAGATTGGACATATAGAAAGGTTTTACAGAATGAACAATAGAGTTTTTCATGCTAATCCTAACCTTGGAAATCACGCAAGAAGAAATGAAGATGCAAGTAATAGTTAGAAAGGATGCTGTAGTAATTCAGATGAAGTGAAGTTTATGAAAAGCACAGATCAAGGAGACATATTCAACATTGAAGGTAATCAGGAAGGTGAAGTATCAAAAGGTAAGAATGAATCTTTACCTGACCCATCTCAAAGTACTTAATTTATGAAAATTGTAGTAGAATAGGAACTTAGATTAGTGTAGAAGTAGATATATGATGAACTGAGTCTTGTGTAGTTAATGAAAGGTATTTTATGATGTTCTAATGTTGTGGTTAAGAGCACAAATAAAAATTTTATGTTTTGCGAGATTGCAAGAAGTTTTAAGTTTTGCAGGTTAGCAGAAACAACTTTTTGGAAAGAAGTGGTAAAAGAATTGAATGTGATGTCAGATCTAAGTGAGATTGAATTAATAAAAGGTCATGATCAGTATTATTTGATCATCAAAGTGAATTCAAGTGTTAAGGAGATCAAAGAGCAGTGATTGGAAGCATTTTTGCAAGGATTTGGAGAAGAATTTTGTGTCGAATCTACACAAGCCCTAAAATCATGAAATCAAGGTATTTTACTTGACAGATCTTTAAATCAGTGAAGGAATTAGAAGAAATCATGGATGTTTCTTTAATACACAATGTCAGAGATAAGAATAGACCTAATTTGAAAAGGGAACCAATAGAACCCTTGGAAGATGATCCTAGGTTAGCTTTATCATCCGTACCAGACAGAGTTTTACATTTGGAAAATGTTAGAAGTTATCTTGGATGCAAACTAGAGATAGTCAGTGATAGTGATTTCACAAATGAATATCATAAGATCTACAATTAGGATATGACACTAAAACAAGGATTTGAATATTTGAAAGATAATGAAATTGTTAAGTATGCATTACAGTATGAATTTGATAATGAAGAATGTACTAAGATTATCTCAAGAAGAATTCATAATGGGGAAGTTTTGGTTAGAAGATAGAGTGATAGATATCATAGCTGATTTGATTCATGAAGTCACTGGATTATCTAAAACTGGAGCTATTCCTTTTAATGAGAAAAATATGAGAAAAATAGTCATTGGCAACACAAATTCATCCTATAATGGTAGAGTAATTGTGATTAGTAAGATCAAACAAGATGATGTGAGATACTTATGCAAGATCCTAACTACTAAGTTTTGTGCAAATTCAAGAGAGGATGACATGGCAACTGGAATGATACATGCAGCTTATCTAATGTGTGTTGACAAGGTACAAGTTGATATGTGTGAAATTCTAAGAATTCAACTGTTTGAGAACTTGGAAAAGATTAAGAAAACTAAGTATACATAGTTTAGGTTCTCATCCTTAATCACCTATATCTTTTTTCATCTATTGAGAAGATTTCCTTACACCATTGGAAATGATTGGAATGATGGCCAAACTACAATGGAAAGGATTAACCTAGTATACAAAAGACATGTTATTGACAAAGTAAATGAGAGTGCAGTACTGGTAATCAAGACATTTCAGGATATTGTGTCTAGTAGATCAAGGATCCCAAAGTCTCTTGTGGAGAATTATAAAGATAAAATGTATTTTATGGTGGATACTAACTTTACCTATATTGAAGCAGTAGAACCTAGAACAGAGTTCATAGACCCTCTCGGCTATGAGATATCTGATGTAGAGATAGAGGAGTATGTTAGCAGGTTACTTAAGTGTAAGTTGGACACTCATTGCAATAGGTTTGGAACATTTGAGGAGAACTTCAACTCTGCAAAGACCTTAATTGAAGAGAAACAGTCTAAGAAAAGAGTTGAGAGCATTATAAAGAAAATCCTAAAAGATACAATGATGAAAGAGCATGATTTTTTAGTAGCAAAGCAAATAGTAGCAGCAATCAGAGAGAGTGGACAAAAAGAAGTTTTTTCTATTCCACCTTTATCATCAATTGCAGCATAGCAGGAAGAATTACAAGTGAATGTGAAAGTGGAAGAAATTGAGAAGGATAAAGAAGCAAAAATATCCACTAGATCCACTTCCTTCACACCTAGCAAAAGAGTAAAGGAAAGTGCTACTGGACTAGGAAAGAGGTAGAAGACTTTAGTGCAACCAGTTCCAAGAAAAATTGTAGAAATAAAAGATGATGTCACTACTGTTAAGAAGAAAGCTTGGAAACCTAAAGTTGAGAAGCTTAATGAGCAGATCATTGAGGATGGAGACTTTACAAGAATGTATAAGTACTATGATCTTTATGATTATGTAGAGAGACTTAATCTGGAGAATACAGTAGTAAAACATACGATTTTGGCTAATAAGAAGTTTGATGCAATTTAGGGTCAGATACCTGATGATTTGTACAATAAACTTGTGAATAGGAAGAAGAGAGCAACAGAAGAAGACACAGCTATCTGAGAAAAGCTTGTAAGGAAGCTTTGTGTAGTAAGAGATGAAACACATTTTGGTTAGATCATGAAAGCCTTAAGCACCCATCTAAGAACCAAAAGGAGAACCATTCAAATTATGGGAGGTAGATATGAAGAAATCAATTCTGAGACAGAGCAAGAAATAATCAAGGTTATGACAGAAAATGTTGGAGAACCATCAGTTGTAGGAGATCAAGCAGGTGTAATAGAATAAGAGGACATTCCCTCTCCTCCATCCATTAACATTGAAGATGAAACCATGAATGTAGAAGGAACAAAGATCAGCTTGGATACTAATGATAATGTATTCAAGAATTTGGAGAACATTGTTGAAAATTCCACCTTTGAAGAGCAAGAAACTACAAATGTAGGAGAGACAATGAGGACAACAGTTGAAGAACCCCTAGTAACAGAAAAACAAGTACCCATTCCCACCAAAGAAGATATCAGTCTTACTCCTGAGACTGGAAAGAAGAATAAGATTGGATCTATGATTGAGCATTTGGGAAAGGAAGTAGATGATGATGATCAGTTGTAATTGATCACATCCTTGAACAAAATCATTGGCAAGAACAAGAAAGTTAAAAGTCTTGAAGGATGTCTGAAGGAACTTACTGAGAAGTTACAAAGCATTGTAACTACACAAATTGCAGAAGTAGACCCTCTAGAGAAAGCAAAGAAGGTAATGAGCAGTTTTGACAATGAATTCACAAAGTTATATGTTATTGCAAAAGTGAAAGCACAAGCAGCCTATGAGGCTAGAATGCTTTTGAACATCAGCTAGAATATCAGGAATGATATCAATAATCTTGATATCTATATAAAGGACCTTAGGAAGAATTTGGAAATAGGAAAATTTTAGTACATCTAATGTACAAAATTAGAGACTTTGACAACAGAAGAAGATAAGAAGATGAAGTTGAAGGAAGTAGAAATTCAGAATGAAATTGTCCTTCTTTCTAGCCCCAATGTGAAGATATCTGATGTTGAGAAGAAAATTCGTAAGCTATATGATGAAATTAGAGTTTTGCAAGATGAGAGAGACAAAAAAATGAAAAGATTCACTCTTTTGAGAGAGCACACTTCTATGAAGTTAAGCATTATTGAAGAGCAGTTGGAAGAATGTCTTTCAGCTAAGACATCTTTTCAAAAGTTTAACTTTGAAAACCTGCAAGCATGTGAAATAACATCTTATGGACTGAGCGCACTACTTAATGTGGTAGATTCCATTAAGAAATCATGGGAGAAGGAGTTAGAAGAAATGAATATTGATTTTGTAGATTGTGTTGCAAGCCTACCGGCTTTGCAATAATTGAACTAAGTTATAATCTTTTGTGATACAGTTTTGTAACCCTCCTTAACTTTATTTTGTCATTGTTGTCAAAGGGCGGGAGATATATATCAGAAAATTGATAAGGATTGATACTCTTAGGGGGAGTATTGTATTAGAGATAAAATTTTTGAGGAGTTATAAGGATAGTATATATATTTTATACTATGGCCACAATTTTGAGATTTTTGAAGTTGTACACTTAGCCAATTTTCTCATATGTTGCCACCAATGACAAAGGGGGAGGTTGTTGTCAATTTGGCTGAGTTCATTACATAGATGTTGTCATTATGGAAACATATGATCCACATGAAGATCGCACAGGTCAGAGAGCTAGTATGACAGAGCGCATTGCAAAATTGTCTAAGTATGAGAGTATTTTTACCAGTGAACTTGGACACAGTTTTTGTTTTTGATGTTGATTGGAGTAAGTTTAGTGCTTGCAAACTTGAACATAAACTCTATGATGACTATTGATCACCCATCTCAGAGTGCAAGTTAATATGGCATGTACGGAAGAAGTTATGATAGTTTTATCGAAGACAGTGTCAAGCCGATAGGACAAAATATGAGGACATAATTAGTAAAGAGTTAAGGGATTATTTTGTTTATCAAAATAATGACTTAATAATATAAAGGGATGAAATGCTACATGTTAACTCTTGGATAAATTTATTTTTATAAATGTAATTGTAATTGTAAGAAAACATATAGATGTATGATGAAGTAATGTGATGTAATGAAGCAGTGATATGATGTGAAATATATGATGCATATGTAATAGCAATAGTAAAAGAGCAGCGAAGAGATATTGATGCAATTAGTATAAGGTTATGTACCTTAACCTTTTTTTGTAATCAGTGTATATTGTACATTACTTGTTTGGCCAGTGGGCTCATTTGGTAATCACATTTTGTATTGCCAACTCCTAATAGGGTTGAGGCTTCTAACAAGGCCTATAGTCCCTTAATCAGGACTGATGCACTATATTTTTGTAATAGACTCCTAACAGGGTCAACATCCTTAACATGATACTTTTGATTAGTTTATCTTCATGGGTACCATCGCCACCAAGGTTTTCCCTTGGCTAGGGTTTCCTCGAGAATAAATAATATGTTATGAGTTCTTTAGTTTTATTGCTATGCATGTTGTTTAGCTTCTTATGTTATGCATGTATAAAGATAATCTGTTATATCCATAATTGGGCAAAAGTAAAAGTTTTTAGAATACTAATTCACCCCCCCTCTCAGTATTCCCTATTTCTAACAAAAGAAACTTAGTAAAACTAGTCTATGCCATTGTTTGTGAGGGTATAGTCATGATAAGTGCCTCTCAAACCTCTCCAAACATGTAAGATTGTCTTTAAATAATTTATTTATCTCTTCTAAACATTAACCAAATCAAAACTACATTTTAGTCCACAGACAATAACCCAAAATGAAGGGTTTTGAATCCTTTAATGAATCTCAGTCACCCGTAACACATGGATAGTCAAACCACTAGTCTCCAAAGCATTCAAGAAGTGAATATGAATGTTTGAAAACTACTCCCAACAATTATTAAACAAAATAAAGTATGTTTAAGAATTGTTGGGATTGGTCCTTTGGCATGTATTAAACATAATAGAATTTTTACCATATTATTATTATTCTATTTCTTTGTTGTAAACATGCCATTGGTTCAATTTTAATCTACTGGTGTCATGCCCTATCCCATGCTTTATCTCCATTTTTTGATGTTATTCACTATTTTGAAATGTTGACTATGGTTATCAAATGGAAAAAATAGAAAAAAAAATTTAACATGAATTTGTTTTTACAAAAATGAACCAATGGAATGTTTACAACAAAGAAATAGAATGATAATAATATGCTGAAAATTATATTCTATTTAATACACGGTAAAGGACCCATTGTATCAAATTGTCAATCACATAGCATTTCACTGTTGTATGAGTGGATTGTGCAAGAATAGTTAACATTAAACAAGGAGAAAACTCCTCAATACATCTTGGAAACCATTGAATTCAATAATAAATGAAACCTAACACCAACACTATTCCTTCTATTCACTTCTACCAAGAATAAAGCATTTAATCCATTCAACATTACATATAATCATTAGACAGTTACATTTCCTGACTATGTAGAGGAACAATCACGACCAAAATAATCAAAAGTACTCTCACCCTTGCACAAGCTATTCCAAACTTCAAGTAAAATGAGAAATATGCTATATCAAATCATTCATATTCATAGTAACCATTCAAAGGATCATTTTGTCAATGAACCCTCTAACTGGATCCTTGCAGAAGAGAAAGGAAACCTCAAAATAGAGAAAGGAAACTTAGTAAAAGCAGTCTATGCCATTGTTTGTGAGGGTACAATCATGATAAGTGCCTCTCAAACCTCTTCAAACATGTAAGACTATCTTTAAATACTTTATTGATCTCTTCTAAACATCAACGGATGGTCAGTCAAACCAGTAGTCTCCAAAGCATTCAATAAGTGAATATGAATGTTTGAAAACTTTCCTCTCAACTTCCCCAACCACTCCTAATTGGTTAGAGGGATTAGTTGAGTGTTTAGACACTAAAAATTCTTAAACATACTTTATCTGATATGATGAATTGTAATATCAACAAACGTGAACCCAAACATTTCAAAATAGTGAATCGATATTCTTGAGCACAAGCACCAATAACATCAAATAATGGAGATAAAGCACAGGCTAGGGCATGACACCAGTAGAATGCGGCCATTTTAGTGAGCATTCATGATCAAATAAAATGCAATGCATTTGAAATTTGCGGTCAAATATGATGCTAGAGGCTCGAAAGATGTTTCCCGTTAAAGATACCAATCAAAGATGAAGAAATCACATACCTTCTCTCATGCTCAGCTTTCATGATGAAAGATTTGATAGCCAAATATTCCTTGTACCACATGAAGAACATGTCATTGGTTCAGTTTAGCATGTTGTTATCATATCAGATAAAGTATGTTTAAGAATTGTTGGTAAGGATAGGAATAGTGGAGATTCTAGAAATATCCCTCTAACCGATTAGGAGTGGTTGGGGAAGTTGAGAGGAAAGTTTTCAAACATTCATATTCACTTATTGAATGCTTTGCATACTACTGGTTTGACTATCCATATGTTACCAGTGACTGAGATGTGTTACCTAGTTTTGAAGGGTCACTGGTTGAGGGGATAGTCAAGGTCTGAATGTTGATAGTGAATTCCTTGAGGGAAGGGGGATTGTGAAAGACTTTTTATCATTGTATTGTGTATTTCCAATATGTTTGGATTCAGGGTAGACAAGGAGAATGAAGGATCACTCACTGATTGCATGATAACCCAGTTTTGAAGGGTCACTAGTTGAGGGGACAGTCAAGGTCTAGATGTTGATAGTGAATTCTTTGAGCGAAGGGGGATTGTGAAAGACTTGTTATCATTGTATTACATATTTCCAATATGTTTGGATGTAGGGCAGACTAGAAGAATGAAGGATCACTCACTGATTGCATGATAACCCAGTTTTGAAGGGTCACTGGATGAAGGGATAGTCAAGGTCCGAATGACTGGGCCATTCGAGGACCCTATTTATTTCTATTAATTTCTATTCAAATTGGATGCATGGATTTCTTGGAAATTATTTTCTGCTATGTATCCTACAACTGCATCCATAAATCTGCATATACTTCTCTAAGGTTGTAAGCCACTTAGGGATCAAAATAGAGAAAATAAATCAAAATCATTATTTGTCCTATTTCCTTTTAACAAAGTCTCAACTATCAATGATAAAATACATTTGATGCTCTAAGATATCAATACAAATGGTGCCTAGCTAGAAGCTCACGGGCTATCCATTAATAACCATAGTCAACATTTCAAAAAAATGGATATCCTTGAGCATAAGCACCAATAACATCAAATAATGGAGTTAAATCACGGGCGAGGGCATGACACTAGTACAATGCGGTCATTTCAGTGAGAATCTCAGCAATATACAATGATGTCATTAAATGTGCTAGTAATATCAAAAAATGTGAATCCAAACATTTGAAAATAGTGAATCGATATCCTTGAGCACAAGCACCAATAACATCAAATAATAGAGAGAAAGCACTGGCTAGGGCATGACACCAGTAGAATGTGCTCATTTCAGAGAGCATTCATGATCAAATAAAATGCAATGCATTTAAAATTTACGGTCGAATATGATGTGAGAGGCTCGAAAGATGAAGAAATCACATACCTTCTCTCGCACTCAGCTTTCACTCCTTTTCTCCCGCTCCTTCTCTATCCAATCGAAATAAAAATGATTTGGCGCTTCACTTTTTTTTTTATGTATACCCCAAACCTATCAGAATTCTGATGGTCAATTTAAAACCCATCATAATAATGACACCATCGGGGCCTATTTAAAAAAAAAGAAACAAATTCATAAAAAAAAATTACTCATCGGAAGTTTCTGTCAAAATTTGGCCCCAAATGTAGTAGTGCCCACTTTTGGGTCGGCTGTTTTGGTCTCCGAAATGGTAAACTCTTAATTATATTTAATTTAGGTCCATTTCTAAAGGGCTGAGGCCTACTTGGAATTTAATTCCCCAAGGTGGCCCCTCTAGAGGATTGTGCCCTAGATCACTATAAAAGGAAGCCTTCCTCTCTCATTTTCACATCCACTTTTGATGATCAAGATATCAAGCAACTTCATGATCAAGAGCTCTCAAGGAGATATTCACAAGCCATCAAGTTCTATCTGAAGCAATCATTCAAGAAATCAACCTCTTCTCCATTCAAGTTCTCCATTGAAGATCAAGGATTCAAGCATTCAAGCCTTTGAAGGGAATTGGTTCAAGCATTCAAGATTCATCATTTAAACCCTAGATCTATCCCTCATGGTGGTGCAATCTTCCTTCAAGATCCTTTGTTCATCTTCAAGATCCATTCATTCTTCCCTCAAGGTGGATTCCAAGCATACAATCATGGAGGTTTAGATTTACATTTGTTAATGTTGTGTCCAAGCTTTCATATTAACATACATGTTTACATTTGAAATACAATTGCATATCTATTGAATATCATAGCTTCATTGTTAGATCTACTTCTACTACTTGCTAGCATTCTCTATTTCAATTCCATTATTAAGGTTGATTCCAAACTGGGGTTTGACTAAGGAAAACCCCCCATCCAAACAAAAAAAACCATTTTTCTTGCAGGTATAGGTATAGGATAGTGAATTAAAGTGCAAATATGGATGGCCTTTTTGGCGAACTTCCAGGATCTGTGAATAGAATTTCTATTGGAGCTATAGGGGGCAGGATCCTACCCTAGGGTAAGACCTTTCCCTGCTATCTAGGTCAAGGATGACCTACCTCAGATCAAAAAAATATTTTTGGATTTTGTAGATCTCGTAGTTTCAATTCAAATTCCTAAAAATCAATAGTTTTTGAGACTTTTTGATAGGGTTTCCAATAGGTTCTTTTTTGGAGGTAACTACCTTTATTTCTTCATTTCAACATTAGCCTTGTACATTTACTTTCCATATCAATACAATTCAAATGTATGTGTAAAATATTGGCTTTGGGGTCTCTTTTATGTGCAAACCATTATTCTAGGACCCCATCCACATTTTATATGTTACACCCGGAAACCTTTTGTCTATCGGAGCAAGGTCATCCTTGACCTTAGGATCAGGGTACAATTGTACCCTAGGGTACAATCTTGACCCCCACTAAAAGTCATCCTTGACCCGAAACAACTATGATAGAAATTTTGTTTGCGGATCTTGTAAGTTCGTCGAAAAGGGTATCCAGATCTGCATTGATAGTTGTCATCCTGCACCTGCACCTGCAAGAAAAAGGGTTTTTTTGTTTGGATGAGGGGTTTGCCTTGGTCAAACCCTGGTTTGGAATCAACCTTGAAATGTAATTGAAATTGTAATATATAAATAAAGTAAATGGAACTATTCACCTTGCTTATGTTGAAATCCTTGTGGAGGATTTGAATCCTTGAATCCACAAGTATGGGTGCTCCAAATGAATGTAGAATTGCATGTAGGATGTCTCAAATCAATTTCATTAGATCTTCAACACCTATCTTGAATGGATCTTGGAATAGGAAGAATCTTGAATGAATGTGGATGGAGAAATCTTCAACAAGAGGGCTCCAAAGAGATTGAATCCTTCAATGGCTAACAATGGATCTCCTTGATGAATGCTTGAGGATGAATGAATGCTTGAATGCTTTCCTTCTCCTTCTTTCTTGCTTGATAATAGATGATTGATCATGAAAAGTGTATGTGAAAATGAGAGAGGAAGGCCTCCTCTTATAGTGATCTAGGGCACAAACTTCTAGAGGCTCCAACATAGGGGAATTAAATCCTCATTAGGCATTAACCCTTATAAATGGACCTAGATTAAATATAATTTAAGAGTTTAGCATTCTAAAATCTGAAACAGCCGACTCAAAAGTGAGAAATAAAACTTTCTGAAGCCTGACATCCCGAAACCTCTGGAATTTGAAATTTGGACCTAGGTTCAGGGTCGAGGTCAACTTTGGCCTAGGTCAGAGTTGAGGTTGACTTTGACCTAGGTTAGAGTTAAGGTTGACCTTGACCTAGAAGGTAGACCTTGACCCTCAGGTCACAAATCTCAGTTTCTCAGGACCAAGTACCCAAAATAGGTTGAAAATAGGTGGAGAGAGAAGTAGAATAGGGGGAAAAAGTGAGATCCATTCAAAGAGCCATTCAAGGCGCTTGAAATGACCCAAGACCACTTACTTAGAGCGCTAAACCAATCCTAAATGGAAGTGCTTCCATTTTTTTACAATACATTTAGCCCCCACTTTAGCAAGAGTATGGACTCGACGCAAACTCTTGGTAAAGGAGATCATAATGAAAAGATAATATTATTGAAATCAAAAGGGGCAAAGGAAACCTCAAGCCCCCAAGGACTCAAGTCTCCATCAACTCCAAGATTACAATAAGAGAGACATCTCTAGAAAAAGAGAAAGAGAGAGAGTGTGATTACCTCACCCAATGAGAACTTATGTCCCATTGTGAACCACACAAGGAAACAAAACAACTGGAAAGATGGAATTGAACCACCTAGTGAATGTGGCTACTCACTAGTCAACTCATCAAGGATTCACCCTCAGGAATATTCTATTCCACAAGAGTAAAACCAAAAGAAAAAGAGATCCAATCTTAAGGACACCTTCGACCTTAAGGGATAAAAATTTGAAACTAGAGGGATCAAGAGATCCTTAATAAAAATCCATGCTTTAAGGATTAGTCACTAATCCATACAGGGAGAGAAGTACCTTGAAAAATAATATATGTATATCGAAAGTGCATGTGTGCAATAGGTGAGAAGAGCATATGCCCCCACGTTAAAGTCATTGCTAACACTTTAACAGGAGAAATGGCTTGAACAGAAACATAAAGAACTCCACTGATTACGTTTCCACTATGAGATGCCCCCAAATGAAGACAAATCAAGGGAAATACCACCTAAACATACAAAAAACAAAGAAGGGATCTACCTATCGTGGGGTTAGTATGATCATAAGATTATATATATATATATATATATATATATATATATATATATATATATATATATATATATATATATATATATATATATATATATATATATATATATATATATATATATATATATATATATATATATATATATATATATATATATATATAATATTATTTTAAATGAATTGACATCATTCCCTAAAGAAAGTAGAACTACAATCACAATGGAGGAAAGAACACATAAGAGCTAAGAAGAAGAATCTTTTCGGACCACAACCTAGAGACCAAAAATAATTAGTGCTACCAAGTCGCGAATCCAAGTAGACTATACAAGGAAACATTTATGAACAATAGCACAAGTACAACATAACATGAAACAACATATATAAGAATAGAGATACATATAGAGGATTTGTACAATAGGTTCAATTCCTTTATCACCTTGTGCCAACAAAGCAACTGTTAGAATAACTGAGAGGGGGGTGAATCAGTTATCCAGTGTCCCAATTCAAAATGTATAATCCAAAACAAATTCTTCAACTTCTACTACTCGGTAAACATAAAATACTCTCATTGTCTATGTTTTACTGATTGTCAGTCTAAACTTATAATAGTTACCGATAAAATCTAACATGTAATATGAAAAGTATGATAACAAACAAATATCACAATCAACACATAACACAAGAGATTTAACATGGAAACCCTGTGAAGGGAAAAACCACCTGGGACCGGCAACCCAAAATTGTTCACTCTTCTAAAGTGAGGTCAGTGAAGACCCAACCCTGTTAAAGGTTACAAACACACTGTTAGGTGTGACCTTGTTAGAGGATTTTAGACCAGAAGTTATCATCCAACCAATAGTCACTCTAGGGTTGACAAGATAACAATGTTCACTCTATGAATGAAAATCAAAAGACTTTCATAGTCCACTTGGTTAAGAGATTTAATAGTGTACAATGGTTAAATATGTAACAGTAGATGATCTGCCTTGAAACAACTTCAATTGCAGTTTACAAATCAATGTTCAGCTCTTTCAAATCTTTCTGATCAATATACCACTTCAGATTCAATACTATATCAACTTACTGTCCATTGGTAATTACTCTCTATAGCTCGGTAATTGTTTTGTAGCTTGGTTCTTATTAACCAGTATGATCAGAATGCATGAAAACTCCTTCACACAATAATTCTGCAGCATCTTCTTCTTCCGGCTATGTTTCAACAATGAAAACAATGTCTCTTATATAGACGAGTAAATCATTTTCTTTTCCTCCATCAAATTTTGCCGCTTAATCATATTCATAGATTTCATCACTTTAAGCTTCCTCGGCTGATGTGTTAGTAACATGTTTCAATCTGCTCCATTAGATCCTTTTGATTTATGTTAGCTGTCGATCTTCATAACAAACCTTATTTGTTACCTTGATTTCATACACTTTATAGCTCATCACTTTATCGGCTAAACTGATCATTAAATTCCTTTTTTGTTATGCTCGGTTAACAAAGAAATGCATTGGTGAACACAAGCTTGGTTAACACTGCGCTTGGTATACACTACATTATGTCGGTGTATACTGAAATGCTTTATTTACCGACAACACTGCTTTTTGTCTTTCAGCTCTATTCTTCATCATAAATGAATGCAACATAATAAAGTCAATTTCATCAAGTCATAGACTCATCAATAAGTTACTCAATGTATTCATTTATCCTCATCTGACATATACATCTTCCTCATGTAGATATTTCTATTCTTCATCTCTTTCTCCTTTCTTCAGATGTGTCGGTATAGTAACTTACAAGATAAGTATTGTCAAGCTAGTTGACATCAATGACAACATAATACTAATTTAATCATCTTGCATATCTAATCAGCAACTCCTCAGTAATCTTGAATTATAGATTCTCCATTCAATTTCTAAATCAGTTTTAGTTCATCAAGCAACAATGGTCATATAAAAGAATCTAACAACATTTAGCAAACACATTACAGGAGAAGCACAGTACAATAGACAAACACACAAAAAAGCTACCATAAAGGACAAGCCAATCAAGCATGCCACATACTCTCCCAATCTCGATCTATATCATTTAGGGAAGGTGGGTAACTCACAAGAGGGACTATATCCAACATAGTAGGAATGATAGCCAGTTCCAAACAAGGATCTTCTTGAGAATCATAATGTTCGATACTAGGTGTAAGTGTCAATTGTGATAACAGAATATTAGGTAAATCAATGTCAATTTCAATAGTCTCATATTCATCATTAACATCATTAGTATCATCAAGAGTATCTTCTTCATCCAGATTAATCAAAATAGGATCTAAGATATGAATAGAATCATCATAATCTTGTATTTTAACATCATTATTAGTAGTAACTTCTTCTAACACATCATGCATAGGTTTATTCAAATAAGATAAAGAACTTTGAAGAATAGAAGTATGAGCCTTCGCCTAAGCATGACACTTCTTATGACATTCATTAGTAGATTGATTATGTTTTGTTTTACTTGAAATATGTTGAGACCTAGGAGGAGCAACTACCGGATCCTTCATAGGTTCTATAGAAGGATTAGTAGGATTCTCAGTAGACTGACAAGCAACACTAGGAGCCTTATTAACAAAACTATAAGCCATGGATAAAGGAGGTATGGAAGGTGTAGGTAAAAGACCATGGTTAAGATCCATCTGAGGCATGCTTAACTCAAGAATCTTGTGATGTTTATAAGCTTGATATGAGTGAAAAAGGTTATCAAGTCAAGAAGGACATGAATTAGGTAATGAAGGCCAAAAGAAATTGGGTCCATGTACCTTAAACTTACACTACACCTTAGGAAAACTCAAAATGAAAATCAAAAACCATAAACTCATCATTCTTCTTAACTCATGGCAGGATGCCACCCGTAACCCGTGGTCGTAGAGGAGGTGCCCAAAATACTCCTCCTAGATCCCAACACGAAGATTCTCAAGAAGAAGAACAATACGAGGAACAAGGGGAACAATCTAACAATCAATCAGGAGGCTTTCAGGGAGCCCAAGTAACAGAGTTACTACAACAAATCCTTCAGAGGTTAGAGGCAGGGTAGGATAGAGGCCAGCATGGGGAGAATGGTACTCACCATGAGGAAAGAGAAAGAAGTCCTAGGAGGAGAGACCAGACATTGGAAGAGGATGCCCTACGGGCTTCTCATATGCGGGATCTCCTTAGAACCAAGACAAACCCATTTAAGGGAACACAAGGTGGAACTTCCGCACAAACTTGGTTGCTAGAGTTAGAAAGGCTTTTCTCCATGCACCCATACCACAGTAACACCAAAGCCCGATTTGCAGTCATTCACCTTAGAGACTTTGCATCCACATGGTGGGAAACAGAAAGAGAGAAACTTCACTTAGACATCACCACCCTTTCTTGGGAACTATTCCTAGAACTTTTTCGAGCTAAATTTCTATCAGACCATTGGAGGCGGGACAGAGCCGAAGAATTTCATAATCTAAGACAGCTTAATATGTCAGTGGATGACTATGAGAGGAAGTTCTTGGAACTCAAGCCATATTCAGGGTTTAAGGATGACAAACCTATGCTAACTCAACACTTTCTCAGAGGGCTCAACGGTCGTTTGGCCTGCAGTGTAAGAATGTTTGAACCTCAGACTATAAATGATGCAGTCATTAAGGCTCGTCTTGAAGAACAAAACATAGCCTTGGGGTTAGGAAGCCGAACCAGTGGTCATGGTGGCAATACTTTTCAGGTTGGGTCAGGGAATCAATTTCAAGGTACACCTAAGAACTATCCACCCAAAGGGAATCAGAACCAACAGAAAAGGAAGTTTTTCAACAACAACAACAACAATCAGAATGGAAACAAAAGTAAAAGTGGGGGCTCGCAATTTAATAATTCTCGCAACGGGCAACGTGCAAAACAATTCCCAAACCGTCAGCCAGCTTCGAGTATGCCTCAGAACTCTAGTCGGGGTAGCTACCAGCAATCTAGTGCACCTTCTGCAGGAAGAAATTTTGTCAAGAACATCGGATGTTACTCTTGTGGGCAGCATGGGCACATCGCAGTTAATTGCCCTCAGAAATCTTCTTCAGCAGTTAGTTTTAGACAGGCCACTTCAGAACCTACAGTAGGTAACTCAGGCAGATCCCATCGAGCATTTTCTGCTGCAAACCATGGACAAGCCAATAGTCAGGGGACAGTCATTGAAACTCCAGGTTTGTTAAAGGGTATCTCTACCACCGTTTTGTTTGATTCTGGAGCAACAGATTCTTTTATTTCATCCTCTTTAGTAGAGCAATGTGGGCTGAAGGCAGTAAGGCAGGAAGATAGGTGGCAGGTTGAACTAGCCTCCGGGGCAAGGGTAGTCTCTGACGCCTGTGTTCAAAGTTGTAGTTTGGAACTTGGACCTTTCTCTACCTTAGTGGATCTTAGAGTGATTTCTTTGGGATCATATGGAGTAGTGTTGGGCATGGATTGGTTGGATGCTCACAAAGCCACTTTGGATTGTCGAAACAAGAGTGTTCAATGCACTGATGACTTGGGGAAAACTAAGAAGATTATTGGGGTTCCATCATCCATCTCTCTCCGCATGATTTCCGCGATGCAGCTTAAGAGGTGCATGCACAAAGGATGCCAACTTTTTGCAGTCACAATGGAGGAGTTAGATCAGGAAGAGAGTAGGGAGATATCATTAGATCACCCCCTTTTACAGGAATACTTGGATGTTTTTCCAAAAGAAATTCCAAGGATGCCACCTAAGAGGGACATAGATTTTCGAATTGAATTGGTGCCGGGAGCAGAACCAATTTCCAAAGCTCCGTACCGTATGACCACACAAGAACTTGAGGAACTCAAGACTCAGCTAGAAGAACTTTTAGAAAAAGGGTTTATAAGACCTAGTGTATCACCTTGGGGAGCGCCAGTGATATTTGTAAAGAAGAAAGATGGATCCCTCCGATTATGTATTGACTATCGTCAACTGAACAAGGTTACTATCAAAAATCGGTATCCTCTACCTCGCATTGATGACCTATTTGATCAGATGAAAGGGGCGAAAATATTCTCTAAGATAGATCTCAAGTCAGGCTATCATCAACTAAGGATTCAAGAAGCTGATATTCATAGAACAGCTTTTCGCACCAGGTATGGCCATTATGAGTTCACGGTGGTGCCCTTTGGGTTAACAAATGCTCCTTCTGTATTTATGAGCTTGATGAATGGAGTGTTTAGAACTTACTTGGAAAAATTTGTGATAGTGTTCTTGGATGATATCTTGGTTTACTCCAAAACTCTTGAAGAACACGAGGTTCATCTTCGGCAAGTATTGCAGTGCCTTAGGGAGAACCAACTGTATGCTAATGCTGAAAAGTGTGAATTCTTTCAAACTGAGGTTAAGTATCTTGGGCATGTCATATCAGGAAATGGCATTGCTGTTGACCCAGATAAAATTCAAGCCATAGTAGGGTGGCCAACTCCTACTAATGTTCCTGAGATTCGCAGTTTTATGGGTTTAGCCGGGTATTACAGAAGGTTTGTCAAAGATTTTTCTCGGGTTTCTCACCCCATTACTTCACTTCAAAGGAAGGGTAAGAAGTTTGTTTGGTCAGAAAAGTGTGAGGCCGCTTTCCAAACCCTGAAAGACAGATTGACCAGTGCTCCAATTTTGGTAGTTCCCGAGCCATCCGGAAATTTTGTAGTATGCACAGATGCTTCTCTAGAGGGGATCGGGGCAGTTCTTATGCAAGAAGGAAAGGTTGTGGCTTATGAGTCAAGAAGACTCAAGGATCATGAACTCAACTACCCCACCCACGACCTTGAACTTGCCGCAGTTGTTCATGCCTTGGTGAAATGGAGACACTTTCTGTTGGGTCACAAGTTTGAACTCCAAACAGATCATAGAAGTCTTTAGTACATCTTCTCCCAACCCAATCTCAATGCTAGGCAGCGAAGGTGGATGGAATTTTTATGCGAATATGAGTTTGAAGTTAAGTATGTTCAAGGTAAAATGAATGTGGTGGCAGATGCTCTGAGTAGGCGCCGACATACTCTTTCAGTCGTAACCCTTAGCACAGATTTGGAGAGCAGAATCAGGGAGGCCCTTACTACTGACCCTTGGTATCAGGAAGTTAAGTTAGAGATTGAGTCAGGGAGGCCTTTGGAAGGTCGCTTCTCAGGATACTCATTGGATTCAGTAGGGTTGCTAAAACAACAGAATAGAATCTATGTTCCCATGGTCGGAGATCTTCGTGCACTCATCCTTTCGGAAAGTCACAAGGCCCCCTATTCGGCACATCCAGGGGTGAAGAAAATGTATGCCGACCTACGACAGTTGTACTATTGGTCAGGGATGAAGAGGGATATAGCGGACTATGTGGCTAGATGTTTAGAGTGTCAGAGAGTGAAGGCCGAACATCAACACCCTGCAGGTCTATTGCAGCCTCACCTAGTGCCAGAATGGAAATGGGATATCATTTCCATGGATTTTATAGTGGGACTTCCAGTTACTCCCAGGAGACATGACGCTATCATGGTAACGGTGGATAGGCTCACCAAGGTAGCTCATTTCTCCCCTATACAGTCGTCCTACTCAGCATCTTCTGTGGCCAGAATATTTATGAAGGACGTCGTGAGACTCCACGGCATTCCTAGGAAAATCATATCTGATCGTGATCCAGTATTCACCTCAGCTCTTTGGACATCACTTCAGCATGCTTTAGGGACTCAACTTAACTTTAGTTCAGCCTATCACCCGGAGACAGATGGACAGACAGAGCGAGTCAATCAGGTCCTCGAGGATATGCTCAGGATGTATGTTATGGACAGGCAGACCCATTGGGAGGAGTACCTCTACTTGGTAGAATTTGCATATAACAATGGTTATCACAGTTCCATAGGCATGTCCCCTTTTCAGGCATTGTATGGCCGCCCTTGTCGTACTCCCTTGAGCTGGGATCAGTTAGAGGACAGGGTACTTTTGGGGCCTGAAATGTTGCAGGACATGGAGGATCAGGTCAGGCGCATCAGAGAGCACATTGTGACAGCTCAGGATAGACAGAAGAAGTACGCCGACGCTCACAGGATTGATGTACATTTTTCTCCTGGTGATAGAGTATTTTTGAGGGTGCGTCCACGAAAGAGCCCAATCCGTTATGGAAAAGGCTCCAAGTTGGCACCCCGATTTGTTGGTCCTTTCGAGGTCCTAGAGAGGATAGGACCAGTAGCCTATCGGCTTGCCTTGCCGCCTAGCCTTGCTCGTATTCATGATGTATTCCATGTTTCAGTTCTTAGAAAGTATATTCCTGATGTGACTCATGTTTTGGATTGGAATGCATTACAGGTAGCGGATGGGCAGCTGGCTTTAGAGCCAATACGTATTCTGCAGCAGCGGACACTGACCCTCAGGGGTCGCAGCATAGAGCAGGCAAGGGTCCAATGGGACCCCAATGATGAATCTTCCGCCACATGGGAAGATGCCACTAGGATTAGAGATGCTTATCCGTACTTGTTTGTAGGCTTCCAGGAGTAAGCCTAACTCTAGGGGGGGAGGATGTAATACCTCTCCTACAGTGATACTATGATTTGATACTTTTTTTATGATGGTTAGAACTATGCACTCATGTTTATGTTTTTCATGGAGGATTATACGTTCATCAGATGATATTTATATGCTCAGATATAGTTACTTTGATTATATGTTTATGAGATCCTAGAAGAATGTATTAGTTTTACATGTTTTATCTCATGAATGGTATACTAACCCTTATCTCAATTGGTTTATGGATACATATGTGTTTTTCATGACTCAGGACGAAGTCGTAGTTACTCACTTGGTGAGGTCCACACGATGTATCGATCCTGGTCATCTGCTTGCATATATCTGATGTGTATATCTATATGTATATGTATCTCTTCTTGGTGATGCAGGAATTGCAGGTACCGGGTATCGTCTCCACCTGGCTCCACAGGTCTGAGCGATCCCTTAAAAATCCTCGATCGTTGTTGTTGTCATGGAGATATCATCAAGCTTCACAAAAGAAAACCTTTATCCTTGATCATTCACCTTAGGTGGGAAGTGCCGGGTCAATTCCTGGTAGGGAGATATTATGTGGTTTATCAGTTATTAGGGTTTGGATCTTGTTCTTACTGTTAGGGATACTCAACTTTGTCAGTAGGTTATCTAGGTGAGTCCTTGTTGATCGATGTCTGTTTCAGTGACTTATCCCTGTTTAGATTTTCATGTTAGTATTAAGATCGAGTTGCTATTTGTACCTTGCATCTTCTGGTTATATAGTTATAAAATGTTAGTAAAACGAATAATGAGCCATTTATATTATATGTGTCATAAACATGTGGGTGCACACATATGCTTATGAACACATATAGGTATATTAAGGTATAAATATATATTCATAAATATAAATAAATATATATATACTTAATTATATTAACAAATAGCACCAGCTTTATGGTTGTTGATAAAAAATAAATTAAGAAATAAATAAAATAAGATAAAATAAAATAACTTTTGGTAATAAAACTAACTAGCTAGGAGGGAGTTGAACTCGAGACCTCCTAGAAGTTGGGGCTAGTTAGTTACCAATTGTGCTATGTGAATTCCTTGTGAGGTAAGTAATTAAATTTATTATTAAACCTTATTTTAGAGAATATTTTAATTAAAAAAAAAATATAAACAAAACTTTATTATGTTACGGGAGAAATTAGTTTCTCCTCCAACCGACTATGGAAGTTGGAGAAGTTTCTTCCCGTATAGAAACTTCTCCAACCAAATAGTTGGAGAGGAGATTATATCTATGATGATTGGTTCGGAAGACGGAGGCTGGAAACTATCTTGGGAACGGAAAAACTTTGGCTAATCAGGAGAAATTTGGGAGCGGAGGAACAGGGAGCAGCGGAAGAAATTTTGCAGGAACGGGCTTCGTCAACCAGGGAACTATTTACCAGGTTGGAGCTTTTCCCTGATAATTCCTAAAATATGAAATAATTATTTTATTGTCTGTTTGTGCATTATTGTTTATGTCAGATCGGCAAACTCAATAGTTTTAACATCATGATTATATTAATATTTGCTGAAATAAAATGTAAATTCACAGAATATTAAACGTTAGAAAATGTATAAAAAAAATTAGATAAACAAATAAAATACGTAATGTTGTATTTTATAATGTTATTAAGGGTTATATTTTCCTGTATATGTCCTTTAACAAAAATAAAATAAAATATATATAAATATAAAATTATTAACCTACTAATGTTTTGGATATTCTAAAATATTCATTAATTAATTAGCCATTGTCTTAATATTCTTATTATGTAGTAGATAAAATTAAATTCTATTAAATGTGTTTTAAAAGTTTTTTTTTAAAAAATGATAAAATAAGATCAAAAAAAATATATATATATAGGGCCGCTGCCGCGGCGGGTCCCGCGGTACCGGACGATAGCGTCCGCTGCCGGCGGCACCTTCGGGTGCCGTGCGGCAGCGACCGCTGTCGGCGGTACCCGGGGGTACCGCACGGGAGCGGGCCCCCGTGTAAGGTTTTGTTTAAAACAACATTTTTTTTTTGTTTATTATTGAATTTTGGCATTTAAAAAAAATATAAGATTTCGGTGTTATATGTTTAACATATGGTTGATATATTATATAATATAATTTGTGTTTAAGTTAGATATTATATTCTATATATATAATATAGATATTATTATATATATATAATATAATTTAAATTTTTATTTAAATTAAATTTGTATTATATTTTTACATATAATATGATAGTAGTAATTGAAAACATGGGTTAAATAATTTAATACATATGATACTGATAATTAGACTTATATTATATATATATAATATATAGTATTATATATATATAATATAATCTTAAAATTGAAGAAAAATGTCAAATTGTATATGTCAAGGTGTTTTTTTTTAGATATATTATTTTGATGGTTTAGTTTTATATTATGTTTATATGTAATAAATTTGGTTATACATATATATAATTAAAGAACTTGTCGGACAAAGTGATATTAAATATCATTATATTACGTAATGAAATTTGTTAGATGAACGAAATGTTTGAACTAGAGGCATATTTATTCAATGTTCTAACTGTGTAAATGTTTTTAAGTTGTAAATAAATAATTGACTTCTTAGTTCCATGCTTAGACAAATGTTAGGATGGGGGCTAGAAAACGGGAACAAAACTCTTATTTTCGATTTTATCAACAAATCAAACTAGTCAAACTTTGTGATCTCCTAAGCATCCTAGGTAGGTCTGTTATAATGAAATTGTTGGACATGTTAGTGGTTTGGCTAGGGAAACCTAACGGGAATAGGTTAGGGTTAGGAAACCTAGGAACCCCTAAGTGAGTGGCTCTCAGTGCGGGGCCGGGGCCCTAAAGTGGCTAGACCAGGATAATCGACAGATGAGTTAGTTAACCAAGTGATAACCTAATAAAATTTAAGGGATGGGTTCAAAACATTAAAAAGATTAAATTGTGCCTCGCCCATGCCATTAGTGCTAGGACAGGCTATGGATGGGAGTGGGAGAAGGTACCTATGCGTGGGTACAAATCGAATGGCGCTTGTCTGTACGAAAGGCATTCAATTTCCGCATGTGCCTACTTGGGGGCCGGGGCCCAGTGTGGCTAGTACCAGGACAACCCAAGGGGTGAGGGCTATGCGATGACACTCACTTAGGTTGTTGCTTAGGATTTCCTACCCAAACCTTAGAATCTCTTGTGAAATGTACCTTACTTGTGTGAAATGTTAACCAACCCTTTTGGTAAAACCTAGTAAGTTTCTTCTTGTAGGCTTGGTGTTTATCTCCTAGCACGGGGGGTGAAACCTTACCAGTTTCACATGGTTGGGTGGAAAATCTTTTTATCGAGGTATCTTGTGCAGATGTAAACAACTGAAGATTCATATTTGTCTGAGCACCTGTTGAAGAATGAAGATTTATACTTATTCATGTTGTTGTAAACTTATGTATTCTCCTATGAGGAGTTTAAATGTAATGTAATTTTCAAATGATGTAATAATGGATAGCCGTAGGAAAAAGGGTTATATGGGATGTTTAATGTATGTTGGAAAGATGTAAATTTTGTTATGTATCAAGTTGTGCAAAATGTTGATGAATCATTTATTGTTCTATTGAAATATGTTAGTTAGATGAAATGGAATTATAGTTATTGAAAAGTTTTAGATGGAATTTATCTTTAAATGTGTTTAAGTATTTTTCAATAAAGAATCTGAGATGGAATTTGAATGGTTAGTAAATGTTGTTAAAATGTTTATCAATTCTCAATAAGTTATACATTTACATTTAAGGGAACCTTGGAAAGAAGTTAGAAAACATTTTGTTTATTATAAACTTTAAAAGTTCAAAATTTTTCGTTAAACTCTACTTAGGTTTTCTTTTATGAAGTAAACCTTTGTGTATTTTCCTGGTTCCCTTGCGGGGCATGACAATCTTCTTGAGAATCATAATGTTCGATACTAGGTGTAAGTGTCAATTGTGATAAAAGAATATTAGGTAAATCAATGTCAATTTCAATAGTCTCATATTCATCATTAACATCATTAGTATCATCAAGAGTATCTTCTTCATCCAGATTAATCAAAATAGGATCTAAGATATGAATAGAATCATCATAATCTTGTATTTTAACATCATTATTAGTAGTAACTTCTTCTAACACATCATGCATAGGTTTATTCAAATAAGATAAAGAACTTTGAAGAATAGAAGTATGAGCCTTCGCCTAAGCATGACACTTCTTATGACATTCATTAGTAGATTGATTATGTTTTGTTTTACTTGAAATATGTTGAGACCTAGGAGGAGCAACTACCGGATCCTTCATAGGTTCTATAGAAGGATTAGTAGGATTCTCAGTAGACTGACAAGCAACACTAGGAGCCTTATTAACAAAACTATAAGCCATGGATAAAGGAGGTATGGAAGGTGTAGGTAAAAGACCATGGTTAAGATCCATCTGAGGCATGCTTAACTCAAGAATCTTGTGATGTTTATAAGCTTGATATGAGTGAAAAGGTTATCAAGTCAAGAAGGACATGAATTAGGTAATGAAGGCCAAAAGAAGTCAAGTGTAGCACAATCCCTAGGCCTAGAAGGTTGATATAGAAAATGATTAATCATGTTCACTTCTTCATCATGAATGAATTTAAGACACTTATGGATAGGAGAAGCAATGACATGCATGGAATTCAACCAAGGAAAACCTAACTTAACTTGAAAACTGATCATAAGTAGGAACAACAACAAAGGTAGTGTCCACAACTTTACCTCAAAGTTCAATAGGAAAGTTAATAGAACCAAATGATGGATAAAGAAAACCATTACAAGTTTGAATCCACACATATAATGTATCATAAGAATCACATTGTAAATTCTTCATAAAAAGATTTTCTTCAATAATAACATTGACTAAGGATGTAGGATCAACTAGATAACTGTGTGTAGGTATCTTAGAAATCCTAGCATGAATGTAAAGGGGACCAATCAGGATATTTAGTAGTCTCAGAATCATCAATGGTAATCAAAATTTCCTGAGGTCTTTTATTCTTAGGTTGCTTTCAAGGTTTAGGTTGAGATTTCAGTTTAGGCTGTAGTTGTGGTTTAGGTTGAGGTGGAACTTGAGGTTGAGCTTGAAGCTGAAGTGGAGATACAGATTGATCAACATGCTCCACATGGTTAACAATGTGATTAAGATCATCCATCTTTGAATCATAAATAATATCCATAGAAGATGGTTGAGCAATGGTATTAGTATCATGTGTAGGTAAAGGATTCGTATAGATTTGAAGGTTTTGATTAGGATGAGAGACATATTTGTTCCCCGCTACCATCAAGATTATCAACAAATAAGGCATTAAAATTGACTAAGTCTTGAACCTTATGTTTTAAAGAATAATATTTCTCAGTATCATGACCATTCTGATGATGATATTGACAAAAATCTTTAGGATCAAAGGATTTGGACGCTATCGTAGTAGGTAAAAGAGGTCAAATAAGAGGTAAAGTAATTCTATTAGCAGTTAACATCCTATTCATAATAGAATGTAAAGATTCAGAGAGAGGAGTAAATGTAAGATTTAATAAAAAAAGTAGTGGATGCAGAAGTGCATTGTGAGATGCAACAACAACTTGATCAACAACTACATTCACTTGTTTGTTTGTCTTGACATAGTTGTTGGATTTTTTGAAATTTGTTTGGATTAGGAAGCAGCATCACTTGTATCAACTGGAATAGGAGCCATTGGAGTGTTTCTCTCAAATTGACTCACTTGTAATTGATAATGATGAAGCACTGCACAAAGTTGTTGAAAAGAGGTAAATTCAGTAAGTAAAATATTATCTCTAATATCCTTTTGCAAATTTAAAATAAACATACATTAAATATCCATATCAAGAACAGGATAGGAAATTTGAGCATGAAAATGCTTAAATCTACCAATGAATTCAATCAATTTTTCCTTAGTGTTTTGTTTACAATGCATCAAATTTGTCAAAGATACTTGCAGACCAATTTTATTTTGAAATTGTTGAATAAAAGCATTAGCAAGTTTTGGAAAAGAGTCAATAGAATAAGGAGGCAAGGAAAAATACCATTGTTAGGCCTTGTCATGAAAATTTCTAGCAAACAACTTGGCTAAAATCTTATGGTCATGAGCATAATCACTACAAAGGATTTGAAATGTTTTAACATGAGTAATAGGGTCTCCCTTACCATTGTAATTCTCAAGACGAGGCATATCGGCTTGCTGAGGAACATGAGCACGAATGATGTTTAGGAATAAAGGACTTCCCATGTCACATGTAGGAATGCTAAACTTGTTTTGAGTAAAGGATGCAAGTTGTTATTGTAAAGATGACACAGTTTGAGCCAAACTAATAATTGTTGAATCATTAGAGGTATAGTAACATTAGAAACACTAGGTAAAGTGTATGAAGCTACAAGAATGGAAGACACAATTGGAGGAACACTTAGAACTACAATTGGAAGAAGATTGGAATAAGTAAAAGGAACATTATGATAAGAAGGTTGTGATGTAGGAAGGGACATAAGATGAACACTTATAGGAATAGAGGGAACTATCACAGTCACCAAAGGATCAGTATAGGTAGGAATACTAGGTAAAGGAATAGAAGAGGGTTCTACACTAGTAACAAGAGGAGTAAAACCTAAGTCTTGAGCTTCTTGAGCTAAAGGTTTTGCATTTGAATGCACAAGATGAGTAATACTATGCAAGAGATTAACACCTTGATCACTATCACAAAGGATTTTATTAAGATCCTCTATAACTTGAATAGAATCTTGATTATGGTTTTCTTGAAATAGCCAATTACTCATTTTATCAAGTTCATTTGAAAGTTTTTGGATTTGTTCAAGGGGAACTCTTAAAGCATCATCCTCATCATGAGATGAGTGAGAAGATTTTTTCTCCAAAGTAGGATTGGAATCATGAATAATCAAATTGTCATCTAGGATCCTAAGGAAAGGAGAGGAAGACTCGGGATCAAAGGCACCCATAAGTCTATGACTTTGTCTAACCAGAATATTATAAGTAAGGATAGAGGTAGTAAAGATTCATATACCCAATGGCAATGCAAATGAAAAAAACTAAGAAAACACAAAGAATAAAAAAATGAATGTTTTTGTATTTTTATTTTATATGAGATGCAAACACATAAAATGAGTCTATACATGCAAGATCTAACACCATATAAGAAAGAGTTTAACCATAAATACGATAGGGCATCTAATTCCACAAAAGAGAGGGGGTAAGCTTGTCGGGTTCACCAAAAATGTATTGTTTGAAAAGGTGTGTTCACAAAAATGTAATGTAGTAATGTACATATGCCTTAAATGTGTGAGGGAATATAGGATCTACTTCTTAATCCAAATTCCCAAAGGAGAGATCCAAATAGATTAATCACAAGGAAGTGATCAATGCACAAATGAATCAATCTATGGAGAATATGAGGAAAGGAGAAAACCTTATAGTTCACTATAGAAAATGTGCATTTGAAATCTTAATTGAATTGAAGACAAATACTAACCTCAAAATAGGGTAAATCTGGAAAAGACTATTTTCTAATGTCTGTGTTCAGTTTTGGGAGATTTTGCAACCTGGTCCACCCTAGGAATGCATAGAGAGAGAAAACCCATAAACCTTATGTCTATCAGAGAAAGGTCATCCTTGACCTCAGGATTGGGGTACAATTTTACCCTAGGGTACAATCTTGACCCACACCAAAAGTCATCCTTGACCTGACATAGCCCCGACAGAAATTTTGTTCACAGATCTCAGAAGTTTGCTAAAAAGGGTATCCAGATCTACACTGATAATTGTCGTCCCGCACCTGTACCTACAAGAAAAAGGGTTTTATTGTTTGGATGAGGGGTTTGCCTTGGTCAAATCCCAATTTGGAATCAACCTTGAAATTGAAATTGAAATTTTAATATATAAATAAAAGTAAATGGAACTATTCACCTTGCTTATGTTAAAATCCTTATGGAGGATTCAAATCCTTGAATCCACAAGTATGGGTGCTCCAAATGAATGTAGAATTGCATGTAGGATGTCTCAAATCAATTGCATTAGATCTTCAACACCAATCTTGAATGGATCCTGGAATAGGAAGAAGCTTGACTGAATGTGGATGGAGAAATCTTCAACAAGAGGGCTCCAAAGAGATTGAATCCTTTAATGGGCTAACAATGGATCTCCTTGATGAATGCTTGAGGATGAATGAATTCTTGAATTTTGTCCTTCTCCCGTCTTTCTTTCTTGATAATAGATGATTGTTCATGAAAAGTGTATGTGAAAATGAGAGAGGAAGGCCTCCTTTTATAGTGATGTAGGGTACAAACTTCAAGAGGGGCCAACATAGGGGAATTAAATCCTCATTAGGCCTTAACCCTTAGAAATGGACCATTCTGAAATCTGAAACAACTAACCCGGAAGCGGGAAATAAAACTTTCCGAAGCTCAACATCTTGAAACCTCTGAAATTTGAAATTTGGACCTAGGGGTTAGGGTCGAGGTCAACTTTGACCTAGGTTAAAGTCAAGGTCAACCTTGACCCCGAGGTCACAGATCTCAATTTCTTAGGACCAGGTGCCAGAAATAGGTGGAGAGAGAAGTAGAACATGGGGAAAAAGCCAGATCATTCAAGGCACTTGACATGACCCCAGACCACTTACTTGGAGGGCTAAACCAGTCCTAAATGGAAGTGCTTCCATTTTCTGACGATACAATTAGTCATAAAAGTTGGAGCTAGAAGAGTAACTAGAATTAAATAAATTTAAAAAATTATTTAATTGTGTGTGTAGGAAATAAATAAATAAATTAAATTTCTTTATTTTAGGAAGAATTATTTTTTATTAGAGAAACAAAAAATTAAATAAATTGGTCATTTTTTAATTTTAGATGAATGAGTTAAGTAATTGAAATTATCACATAAATGTGGTGATATTAACAATGAGGAAAATATTAATTAAATAACAAGAGTATCTATTAAAGTGAAGATAAGAGATTAATTAAATCATGACAACGATTGAATTAATTTTGAGAAGAATATATAAGAAAATCTATAAAGAATATAAATTAGAAGTTAATAATTAAGTAATTAATTAAATTATTTCATTATAGAATTGGGGAATAGTGAATTTAAAATTTGAATGAAGAGGAATGTCACTAATTAATTAAATAATAAAGATTATTTAATCAATTTAGAGGAACATCAATAAAATTGGCGTGTGTGTTTAAGAGGACAATTTTTAGGTGTCTACAGTACTTAGAGGATGAGAGGATTAATGTTTCTTGGTTTATTGGAATTTGGTTTTCAATGGATCCCTTGAGATTATTACAGTATAAGAATGGGTCTCTATCACTTAGGATGGTAATTTATATTCCTATTATAAGGGAATTGTAATTTCCCCGCTAGGGAAAACCGTAAGGAATCAAGTCTTTTGACTTAAAATTACAACTAATTTTTTTTTTTAACATTCTAAAATTTCATTATAACATTCACTAGTACATTCCTTAAGGTTCCCTTAATAAATTCATTTACCAATATCAACATTGCATTTCATTACTTAATCAAATGAATTCATTGCATTTTCTTTTACTTTTACATTTCAACATTTAAGAGAAATATTAAGAAAGTAATATTCCATTCCTAACTCATCTTTTACTTCCTAATTCATTTTTCATTCCTTTGCCTACACACTGAACAATTTCATTTCAATTTACATTTAAACCTTTATATAAGAAACATTTCATTTCTTTCATCTTAGAAAAGATAGAAGAGATAATATAACATTACACTTTTCATTTCAACTTTTGAACCTTGAAATACATCCCTTGAAAACCCCTAGAACAATCCCTCCTAGATTACATTGCTTTATTCTTTCAAATACAATTTTAGATAATGAATCCAACTACAATAATAAGTACATGAATGGCCCGAAGGCTTACAAAGAGTACTTTCCATCTTTCTTTTCAATAATACATGATACAAAATGAGAAATCTTTATCATTGCATGAAATTTGAACACTTCCAGGTCATGAACCACGAACAATACCTCAAAAGATATTTTCCCACCCCAACCATGTGAAAACTAATAAATTTCCACCCACCGTGCTAGGAGATAGAACCAAGATGCTCACAAGACCTAAAGCAACCTAGGGCTTCACAAAACATTAACTTGAAAATAAATACAAGATATAACAACATATCACTTAACTATACACAAGGGTTAGGTTTCTAGCATACCCTCTAGGTGAGTGTCATCACATATCCTATATGTTGGGATCCTTTCTGGAAACCATGTAACCTCATTCCCCTCTTTATGAATAGGCTCCATCCTGGAAGTTACCCATGGTCCCAGTACACCAACAAGACCTATGTGGACTTAATTATGTGTCTTTCATTATCTTTTGCATCCCCCCTTTCCCAAGTTCATTATTAAGTTATCACTTTTTACTAACCCATATGGTGAAATGGTCAGTGCTCCCCCTTGGGATTTGTGACATGGCTTAACCACCCCCTGTGTATTCTATAAGTCTAGTGGTTGTATCGGGCATTAACAGGTCGATCTTTTGGTGCAATGACAACCACTACTTGTAACAAGTGGTATCCGAGCTTGGTTATAGGTTCGAATCCCCTCGGGTAATGTTGAGGGGGAGAGCATTGGTGAAATCATTAGTGCTCCCCTTGAGATTTGTGACATGTCTTAACCACCTCCTATGTCTTCTATAAGTCTAGTGGTTGTATCAGGCATTAACAGGTTGATCTTTTGGTGCAACAACAACCACTACTTGTAACAACCCACCCATAGGGTCATCTGGTAACCACTTTAGGGTTCCAACACTTATGGTAAGACACTCACCAAGGGTATCTAGTCCCCTACCTACACACACAAGCCATGAAACCATAAAGTACTTCAAAAGATTTATTTGGCAGGTCTAGGGATCCCTCTTTTGCACTCAGGCCACCAGAATGAGTCCTAGCCTCATAATATGAATGCAAACATAATCCAAGTACTAAAATAGCATAAGTAACACCATATAATTCTAAAAAAACCATAGATGGAGATTCATAAGATATAGAAATGGCAGCCCGATCATAAGGAACAATTTATAGAGGTCAAAACCCAAAAAACTGCCAATTTCGAGCCCCTAGAACCTACTAAAACCCCAAACAACATTGTATAACTACCCATACAACAATGTATGCATGCCCTTATGAAATTTTCCCAAGTTTCACATGGGTATGAGTAGAAACTTGTACGACACTCTAGGATGCTCTTACGAGACTATACTCAAAACTTCTAGAATTGCCTGAAACTAAGTTTTTTGAGTGTGGAGAGTGCCTAGGAAAGGTTCCCTGAGGTCTACCTAATGCAGGGACCTCAGTATCATTTCCCTAACACATCCTAAACACTACCAAACTCCCAAAACAATATTATCCAATAAATTCATCCAATGCAACTAAATATACATTAAAAGGCAATAAAAAAACTTAGAGGAAGAATTTGCAATAAATTATTGCATAAACATGAATTAAACTTCCCAGAAGTATACCTTACAAAACATGAAAATTAACAACCAATATATATATATATATATATATATATATATATATATAGATATATACATAGATATACATAGATATACATATATATACATATATATATATATACATATATATACATACATACATATATATATATGTATATACATATATATATATACATATATATATACTATATATATATATATATACATATATATATATATATATATACATATATATATATATATATACATATATATATATATATACACATATATACATATATGTA